>JBBBDQ010001642.1:1190000-1387500 GCA_037127315.1 Ascarosepion bandense | reverse complement strand
CTATTTTAATTACATGTTTATGTTAATGCCCCAATAAATTATTTTTAGTGTCTGTTCCTATATTCTTCAGATTAGAAATTGCTTTGTTTTGATTGGTCCACTCTGTCTATGAAACAATGCCTCCCCTGATTAAGGAAGTTTGGTTAGTTTTGAACCTTTTAGTGTCGAAACAAAATGGCTAATTTTGTAGTGATATTATAACATATTTATGTTATAGTCATACGCAGACAGATCTCTTTCGCTGTATCGCAGCTCATCAGTACGGTTAGACACCGATTGCTTTTCACCCAGGATTGAAACCCTACCAAATTGGCATCAATCGGCGATTCTAGCCCTGGGCTATGGGCGTTCGGTAGAAGAAGGCAGACTTTTTAGCGTGAATATTATCATTATACACGCCCAATAACCAGAATGCTCTAATTCATTACTGAATGAGCGATGTAGACATTGCAAATTGTTCACATTAGAAAATGGAGAAAATCTAAATTAAATACCTTGCACATAACCAACAAGTGCTTAAGGAAAATAATTACCGACGAACTAGAAAAATAGATCGAAACAAAATTATTTTTTAAAAAATCATTCTTTTTATAAGAAAGCTTTACAACAAATAAATATATACACCAAAAAATTATTTAAAAATAAATCTTTCTTTTTATAAACAAAAACAAACTTTACAACAAATAAATAGATAGAACAAAAATTTACTAAAAAAAGTTTTCTTTTTATAAAAAAAAATTACAACAAGTAAATAGATAGGCCAAAAAATTATTTTTTTAAAAAATGTTTATTTTATAAAAAAAATTTACAACAAATAAATAGAGCAAAAAATTATTTTAAAAAAATCTTTCCTTTTATAAAAAAAAACAAAAAACTTTACAACAAATAAATAGATAGACTAAAAATGAATAGTAAGTGAAAAATATAGCATTGGTACTAAATGAGAATATCACTTCAAAAGCAATAAAACTGAAGGGAGAAGAGAGGAAAAAAAGGGAAAATGATAAGATCAGGTTAAAGGCAGGTTAACATCTTGACCGTCAAGAAGGGAAAAGAAACAAGGAACAAGGAAACAAGGAAAAAGGGTAGGATGAGGGAGGGAAAAAGAAAAAAGAAAAAAGAGAAAAAGTTGGTTAGTATGTATTTTTTGGGGCCAAATGTAAAAATGAATCTTCGCTCTGATTAGTCAAAAGAAACATACGTAAATTTTACATCTTCCCACATACATCCACAGCAAACCAAAGTTTTTTTGTCATTTAAATGTAAACCATCTGTACAACCAACATTAAATGTGCAATTAATTCATAACTATATAATTATATTAAGCTCTATAATATTCATTATATTGAGCACTGTCCATAATAAAATAAATGCCAGGGTACTCAAAATAATAAAACCTTGAGTCCGCTTTCACCTATATATATACTAGCAGTATAGAACGGCGTTGCTCGGGTGTAATGAAAGCTTTAAAACTAATCCATGGTCCTGGAGCTCAGACTCAGCCTAAAGAATATTTGTGTGAAGTTTGGTAAGAATCGGATAAAAATTGTGGATTTGTATAAAGGACATACAGACAGATAAATAGACACACACACAAACATCTTGCCTTTTATATATATATATACATATATATTTATTATCGATTTTCTGTACTATTGTAAGAACTGCAACCTTGAAACTTCTGAATATCGTTTCTTATGTCTTTGTCTATGAGTGTATGAAATTTGATTAAAATCGGACCACTCCTTCTATAACCCGATTTTTTCGATTATCGATTTTCGATATTTATAGGGGGTGCCTCGACACAAAACCTAGCTAAAAACACTCGCAGACGCTTATAGTACAACTGTGTAAATTTTCACGAAAATCGGTTCAGCCGGACTCACACACACACACACACACACACACACACACACACACACACACACACACACACACACACAAAGTTCCATTTAAAATAAATTTAGATATTAGGTACTATCACAGATATCTAAGTTTTCAAATAATTTTAAATGAAAAATCTCTGTTTAAGCTTTTATTTTAGTTTTAATTTCAATCTTATAGATTAAATTTAATATTTCTTGTACGCAAGATACTATACTGTATTTAAAAAACAAATTTAAATTAACTGGAAGGAGTTTTCGTTTAGAAGTTACTAAAATTCATTATTTTAATGACATTTTTAACCATCTTTCATCACAATGTAATTCTCTATTAAAAATCTTTCAAAAATAAAATATACTTTTTGAAATTTATTTAAGAAATTTCCGTTCATTTGAAGTTTAATTAAACTGATCATTACTTTTAGTTCAAAATATCGTAGAAATGTATCGTTTCACACGGTGGTAATTGTTTATTTAAGATGTTGATAGCTTGCCCGACAAACGGAAGTTGATTTAATTTTTTTCTACAGTGGGATCTTGTTGCATTGTGGAATGAAGAGATACACAGTGAAATATAGATAAAGTATTTTATTACCAGAGTGGTACAACGAAGAGGTATATGCAATATTTACAATCTCTCGCAGTAGTATTTGTTACTTCACGAAATCTGTGATAATGACAACTACCTGTGCTAAACGCACATTGTCTTTTAACATCCGGGCGACCGAATGTTACATGGTACGAGCCACGACACAACATCCCCCCCTCATCAAAGTTTTTATGTTCGTCGGACATCATATTTTTATCTTTTGGGATTTATCTCTATAGTTCCCGTCGGGGTACGTTTTCGTTAGCTCGTACGTTTTTGTTGTATTGGTGAGGACCTGGGTACCACAAACATGTCATAAATGACGGACATGAGTTCTTGTAGTCGTTCATTTGTGGCTGGGGTATACCTTTTCATTATTTGGTTAATATGTCTTCGTACCTTCCATTTTGAATGTTTTATTATGCACATCATATTATCAACTCTTTTTTCAATAATGCCCAATATCAAAGTTGCTTTTCCTAAATAATAATTTAAGAAATAAATTTTTTCACCTGGATTATAAATTTTATTCAAGGTATTTTTCCTTGGTTTACTTTTTTGACGGAATCAATTTATCAAACACTGAGTGAATATTTCTAGCGAACATTAGTTCTGCAGGTGACATATTCGCGTTAGTATTTCTATTAGGCGTTATTCGAAAAATAGATAAGAATTTTGTAATTCTTCATTTTCTGCTTCTACACAATTTGCCTTTTTGATCACTCTTTTGAACACGTCAATAAATTTTTCCACCAATCCATTTGATCTTGGATGATACGGCGCAGATTTTAGGTGATTTATCGAGAGTATTTTATAAAAACTTTCGAATTCTTTTGACAAAAATTGCGTGCCGTTGTCCGGCACGATAGTTTCTGGCATACCAAATCTTGCAAACAGTTCCTGTAAGAAGTTTATAGCGTTTTTACATGTCGGCACTTTGTATTTGAAAATTTCTAGCCATTTAGTAAAGCTGTGTACTATGACGAAAAATTATTTTCCTTTAGTCGGCCTAGCATAGTCAATATGTACACGAGACCATGATTTGTCTGTCTTAGGCCATGGACTGAATTTTATGGGAGGTGCTTTTGCTACCGACGAGCAACTTTTACACGTATTCACCATATTTTCTATATCTTTATCCATACCCGGCCAGTATACGTAACTCCGCATAAGTGCCTGCGTTCTGCACATTCTCGGATGATCGGTATGAAAATCCCTTAAAATTGTCTTTGTTAGCACTGCGGATTCAACCACTCGATCTCCATAAATCAATTTGCCATTGCACACTGAAAACATATTGTTTGCTATATTTTTCTGATTCATCAATTCTTTTTTTGTACGATTAAGAAACTTATCAAATTTTGCTTTCAATTTTATCTCCTCTAGAGTAACTGGAATTTTTTTACTGTATTTTATATAACGTATTTTACGTTCATGTCGGACCTTAAGGAAGCAATGACCGTCTCCTCTAGTGGTTCATTAGTTTTTGGAATGAATCTGGATAATCCATTCGAATTTGCGATTTCTTTGTGTAGCAAAACTACCCCCAAGTCAAAATCACTTGCGTCACTTGCAACATACAATTGCTTATTCGGGTTGTAATACGTCAAAGTAAGGTTTGACGTTAACGCAGATTTTAATTTCATGAACGCTTTTTGACAGTCGTCCGTCCAATTCCACTTTACGACTTTTTTAAGTAACTGATCCAACAGGCTGTTAATATATGCCTATTTGGTAATATCGCTATTGTAGTAGTTAGTTAAACCCAAAAATGATTGTCATGATGCCACGTTAGTCGGTGCGGGCTTGTATTTTATGGCGTCCGCCCTATTAGGTTAAAGATTTCTGCCGTTTTCATCAATTCAGTCAGTCAGTTAAATGCCATACGTGAAACACGCTTGCACGATCATGTCTCGAAAGAGACATGACTGACTGGGCAGAAGATTATCCCGCAGTAGGTTGCCATTGCTTTCTGTGGTAGATTGGTTGCTTGCCAAGGCTATAGAACCCAATCTGTCCTATTATTTAACCCATAACTGGAAGGAAGAGACGGATTAATATCTTTCCCTGGTGTATTTGCGCGTAAGTGAATGCAATGAATTCAACTGGAATTCGAACTCGGCTCCCCGATTTCTTGTTCCGAGCCGATATCCAATGCACCACAACTCACATAATTCTTTTTTTTAATACTTTCATTACATGTTTCGCATGCTCTTCTTGATTTTTGTTTTTTATTAGAATGTCATCCAAATACGCTGTTGCGAAATCTAGATCCGTTAACATTGTATCTATTATTCGCTGGAAGACGGTGGGGGCTACCTTTATTCCATATTGTAGCCTCTTGCTTTCAAATAAGCCTCTGTGTGTGTTAATGGTTAATAATTCTGCACATTTTTTCCACTGGGATTTGCAGATACACTGACGATCGTCTTGTCGGATAACGATAAACAAGAACGCGTATATATAAAGATATAAACTTATATTTTTATTCTTCGTCAGTGACGGTTGTGTGGAGTGGAGGGTAGCCAGAGAGAATCACGCACATACGAGGGTGTTGTCGGGAGTCGATGACCAGCGGGAATTGTCTTTTTTATCTCTCTTCTCTGCGTTCCCTTTGCATTCATTCGACGTTCTCTCGGCTAGAAAAAAAAACCCAAACCTATATAACCTGAAATTTCCACACATTTTTTCCTTCTCGGGTTTTAGCTTAACTGTGTCATCTATGGCCAGGCACATTTGTCAATCATTTTTGCTGGCTATTGCCTTTGAAGCCGGTTGCTTTTTATGTAATCACACTTTTGTCGGTCACTGTTTTTGATGTCAATTATATTTCTGTTGGGTCACAGAAGAATATTACAATTTTTTTTTTAATAAATGAATATTGTTTAAATTGTGATCAGATTGTTATGGTATGAGATGGACGTATGTGTTGCATATCTTCAAAAGCATAAGGCGATGGATTTAATCGTTTTCGTTTCATTTTCAACATTTTCATGGCAGTGCTTGTTGATTTGGTAAAGTAAAAAGCCTTGATAAACAAATAGCATCCTTGCTCTTGTTCAGCATTTCAAAAGTCTAGGTTACATTCAAAGAACTTTTATATAATGAACTGCAAATGATAACATGATTGAACTGGTACCATTGAAAAGCTAACAGTGACAAGTTTTCTTCTATTAATTTAATTTTAACTTAATTAAACTTCATTTCTTTTTTGCCTCTTTTCAGATCCAGTATGTCCTCAAATCAAGAGATCTCATTTAATACACTAAACCTGAATAATGGACGCATGTTCAACGCCAATTTCGTACAAGATGAGTGTATCAAATTTGATTAAAATCGGATCACTCCTATAACCCGATTTTTTCGATTATCGATATTTATCGGGGGTATCTTGAGACAAAACCTAGCTAAGAACACTCGCAGAGGCTTATAGTACAGCTGTGTAAATTTTCAAGAAAATCGGTTCAGCCGTTTCGAAGTCTATAGGTAACGGACACAGAGAGAGAGAGAGAGAGAGAGAGAGAGAGACAGACAGACAGAGAGACAGAGAGAGACAGAGACAAATTCCATTTATAAAGAAGTTTGGATATATATCTAAACAGTTGTACTATAAGCGTCTGCGAGTGTTCTTAGCTAGGTTTTGTGTCGAGGCACCTCCGATAAATATCGAAAATCGATAATCGATAAAATTATTTTTTATTTTTGCGGGTACATGTGCTTAAGTTTCTGTCTGGTTTGTTTTTTTCATTTTCTAAATAACTAAAAATTAACGCACCTCGCTCGAGAGGTTTTACAAGACAAAAATAGTGACTCCTCATAGAAATCGAACAAAGCGAAATTTTCATTTAGTCGATCTTCTCGATCGAAACCAATTGCTAATAATCTCACTGTTTAAGAAAATACAATAATCATAGCAACGAAAACACATGCATCCCCTCTAAAATAGGTACCTCCACTAAATCGTTGAAAAAAAAAACAGAATATTATGAAGAAAAAAGCCACAAAAATGTCCTCCATGAAAATGTTTATGTTATTATTTAGAGGAAAGATTAAAGTATTTTTTTAATTATTTTATAAAACGCTTATAACATACTCGAAATTTTGTTAAAATATCTTGTTTTGCTTTTCGTTTATAGGTAACCTTATAATAATTATATACCTATAATCGTTACGAGAGTTTACAATGGATAATGCAATGTTATATAACTCAGTTTTGTTTTTTTTTCGGTGAAAAACATATTCATTTGAAAATTCTTGCTAAAAAACAAATAATTGTCGAATTTAAATTAAACTTTCAGTACTTATTTACGAATGAATGAAATTATAATTTTCAAAATATCTTGGTAAAAATATTTTTTACATCTCTTACCCACTCCATGTAAATTAATGAAATTTTAAGAAATTAAATTTTGTTAGGAAAATTGATTTTATTAGTTAAACGCAGGACTTATTGAGGAATAATCTATTATTTTTTTCAAACATTTTGCTTTTATTTCCGAAAATCTGCTCCTAATAGTAAAATAAATAATGCAATAAAACTATGGCGTTATTTAATTTGATCGAGTTTTAATTGTTTTAATAAATAATATATGTTAAGGAAATTATTGTCTGAAAAAAATTCGATTAATAATGAAATTTCAAAAGAATTGTTTCAATTTTTTAAATTATAATCATTTATAAAGTTTCAAAAATATTTTTAAAATACTTCAAAAATTTTTGGCGTTAAGTTATTAATTCATTAAGTAAAGACTATATTTACTATAGAAAATTGAAAAGTTTAGTACAAATCGTCGTGCCTTCCTATTTTTAAATTTTTTTTTTTTGTGCATTTAAAGATTTTTTCTTTGTATAGTAAATTTTGTGTGTACAATAAAAGGTCATGTGTTTCACAGTCTGAAAGATATTTAAGATATAATTGTATAAATCAGATTCATTTTACTTTAAATTTGTTAATTTTCCAAAAATAACGTGTCACAGATGTATATTTTATTTTTTCAAGATTCTTAAAACCTAGAATTAACTTTTTGTTTTTTAGATAGATAGATAGATAGATAGATAGATAGATAGATAGATATATAGATAGATAGATAGATAGATAGATAATGAACAGACGCGGATATATCCCTTTGAAATTAAAAAATGGCCGAAAAATTTTTTAAATCTCAAAACTTTAGTTTTCAATCAATATAAATTCTGTTTGAAATACACCAGAATATTTTGCTTACTGGAAATAGTAAATTTAATCATTCAGCTTTTAATTAAAACTACAAAAAAATTTTAAGAATCTTTTTTTATTTTTAAAAATTGAATTTAAAAGTTAAGTATAGAATATGAGTAGAGGTACCTTCACTAAAGTTAATTTTTATCGTATTCAAATATAATGTCGGATTGATAAAATCCATAGATAGGTAGATAGATAGGTGTGTAAGTGCATGTGATTGTGTGTGTAGGAGAGAGAGAGGGGGGAAGAGAGAAAGAGAGTGAGAAAGAAATTTAATGACAATATTAAATTCAATCTGCTGAAATCAACGGAAGAAAGAACAAAATATTTTTAAACATCTCATCTCATCGCTTCCACGAGAAATTAGGCCATTGGCTGTCCACCAAGTGTCACTTCGGAGTAATCAAATATGGGACCATAAGACTAACAGCGCCCGAGACCACCCATAGGGGATAGTGGGTCTCGTAGGTCGTGTACGGATTCTGCTGTCGCCCGTAAATACAATTTATCAAAAAACAGGGATACGCTTGTCCACTGAATCAATACAAATCAACGTCCACGCGTCAATATGCAATATTCGTATGTACAAAAGAAAACATGATGCGATGGATGAACTGTCGTCTCAATTACGCCAAAATGAAAATAACACTGACGTCTCGTTTTAACAGATATATTTACCAAAATTACACACAAATATCTTTAAATACCCAAGAGTAAATTTATTCAATAAAATCGCTTATGGCTTCAACCATACTCTCCGGACGACTTCGGAATCTCTTACATTTCTTCTGGACAGTCTCCTTGCTTAAGTTGGTGAATGCTGCCATAATCCTTGACTTGAGGTCCATCTTTGATGTCATAAGGAGCCTTCTTAGTTTCTCGCTCAACTGCGCCCCACGCATGATAATCAAGGCGGTTTCAGTTTGTCCAGATATAATGGGTGATGTTGAGCAAAAAACGTCTGACAACAATGACTGGGTTATCCTGTTTGCGTAGCATGGTTCAATATCATATTGCCAGATAGAGAATATTCTAGCGGGCACCCTCTAGACCCAAGGCAGCACTAACTCTTCAAAGCATTTGATGTAGGCCTTCGTGTTTAGCCTGAGGCCCTGTGGGACAATGAATGGAGGCATAACACGTTAAACGTTCAAGACAGATTAGTCACAAGTGTACACGAATGACAAATGTAACCTAGTCTATATGGCAACATAGAATCATCTAACGTAAACTTTCTTTAAACTTAACTTTAAAATAAAGGATTTGTGGACATATTTTATATGGACTTTTGTCCTTGTTTTCGTGCGAGGAATCCCCCCCCCACCACCACAAAGTTCTAAAAATTGTTTTTGATTCACCTCTATATAATTACACTTTATATATATATGGAGAGAAAGAGATTGTAATAGATATATATATATATATATATATATATATATATATATATTAGTCATCCACAAACAAGCCTGTTTCACGGCTCATCAGTGTGGCTAGACACATTCACTTGCTTCTGGCTGGGATGGAAACTCGACCGATTTGGTGTCAGTCTCAGTCGCTACCCACTAAGCCATAGAACCAGAGTATGGAAAATTTAATAACCAGTGTATACATACGCCAGTCACTCAATTAATTTCTGCAGAGTAATGCATATATCGCAGAAGTGGAAACTATGTTTTTTTAAAAATTAATCAGTTTGTCTGACGATCGCAAAAGCGTGAAACCCAGGGTTACAAACTCACACCTATCTATATGAACATGTTTGCTCTATCACTGATATTGAGCGCTTTTAAATAAGTACCACGCATATATAATATGCAAACAATATAATATATATAACAAATTACATATTTATATATATATATATATATATATATATATATATATATGTATCTTTCTATTGATATTTATAATTATATACATACGCTTTTCACACACACACACACACACACACACACACACACGCGCGCATATATATATATAATCGATAATCGCGTACACAAATGTGGCAGTGCCATACACCGCGAAACAAATTTTAACTAAATAAAATAATTTAATCAAAAGAAAGTAGGACAGAAAATCTGCTGCACATGAACAGACTAAGACAGAAATCTAAAAAACAATCTAATAAAGAGACACAGAACTATATGAGATAGATAGATAGATAGATAGATAGATAGATAGATAGATAGATAGATAGATATGAATAGATAGATAGATAGATAGATAGATAGATAGATAGATAGATATGAACAGACTGAGATAGATAGATAGATAGATAGATAGATAGATAGATAGATAGATAGATATGAACAGACTGAGATAGATAGATAGATAGATAGATAGATAGATAGATAGATAGATAGATAGATATGAATAGATAGACAGATAGATAGATAGATAGATAGATAGATAGATAGATAGATATGAACAGAGATAGATAGATAGATATGAATAGATAGATAGATAGATAGATATGAACAGACTGAGATAGATAGATAGATAGATAGATAGATAGATAGATAGATAGATAGATAGATAGATATGAACAGACTGAGATAGATAGATAGATAGATAGATAGATAGATAGATAGATAGATAGATATGAACAGACTGAGATAGATAGATAGATAGATAGATAGATAGATAGATAGATAGATAGATAGAAGATAGATAGATAGATAGATAGATAGATAGATAGATATGAACAGACTGAGATAGATAGATAGATAGATAGATAGATAGATAGATAGATATGAACAGACTGAGATAGATAGATAGATAGATAGATAGATAGATAGATAGATAGATATGAACAGACTTAGATAGATAGATAGATAGATAGATAGATAGATAGATAGATAGATATGATATGAACAGACTGAGATAGATAGATAGATAGATAGATAGATAGATAGATAGATAGATAGATAGATATGAACAGACTGAGATAGATAGATAGATAGATAGATAGATAGATAGATAGATAGATAGATAGATATGAACAGACTGAGATAGATAGATAGATAGATAGATAGATAGATAGATAGATAGATAGATATGAACAGACTGAGATAGATAGATAGATAGATAGATAGATAGATAGATAGATAGATAGATAGATAGATAGACAGACTGAGATAGATAGATAGATAGATAGATAGATAGATAGATAATGAACAGACTGAGATAGATAGATAGATAGATATGAACAGACTGAGATAGATAGATAGATAGATAGATAGATAGATAGATAGATAGATAGATAGATATGAACAGACTGAGATAGATAGATAGATAGATAGATAGATAGATAGATAGATAGATAGATAGATATGAGCAGACTTAGATAGATAGATAGATAGATATATAGATAGATAGATAGATAGATATGAGCAGACTTAGATAGATAGATAGATAGATAGATAGATAGATAGATAGATAGATAGATAGATAGATATGAACAGACTGAGATTGATAGATAGATAGATAGATCTAAAAGACCATATATTTGAATTTCAAATATATGGTCTGAACGAATTCCTCTTTTATGGAATAAATGCACCCTGGAATTCCTTTTTCAAACCACCCGTTTAAATTTCTTCTCACCTCTTAATTTATGCTGGAAAAATTTTTAGAACAAAGCTTTTATTTTAATATCTAATGAAAAGAGTGGCTGAAATTAAGATATTCCTGGTGGAAATATATATATTCAATCCTTTCATGGGTGGGGACAACCTGTGAGAAAAGAGCTAATAATCCTCTCCAATATTTTGCCATCATTTATGTCAACATTCGTTTGGAAATATGGAAACAAAAGCAAAATGTTCATAAACTTATTTTATACCCTTCAATATGCCTCTCCCCTTCTGCGTTAATAAATGCTTGATGAATGACTCATATGAGGCACGGATAACACTTTTGGGGCTGGGGTTTCGTTCTATTCCTTCCAGAGTTTTGCCTTCAGATACTACAAATTGTGGCGGGGTGTAGCAGAAATTTTATTTTTTTAAGATACCCCAGGTGCTGGAGCCAAAAATATTCAAGTCTGAGGATGATAGCTGTCGTTCTTGCTTCCAGATGAGGATCATAGGATGCTAGGCACTCTAAATTTGGTTTTTACTCCATGAGAGAGTGCTAAATCTTGGTGGAATGACCAACAATGGCATTTTTTAATTTATTTTTTTTTTAGCTCAAGGCAACAGGAATGTTCAAGAATATCCTTTACATAATTTTCTTGGTTGACTTTAACCACTGTTTCCACAAAAAAAAAACAAAGGACATTTTTTTGAATTCCAGTTACAGCAGCTGAAACCAGAGGGGCTGCTGCTTGTCTTCTAATAACTGACTCCACTTCAAGACCAAATCCGATGGTTCTGGCTCATAAAATGCTGTTGAACATCAAATTTCTTTTCATCAGCGAAACTGCTTGTAAAGAGATCTTTTTTTTTAATCGTATCACCCCGAGCAAGGCGGGCTACGTAATAGTGAAAAGATGTGCAGGGGGCTACGTAATAGTGAAAAGATCGGGAAAGAGAAAGCCGGAAACCATATCCTAAACAGGGAACAAGGGATGAGCCTATTAACCTGTTCAATAGACGTGGGTGGAGTGTGAACCGGGCGATAGATAGATCTGTCTACTCCAATTGAAAAACAAAAAACAAACAAAGTGAGTAGATTGGAAAAGAGAAAGCCGGAAACCACATCCTAAACAGGGAACAAGAGATGAGCCTCTTAACCTGTTCAATAGACATGGGTGGAGTGTGAACCGGGCGATAGACAGATCTATCTACTCCAATTGAAAAAAAAAAAAACAAACAAAGTGAGTAGATTGGAAAAGAGAAAGCCGGAAACCACATCCTAAACAGGGAACAAGAGATGAGCCTCTTAACCTGTTCAATAGACATGGGTGGAGTTTGAACCGGGCGATAGACAGATCTATCTACTCCAATTGAAAAAAAAATGGCGGTGGATTACTAAGTTTTAACTTAGTAAAAGTCCAGTCAAGAGATATCTGCTAAAATCAAGAATTAAATTAAAGAAAATCAATTAAACATGAAAAGCTTAAAATTTAAAATTAGGCAGAAAAAAAAGGCTTACTTTAAGAATATTTCAAACAAAACAGAACTCCAAAACGACACGAGTGTCTGAATTTTGGTCACACCAAGATGGCCAAGATGCCTTAAGGATTTTATGGAGAATGATTATATATATATATATATATAATTCAGAGTCTGCGAGAGCGGCTAGCTAATCCCTGTTGTAGACACCTACTCAGGCACATTTCTACGAGGTTCTATTTATATTATAATTATGTTGAGCGGAGTGTAGTCTTAGTTTCTTGGAGAACGCGCATAATATAGCGTGATCAAAATTTCAGCTCTTAAACTCTTGGACACTATAATGTATCAACGTATATAAACACAGTCCAATGAAATTCTATCGGATTAAACGCGCCACACGAAAACTTCTTCTACTTTGTCATTTACCATTACTGCCAATTATTCTTAACATATAAATTTAATTTATATATCGTTATCCCATATATATATATATATATATATATATATATATATATATATATATATATATATTACGGAAATTAACGAAGATTAACAAAATGGTTATAAACAACCGACAATTTGAAATTTGTTTGAACATTATTTTTGATCGATATTCGTATTTAAGTAGATTAATCAAAGAGTATATATATATATATATATATATATATATATTTCTACAGGTCTGATTATCAGGCCGGTAGAAATAAATATATATATATATATATATATATATATATACATATATATATATATATATTTTAATTCAGATACTTCAATCCAAGGGAAAAAAGCAGGAAGGTAAATTCCAAAAACCCGATCCTAATTAATATTAAAAATTTTATTTTAATATTAAAAAATGATACAGGAAGAGAGCTCCATGTAATAAAATATTACAGAGCAAATATATATTAGAAAAGGGTTAATTCAAAGATGTTGAATGGCCATTTCGATATGAAGATCCCCACGGGGGATAACACATCACCTCAGCAACAGAAAAAAGAGTTTCTGAAAGGATTTTTCTGTTGCTGAGGTGATGTGTTATCCCCCGTGGGGATCTTCATATCGAAATGGCCATTCAACATCTTTGAATTAATCCTTTTTTAATATATATATATATATATATATATATATATATATATATATATATTGTTTGATTATATATAGAATATCCACTTAAATACGAGTATCGATTAAAAATAATGTTCAAGCAAATAATTTTATATATATCCAAGTATAGAGTAAGTATGGATGGAATAAAATTCCGTATCCCCCCACCAGAAATAAACACGAAAAACATTCTTAAAATAATGATCAATATGAAGTAGAGCGAATAATATTTGTTTAGAATTTATAACGTATGTTATAATCAGTCAGTAAAGTGCCGTTTGTGATACACACTTGGGCGATCATGTCTGGAAAGAAACATGACTGACTTGGCAAGAGGTTTTCCCACACTAGATTGCCATTACTTCCTGAGGTAGACTGCTTGCCAACCAAGGCTATAGAAACAAATCTGTTGTGTTATTTAACCCATAACTGGAGGGAAGAGACGGATTAATACCTTTTCCAATTATAAATGCGCGTTAGTGAATGCAGTGAATTCAACTGGAATTCGAACACGGCTCCCCGATTTCCATTTTGTAATCATATTATAACATATTTACAATATAGTTATAAATTCTAAACATATATATATAGTTTTCCTTTCGGGTTCGAAACAAAACTAGTAAATGCCCATATGAGCGTAATATATATATATATATATATATATATATATATATATATTCATTTATAAACGAGTTATTTCGCTACCTTGGTTACCATCATGAGTGATTTCTTTAGGCGATTTTTAATAACTATTAAAATTTAATATTTTAGTGTCATTAAAAATCGTCTGAAGAAATCACTCATGGTGGAAACTAAGGTAGCGAAATAACTCGTTTATAAATGAAAAATATTCGAAGTTCTACGATATAATTGCCGAGAACACTTTTTAATACAAATGTGTACTGGTCTAATCCTATTAGGACTAAAAACTAAGTATTAAACAATAATTCCTTTAAGTGTTGGATTCTTTGTCTTTATTTTTTCTCTCTTTCTTCCTTCCTTCTTTCTTCTTTCTTTGCCGGCTGGACGTGGGCTATGTATTTAACTCTCCCATGTCCTAGAGCTCTGACCAAAAGTTAAAATTATTTTATTTTCAACTCAACCGGCAGAAATGGCATGAATATTGTAAAATGTAAGCCATTTTTGTTCGTTTTTTGCCAAAATGTTGCTTAATTTAAAACTTTAATTGAAGGATTGCTTTTGTTTTTTAGCAGAAATTCCTTTAAGTGGACTTAGCAGGTCATTTTCTGTTTGTTTTTTTTTCTCAATTGGAGTAGATAGACTAAACTATCGCCCGGTTTACACACCACCCATGTCTATGGAACAGGTGAAGAGGCTTATCCCTTGTTTCCTGTTTAGGATGTGGTTTCCGGCTTTCTCTTTTCCAGTCTTTACACTCTTTTCTTTTTTTTTTTTTTCAATTATAGTAGATAGACTAAACTATCGCCCGGTTTACACTCCACCCATGTCTACTGAACAGGTGAAGAGGCTCATCCCTTGTTTTCTGTTTAGGATGTGGTTTCCAGCTTTCTCTTTTCCAATCTTTACACTCTTTTCTTTTCTTTTTTTTCAATTATAGTAGATAGACTAAACTATCGCCCGGTTTACACTCCACCCATGTCTATGGAACAGGTGAAGAGGCTTATCCCTTGTTTCCTGTTTAGCATGTGGTTCCCGGCTTTCTCTTTTCCAATCTTTGCACTCTTTTCATTTTTTTTTCTATTATAGTAGATAGACTAAACTATCGCCCGGTTTACACTCCACCCATGTCTACTGAAAAGATGAAGAGGCTCATCACTTGTTTCCTGTTTAGGATGTGGTATCCGACTTTCTCTTTTCCAATCTTTTCACTGTTTTCTTTTCTTTCTTTTTTTTTTCAATTATAGTAGGTAGACTAGACTATCGCCCGGTTTACACTCCACCCATGTCTACTGAACAGGTGAAGAGGCTCGTCCCTTGTTTCCTGTTTAGGATGTGGTATTCGGCTTTCTCTTTTCCAATCTTTACACTCTTTTTTTTTTCAATTGGGATAGATAGACTAAACTATCGCCCGGTTTAAACTCCACCCATATGTACTGAACAGGTGAAGAGACTCATCCCTTGTTTCCTGTTTAGGGTGTGGTTTCCGGCTTTCTCTTTTCCAGTCTTTTCACTCTTACGTAACCCCTGCTTATCAGTGGCGTTACCGCGTTACTAGTCTTTTCTCGAACCCAAAAAGAAAACTAACCAGTCAAATTCCAATTCATTATCAACGGTCTGAGATTCTAGCTTGCCAAACATCACCTTATAACAGACGACCGTATAATTACATCCATATGCGTGCATCAGGGCAAGGGTTTGTGTATCTATACTTCGTCGAGTACGTGTGCGTTATGTTGTCTCGGTTTTTACGGAAGTCCAGCATATCGTTCGCCTTGAAAATCTGTCCATCGGATGACAGCGTTGTTGTGTGCTAATAAAGCAGTCGCCCGATTCAGTATCAAAACAATAGATTTATTTTTCATTCCTTTTATTTTTTCCTCCCGCCATTTCTTTTGCAACGTCGCGCAAAGGCCGGCATTAAAAACGTAGTAATGACGCAATTATTGGAATAGTAACTCACGAATATTCGATACACACGCAGCGTCTATGAAAATAAATACAGATTGGTTTATGCGTATTTTAGAAATGTTTATTAATTTTTTTAATTTTTTAAAGTTAGATTAAAGAAATAAAATTGTGCCAATTTTAACATTAAAAAAAGGCCGAAATATCGAATTAGAGAAAAAACGTAACGTTTTAAGATTGGTGGCTATTGAAGGAGTGTTTTATTTTTAACACGCGACTGAAATTTATAGCATATATCAGTCATTTATGTGTCATACATAATACACGCTTAGGCAATCATGTCTCTTTCGATCCATGATTGACTAGGCAGATTTCCCCGCAGAAGGTTGCCACTTTTCCCTGCAGTAGACCGGTTGCCAAACAAGGCTGTAGGACCCAATCTGTCCTGCCATTTAACTCATAGTAGGAGGGAGAAATGTTAGATTCATGCCTTTCCCAAGGGTATTTGCGCGCAAGTGACTGCAACGAATTCGAACTCGAATTTCAATGCTCGTTTCTAGTGCGTATTTTCTGAGGGCATTAGTTTATATGCCAGACCAAACTAAGTATATATATATATATATATATATATATATATAAACTTATATATAAATGGAACTTTGTCTCTGTGTGTATGTGTGTGTGTGTGTGTGTGTGTGTGTCTGTGTGTGTGTCCGTTAACTATAGACTCCGAAACGGCTGAACCGATTTTCTTGAAAATTTACACAGTTGTACTATAAGCGTCTGCGAGTGTTCTTAGATAGGTTTTGTGTCGAGGCACCCCGGATAAATAACGAAAATCGATAATCGAAAAATTGGGTTATAGAAGGCGTGGTCCGATTTTAATCAAATTTCATACACTCATAGACAAAGACGTAAGAAACGATATTCAGAAATTTCAAGGTTGCAGTTCTTACAATAGTGCAGAAAATCGATAATATATATATATAAGGCAAGTTGTTTGTGTGTGTGTGTCAGTTTATCTCTCTGTATACAAATCCACAATTTTTATCAGATTCTCACCAAACTTCACACAAATATTTTTAGGCTGAGTCTGAGCTCCAGGACCATGGATTAGTTTTAAAGCTTTCATTACACCCGAGCAACGCTAGGATATACTGCTAGTATATATATATATATATATATATATATATATATATATATATATATATATTGGATTTTCTATCGTTCATATTCCAACACGTTAGAACATGTTAAATTTATTGCCAGATATGCTTACTTTTTTTATTAAAGCACACTTCAAACTACTTTTTGAGAAAGAAAGTTTAAAATTACTTAATTCATATCAATTTTGCATCCCTACAAAAATGGAAGATTATAAAAAGTGTCATTTGATGCTTCTTTATTTCAGTAAAGGCAATAATGCCTCGTGAGCAACAACAAAAATTATGCGCTGTATATTTTGAAGGTGCTTTAGTTGAGAGAACTGAACGAAAGTGGTTCGTTAAGTTTAGAGTGACTGATTGTTGGTTTATTGATGAAGAACGCACAGCATCCACACACAAACTGCAGATGATGACCGAATCAAGACATTAATTGAGAATAATTCATATCACACAACATCCACGATCTTTTAGTTAAGCTTCGCTACTTAAATCGCGATGATGTTTGTGTACCAAATGATCCAAGTGAAAAGAAATTTATGGATCGCGTTTCTGTGTTGGATTTTCTGCATAAACGCAATAAAAATTCATTCTTTTTTTTAAGCATATTTTGACAGATAATGCGAAATGGATCGTTTACAATAATGTTCAGCGCAAAAATCCTGGGACAAGCGACATTAGTCAACGTTAGCCACCCGCCAAAGTCATAAGAAAGTCATGTTGTGCGTCTGGTGGGGATTGAAAAGGAATCTTGTACTGTTTGCTTTTGTCAAGTAACCAATTAATTGATTCTGAAATGTAATGCTCGTAACTGGACGAATTAAAGGCAGCAATTTAAAACAATACGCCGGAAACTGACAAACAGGAAAACTATTGTTTTCGATCAGGATGATACCAAACCTCATGTTTCTTTACTGACCTGGCAAAAATTGTTTCAGCTTGGCTAGAATGTGTTACCCCATCCGCCATATTCACCAGACATTGCTTCTTCGGATTTTCATTTTCTTTTTATCATCTCATCCCAAACAAGGCATTCTACTGCCACTGTTGCACAGGGGGTTGCATAGGGGAAAGTGATTAGAAAGAGGGGTTCGTTATAGGAAATGTCAGGAGGAGGGTAATAGACGGATGAGGATACCGAGGATGTGGGTGGAGTAGATGAAAAAAGTGCTTGTGAGAATGAATGCGAGTTAGTGAGATAGGAGATGACTATTAACCTTACATTTAAATTCCTGGAGATTGTAGCTGTCGGGGAAGTAAGTGTATGGAAGGGAATTACACAGTTAGAAAGTGTGTGAAAAGAAGATGTTAGAGTAAAATTGCGATTACACTTTATCGGTTTCTCTGTAAAATGGTGGGACCTAATTGCTAATCTAGTAGCTCGTGTAAATTAATACCTAGGGGCACCAGTGATCTAAGTTCATTAGAGCAGAAACCATGAAAGTATTTATAGAGGAGGCACATGGAAGCCTCGTCAAGCCGGTTAGAGAGCGACTGCAGCCGAGCTGCTAAGTCGGTATCGATCACATTGCAGATTCTCTGTTGGGTTTTTTCAAGAACCCCGAGGTGAATAGCAGGGGCACCCGACTAGATGTGGCAACAGTATTCAATTCTTTGGGTTCTTGTAAAATAATCTCAATGGTAAAAAATTTAATTCTTTTGTTGACATAACAAAACATTTCAATGGGTTCTTTGCCAAGAAACCACCGAAATTCAAGGAAGACAGAATCTTTAAGTTGAAGGAAAAATGGAGAAATGTTGTGAGACAAAATGGTTCATATTTAGCTGAATGAATATTTAATATTTTTTTTAATCATTTCATCCCGAGCAAGGCGGAAATGCCACTGATTTGCGGGGGGTTGGGGCTACATAACTGAAAGAAAATTAATTGGAAGAGAGAGAAGGAGTACAAACCAATTAAAAAAGAGCAATAGAAAAATGAGAATGCAGGTGAGATGACAGTTTCAAGCTAGGAGAGAAAGGGTGAGATATACGGGGTGGGAGAATGGCTAGAGTCAAGTGGTTAGTAGGTGAGTATTGACATTGCATTTAAACTTCTGGAGGTTGTAGCCGTCAGGAAAGCAAGAATATGGGAGCGAGTTCCACAGGCGGGAAGTGCGAGAGAAGAAGCTGCAGGAGTAGAATTGTCGTCTGCATTTGGCTAACCTAACTGTGAATGGGTGGGACCCAGTTGCCAATCTGGTTGCACGAGTAAACACCTGTTGAGGATGCACCAGTGAGTTCGTTTAAGCAGAAGCCATGGAAGTACTTATAGAACAGACAAAGGGAGGCCACATTTCGTCGGTGGGGAAGTGGCTGAAGTCGAGCCGCCAAGTCAGCACCTATCAATTGGTATAATTTTGTTTTGTGTTTTAACTTCCCATAAAAATCGGTATGAACTTACCAGACAACCCAATATTAATGAGATAACGATATATTTTTATATGTGAGGAACAATATTGGGGAAAAATGGATGATAAAGTGGAAAATGTTTTCTTGCAATACGTTTCGTCCTTTAAGATTTCATCCGACTGAATTTGTTATCTTGGTGCGACTACATATGCGCACAAACCAAGGACACTGGGAATTTTGAAATTTTTATAAAAAAATAAATAAATTACATTTAAATTTAAAATTCCTAGAATCTCTCGTTCGTGATCATCTGTCCTCGAACGTAGAGAAAAAATTTAATCCGAAGAACTAATAAAGGACGAAACGCGTCGCAACTTTTTCCCATTTTGTCATATATAATGAATGACTAATCTTACGAAGATGGATGTGTAACGGATATAGGGTAAATTTTCGTTTTAAGTGCCGAAGGCTTTTCCTCCTTCAAATTTATCTAAAATAGCATTATTTCTGTGCAAATGTATATGCTGAACTCAAATAAACAATTAGTTATTGAAGAAACCTACCTTTTTGATCTGAACGTCCATAAAAAATCGAACTACATTTCGTCTCCCGCAACTTTAATGCAGTCATGTAATTAACTGCTAAATGACTTTCTGCATAGGACAACAAATTTCGGTCGATTTTCGGTCGATTTTCGGTCGATTTTCTTCCTTTACTGAAACTTCCGGTTATTTACTTCCTGTAATGAAAGTAATACGATATTGTATTTCTACGCGTATTACTTTCATTACAGGAAGTTTCAGTAAAGGAAGTAACTCGACCGAAATTTGTTGCCTACGCAGAACGTCATTCTGCAGTTAATTACATGAGTTCGTGAGAGTTACGGGAAAGAAAAAGTGCGAGATATAGTTTTTTTTTTTATGAACTTTCAGATCAAAAAAGGTAGGTTTCTTCAATAAGTAATTGTTGATTTGAGTTCAGCATATACATTTGCACAGAAATAATGCTATTTTGGATAAATTCGAAGGGGGAAAAGCTTCCGGGACCTAAAACAAAAATTTACCGGGTATAGGTACAGAAATGGAACCGGATATAGGTACAGAAATGGAACCGGGATGTCGAGTACAAATTACGGGCGAGTCTGTTACATTCATTTTCAAAGAAATGTCCTTGGGAACAGAATGAATTTGTCTCTTTCCTTCCCAGATGTGTGTTAGATATCTATATAGACGGGACATTCTATCGCTTGGAGAAATTAAACGTAGAGAAGCAAGACTTTGAATTCCAAACCAATGAAAAATGTAACAGGAAAAAACTTCCACTGACTTTCCTAAGAATATTTGGCAAGTCACAGGTAATAAAAATGAGAGAAATGGAGAGGCATTCTCGTCGACCTTTTGGTGGGGTATGACATTATAAAAATAATTAGGAAAAAAACTTGATTTTGTGATGGGACCTACCCTTTTTGGACTATAATGAACTCTTCCTATTATTATGAATACCGGGAGAATATGCCTCTCGGGGTGGAGTTGAGTTGGGTTGAGTCACCCCGGTTTAATATTTGGCAGTCCGACTGCACACTTTGTATTTGTTCTCTCCTTAAATATATGTTTCACTGATACCCGAGTTCGTGTTTTTCTTCCGGACCTATCCTGGGTTCACAACAGATTTCAAATTTAAAAATAAATCTATCAGTCTTCACTTTCCAATTTTGATAGAGTTCAAAAGGGGCTCCACAGCTTTGTGGGTGGTGAATCATTTTCTCCGCTACATCAGCTTTCTCTCTTGCAAGCCTCTCACTACTCTATTTTCATGAAAACTACATTCGTCAGTTCTACGAGTTTTAACCTCAAATGATAAAACCCACCATGCCACGGACATATGCACATTGTAGCGAACCACTTCCATTTCTTCGCATTCCGTTATCTCCTCCTCGCATTTCTTTATAAACTGTGCTCCTTACCTGTTACTCTTTAACCCTCTATCCAGTACAGGAAGAACATTTTAAAAAATAATAAAACAACTGTTGGG
Organism: Ascarosepion bandense; assembly: GCA_037127315.1. Lineage (NCBI taxonomy): Eukaryota > Metazoa > Mollusca > Cephalopoda > Sepiida > Sepiidae > Ascarosepion > Ascarosepion bandense. The sequence continues at coordinate 1,365,547 of JBBBDQ010001642.1, read as the reverse complement.
GATCACCACTTTTTTAATACAAGAATGGACTCGTGTAATATGTACATATAATCCTGCCTACACAGACAGCAGCAGTCGAGTACTTTTACTCTGCTATGACACTGTCAGCTCTCTAACTTCGGGTAGAGGGCGCTCTCTGCTTCCAAGAAGTGAGCACTAATCCAGTCGTGGTTCCGCCGAAGGGTAGAATCACGACTGGGGAAAAATAGACAGACATTTTTTGGCCTGGTTATATGGCCGGGAAGACCCACAATAAATAGACCTTGTGTCACATCTAGCCTTGCGTGGGAAGGTTTGTAAATACCGTTGAGTAGTTGTACTCTACTATTGACACTATCAGCTCTCTGCCTTCGGATGGGGAGCGCTCTCTGCTTTCGAGCAGAGAGCACTAACCCAGTCGTGGTTCCGCCGAAGCGTAGAATCACGACTGGGGAAAGATAGACAGATATTTTTGGCCTGGCTATATGGCCGGGAAGACCCACATTAAAAAGACATTGTGTCAGTTTTCGCTTTACGTGGGAAGGTGGGTAAATACCGTTGAGTTGTTGAGTTGAGCCGAGTAGTTGTACCTCCGCTAGTTGGTCAGTAAGAATATAGACTCATTACCCGGACTTACTTCTTCACAACAAGATTGTATATATTGATTCCTACTAACGGTATACCTAGTATTCCTGACTTGACTAAGCCGTGTTCCAGTTTGTATATTTTTGTTTCAATAGAACTTAAATTTTTTTATCCCCATATCCGTTTTTGTTATTTATTATTTTGTGTGGTTTCTCAACAAGAATTCATAACAACAACTAAATTATCTGTATTTTAAATTAACGTTATTCTCATTGAGATTTGTTTTTGAAAGATGCAATTTTATTTTTTTTCAATAAATCTGTTTCAAATAAAATCAGTCGATCAAGTACCATACGCTCGGGCGGTCAGTGTTCTTTCGATTCATGACTGACATTTCTTTTGCGTTTTCTTTTTCTACTGTAGTCAGCTTCCCGACTAAGGCCCGGTCTGTGCTGGTCGTTAACCTATAGCTTGGGAGAAAATAAATGAATTCATACCTTTCCTGTAAGTATTTGCGCGTAATGAATCTAACGGATCGGACTGGGATTCGTACTCGGCTCTCCGTCATCTCATTCCGAGCCGATACCACACACTACATGGCCAAAAAAGGATTGTTTTTATATATATATATATATATATATATATATATATATATATATATATATATAAACAGTCTTTCTTTAAATAATTGTATATAGTTGCTAAACTACATGGTCAAAAGCAAGACTTTATATATATATATATATATATATATATATATATATATATATATATTGAATGTACTGGCCGCAAGGGAAGATTATGTTAGGTTTATCTTTTAAGTTTTCAGAATGGTAGAGTTGACAAAGTGATCTCATAGATCAATGTTTCCAAAATTTTGGTGGGTCGTAAGTGGAATGTTGGTGGATCGTAAAAATTATACTAGATTTATGCATTAGCTACGATTAAAAGCTATGTGTTGAGGCAGTTCAAGTCTCGAGATTTCATTGTCAGGCTGTTGTTGTATCAAGCAGTATGTTGTTTTGACAACGAATCAGGGTTGGTCATTCTCTCAATTTTATCATTCGTTATTGTAAAAAGGAAATCAATTTTCACTTATTCAGAAGAATAAATTTGTCTATATTCTTTCATATATTTTTGCCCAGTAAATTTGAGTGGGTCGCCATAAGCTGTGATCATGAATAGTAGGTTGGGATTTTACATTTTGGGGGCCCTGTAATAGCTTATTACGGCCTTAATAGGGTCATGCTTTATTTTTACAAGAGTCATATTAAGCCAAAATGGAATATTTTTACTAGATCTTAACTGGAGTTGTTTAATCCCGACTCTCCTGGCATTATATAATCAAAATCGTTTATAAACTCTAGAGAGAGAATGGCTTATTCTCCACTCTACGGCCTCTTTCCCCGCAGACATAACATTGCAAGCTTATCACTACTCCATTACTATATCCATGAGAAATTTTCAGATGAGCCCCATTCTGTAGATCTTCCAGTTCAAACCTTTACAACTAGAGCACGCCACTCTAGTTCGAATCGGTCTCATTTTTCTGTATTCCGTTTGTTAGGAGGAAGTTCCACTCCGACGGCTTTTTTCTTCTAAGAACTGTGACTTCAATCTTCTTCAAATCAAAGATCAATTATTACCTATCCTCCTTATTCTAATCTGTGAGTCTTGTAATGGATGAAGAAATTAGAGAACCAAGTTCGATTTCCAGTCGGGTTTGTTCCCTTATCCGTAAATAACATTGGCTTATTTTGTTTACGACATATTAACCACAGTGTGTTATCTAATATCGATATGATTCTTAGGATAGGTTCTTATGAATAGAATATGTATTCATTTTTTTTAAATGTATTACTGGTATTCTCACTAGAAATTTTTTCTCTTTCATAGTGTTTTGACGCCAGTTTGAGGGTTAAGTATTTGGCCATAACTGAGACCCTAAGCCAAGGTGAACTTGGGAGCAACAGAAAATAAAATGTGGTTACATGTCCCTCAAAACCTCTACTCTCCCGATCAGAGGTCTTGCTACCGGATGTAGTCTATCGTCATACCCAGGATAAGCAAATAACAGTGGCAAAGGTATGAATCCACTGACGGATTAGTAGTTAAAATCATTGTTATCTTCCCTCAAATCAAAGAAATGAAATCATTTTCAAATGCCGCCATAAAAATAAATTTAAACTGTTTGACATAAAATCTTAGAATCACCCCAGTCAGACACTTGCTAGCTCATTCACATTTGTGTGGATCATTCGTTGGAGGATTTTACAGACCGAAGAAGTGAGGATAAAGATCTACCATACACTTGGTTGATATGCCAATTTAAGAACACAATGACTTTATATTATTGGTGTACGAAGTTCAAAAATATCCTATCTCGAACTATTTAATTGTATATGATTTCACTATAATGACTTCGATATAAATATTTCACGTGTATAATGGTGCACCTAATTGTAAGGTTAGATATTAGTTTTTCATATATATGGGTGCACCTAATTTTGTGCATGTTTATATATATTACTGTATATATTATTGTATGTATAGGGGGGCACCCAAGTATAAGTGTATTTCATGTATAAGACTGGACCTAATTATGTATCTGTTTTTGAAAAAAAGGAAGGTTGTAAGAAGTGAATGTTTGATTTTTCATGGCTTATTAACCCTTGTAGGTTATTTAAAACATTTTTAATTGTAAGAGTTATCATTTTCACGAGTGAATATGAGAACTCTTACAATTAAAAATGTTTTAAAGAACCTACAAGGGTTTTAAGGCTTGTATTTAGCGAAATTTAATCTAAAACGCAGTTGATCTTCATTCAGCGCCCAAACGTGTGATCATGTGACAAACTTGACAAAACTTAGAATATAATTATTTCAATCAACACTAAGTGAGCGTCTTTCATGTTGCAAGGACTAGTAAACACGAATCGTTGAACAGTTCTTTCGTGCTAGCAGTGCGATATTCTCTTACCACTTTTATAGCGCGACTTCATAATGGAATAAGCTTATTATAACATGTAGCTTTCTTCTTCTTCTTCTTCTTCTTCTTCTTCTTCTTCTATGTGGCATGCCCCTTCAGGACGTAGGCGATCATGGTTTTCCACGTCTCCCTATCTCTGGTGCCTCTTAACACACTTTCTCCTGTTACCCCACCCAAACCCCGCTCTGCTATTCACCTGCTCAGGCTCTTCAAATACGTTATCCGCTGTTTTCCCTTGTCTTTTTTCCCCTTTATCTGACCTGTGAGTATCACATTCTCCAAGCCTTCCTTCCTCATTACATGTCCAAAGAACTTCAGCTGTCTCTTCCTTATACTCAGTATTAATTTCCTTTTTGTTTGCATCCTTCTAAAACCTCACATGCTCGATCCATGATATCCACAGCATCCTTCTGTAGAACCACATTTCGGTTGCTTCAGGTTTTTCCTTCATATTCGATGATATTGTCTAACATTCTCTGCCATATTCAAGAACAGACATCCCATAGCAATTCAGTACTCTCTTTTCTGTTTCTAGCGAAATTTTCCTGACTCTTAATACTCTGCTCGGCTTCTAAAATACGTCTTTGGCTATTCCAATTAGCCTTCGGATCCAGTGCCGCACTTTCGGTCTTCTGTTAGAACACATCCCAAGTACTTAAATTTTTCTACTTGCCTGATTTTAGTATCTCCAACCTGTAATTGACATTTTATGCTTCTCTGTTTACATTCCATGCATTTGGTTTTCTTGTAGTTTATTTGTAGTCCTTTCTTTTGATTTTCTTACCTATCCATAAAGTGAATCGAACTTAATCGCCTTGAAAATCCAGCATTTGTAAGTTAACTTACGTCAAATCCTAGAAAAATAAATATGAATGAAAATCCCTATACGCATGCGCGTTTTCCAAAAGTAGCCATCAATTTCGTATGATTCAAAGAATAATAAAAATGCTTTTTATTCATTTTTTTCTTTTGCTTACCATACGGTACAAAAGAAAGAGGAAGAGATAAAAATATTGCAACAGTCAGATGGAAATAATACCGAATGAATGATAGCAAAAGATGTAATATAATATTACATATAAATGTAGCAAATGAGCCTTTTTGTTTTACGCAGAACGAATGGTGGCTTCAAGGGACGCTTTCAGTAGAAGTTCGTTATACGGGCAGCCGGACGGTATGAACTGATGGGACAGGCTGGCCGCTGGATTGGTCTCTAGAGGGAGAAAAGAAAGCACTTTGGGTGACAGGTAAATCATTGACCAATCCATCTTCACATTTGTAGGGTGTGGCACAGTAGTAAGATAACGAAGATCGGTGTTTCACTCAACCTATACATATGGAAAGATTTTTTTTATATCGGCTCGGGACGAGAAACCGGGGAGCCGAGTTCGAATTCTAGTTGAATCCATTGTATTCACTTACGCGAAAATACCTTTGGGAAAGGTATTAATTTGTCTCTTCCTTCCAGTTATGGGTTAAATAGCAGGACAGACTGGGTTCTATAGCCTTCGGTCGGGTTTCAATCCTGGGTTAAAAGCAATCGGAGTCTAACCGTACTGATGAGCTGTGATACAGCGAAACAGATCTGTCTGTGGGTGACTATATATATATATATTGTCGGGTTTGTCTCTTATCTAAGAATTTGATTTCTTCTTTGCTGGTCGCTTTTTTTAGGATTTTGAGGTTGATGACTAAGTAGAGCAATTCTTGCATTGAAGAGCCAATGACGTTAACTGTATGGTAATGTTAGTGGAAGATGAGTTCAATTTTGCCAAGCCTTCCTCTCTTGTCCTTTTCTCGGAGCTTTTGGTTCCAATGAGAATGAAACACGGCTAGTTGTTACGTTCCTGGGCTTGTGTTTCAAACGATTTAAGCCCATTTGCCTTCAATGTTGTTTTAAGTTGGACCGTGTATCTTAGGAGATGGCAACCCTGAAGTGAGATCACTGAATTAGACTTGACGTAGAAACTTTCACTCTTCTATTCTTGCTACATGTCCTGACCATCAATGACGGTGAGTAATGTTGGCTCTTTCCACTATTTTGGTGTTGGTCACATAATAATTCCATTTGAGATTCAAGATTGAACGAATATTTTGCTGGTGAAAGAGTTCTAATTTTTGAGTGTCGCGATGATATAGAGTCCAGGTTTGTAACCATATATTAAAGCTAAATTAGTAACAGCATTATACACCTTCATGTTTGTTGCTAAATTTAGATCTTTGTTCCTGACGTATTTGATTAGCTTTCTAAATGCCACATGTGCAACTCCATTTCTTTGTTCCACCTTCTTTTCTGAGGTGCATTTTTTAAATAAAATACTACCTAGATGTGCGTTGTGGCGCAGTGGATATCGGCTCGGAACGAGAAATCGGGGAAGCGAGTTCGAATTCCAGTTGAATTCATTGCATTCACTTACGCGTAAATACCATTGGGAATGGTATTAATCCGTCTCTTCCCTCCAGTTATGGGTTAAATAATAGGACAGATTGGGTTCTATAGCCTTGGTCGGCAACCAGTCTAACGCAGAAAGCAATGGCAGCCCACTGCGGAATAATCTTCTACCCAGTCAGTCATGTCTCTTTCGAGACATGATCGCCCAAGCGTGTATCACGTATGGCACTTAACTGACTGACTGCCTAGATATGGAAAATGCTCTACTTGTTTGAGAGGTGTATTAGGGATGGCTATATCAAAGTCTGCTAAGTTGGTATTTGAGTTTGGGTGTTCAAGGACCTTTGTTTACTTGATGTTTACTGTAAAACCAAAACTATGCTAGGCCATAGAAAAATTATTCTGTTGGGGGATTTCTTTTGAATAACGGAGGTCATCAACATTTTGAAGTTCTGAGATGTACTGCGTGTGTATTAGACGTTTAGACAGAAGTCTATTAAGGTTGAAACGTCCTGCATCTAATCGATATTTCATGTCAGCTCTTTGATCGTTTGGTGGAAGTTTGGGAATCATTGCATACTGGAAGAATAACATAAGTTCCAAGACACATCTTTGTTTTAGTCCACACGTGATAGGAAATTCTTCTAAAAACATGTTTTGGTGGAATACACGTCCAGATATATTGTCATGCATTGCTTGAGCCGGAAAGATAAAGTGATCGTGACATTCAAAACAATGAAGAACTGTCCACATAGCAGATTTTGGAACGCTATCTAATATCTTTTCTAAGTCAAAAATATATTTAGTTGTTTGATTCTCGGTACTAAATGTTGACATTTGAAACAAAGTTTATCAGTTTTCATTCGTTATCACAGCATTTTTTACCGTTGTGGCCTCAGGATAAGTAATAAATTAACTAACTGAGATATCCTTAACATCACTGACACCGGAACAAGAACAATCTATCCCTGTAGATTAAATAAAAAGTTCAATTCGGAATTCCCAGCAAGTTACCCGGATCGATGTACATCTGACGAAGGCCGAAGGGTACAACGGTAGAAGCGCTGCGATAACAACAACAAAAATATAGACAATAGTCCAAATGAAAATAGTGTAAAGTTTATTAAATTTCGGTTTAGATATTTTATTTACTTTTTGACTCATGACGTTCTCTTATGTAGCGTAGTAGGATATTCTTTTCGTTTCTGTAGTCGGACAGGAACTGATAATTTATTTAAGAGGTGATTTCATTCTTTATATGCCTAAGGTTTGTGCAATATTTTTTACAGTATAGATATAGATTGCGAAACCTTCATAATAATAGTCGCGAGAATAATGCTAGTAAAATCCACGTTATAAATGATACATAAATATGTATGCACTATCAGTATAGCCCGGTGTTGCTCGGGTGTAATAAAAGCTTTAAAACTAATCTATGGCCCTGGAGCTCAGACTCTTTGGACGTTGGCACGAAAGACTAAAAAGCAATAGTTGTTTCCAGTTAAAGCAAAACCGTAGACTGAAAGAAAAATAAATGGATGTAAGTCAAATTTTGATTTCCTGGTATCGATATCAAATAAGTTTTTTCCGTCGTAAACTGAATTTTGAAGGCTAAATAAGTCCTCTGAGTAAATGGTATCATGGCTGAGACTAAGAACTACAATTATACCTACTTAGAGCCAAACCTGAAGCAAAAACTAAAATAAAAGGGCTGAAAAAAATACAGACATACAGGAAAATAAACAGACATACACACAAACATCTTGCCTTTTATATATATATATTATCGATTTTCTGCACTATTGTAAGTACTGCAACCTTGAAAATTCTGAATATCGTTTCTTATGTCTTTGTCTATGAGTGTATCAAATTTGTTTAAATCGGACCACTCCTTCTATAATCCGATTTTTCGATTATCTATTTTCGATATTTATCGGGGGTACCTCGACACAAAACCTAGCTAAGAACACTCGCAGATGCTTATAGTACAACTGTGTAAAGTTTCAAGAAAATCGATTCAGCCGTTTCGGAGTCTATAGGTAACGGACACACACACACACAGACACACACACACAGACAAATTCCATTTAGAAATAAGTTTAGATTCGGTTTTTGTTTTCAGCGAAAAATAATGCTAGTAAAATCCACGTTATAAATGATAGATAAACATGTATGCATATAGATATAGTTTATATATGTGTACTATCATAATGATATATTCTGTGAGATAAATGCGCATGTGCTCTCACAGACACATTGGCAGGCATGTGCTTCACACATATTCATGGCCACACACGGTCCAAGTACGCACATAGACGGATAAACATACATACACTGGCGCGCCCGGGCGGACATAAACATGGTAAACTCGAGGTTGGCTAAGCCTGCACGGCATCAGAAGACGAAAATGAAAGTAGAAAATGGCGCGAAAAAGAGATTGGGAAAAATAAGGAAGGGAAATGCAAAGAGGCGTTTAATAAAATAAAACGACACGGGAAAAAGCGTGAATTGCCGACCCGGGAAAATAAAAACAAACGTTGAAGCTAGTTTGGGAACAATAGAGAAAAGATTGAGGAATGGCAAAGCTGACAGTTCCTTCCTCCCTTTTGTGAACTACACTCACAGACACTAAATATTGTGAGTTTTGTTTGCTTGTTTGTTTGTTGTTTCCCTAGCTTTTTTTTTTTTTTCACTTTACCTGTTTCTTTCTTAATTTTCTTCCTAAAATTATTTTTAGACATTTTTTTCACATTTTGCTTTATTCTTCCTAATTTATAACTTGTGATCTGAATACAAATCCTTTCTTTTTCTTTCTCGGCTTTTTCTCGTCATTTTTTATTAATCAATCTATTCCTCTCCTTACCTCAGATTATTAGTTTTACCCTCTTTTTCTCTCGCCTTTCTTTCTTTCTTTCTTTCTTTCTTTTCGTTTTCTTACTTTATCTATTTTACTCTCTTTTTCTTTTCTTTTTCTTTATTAGCTTCTCCATTTCTCTCAATTTTCTCACGCTATTCATTTTACTCTCTCTTTCACTGGATTTTATTAATTTGTCTCTTTCTCTCACCCTCCAATTTTATCTCTTTTACACTCTGTTTCACCATTTTAGTTCTCTTTCCCCCCCTCTCACTCTTAAGCATTGCTTTCTCTCCCCTCCTCCTTTTACCGTTCTGTCTTGTAATCCTTCTCAGGGTTCAAACTCTCTCGCTCTTTCTTCACTTCTCACTCTTTCCTGCTATCTCTATTCTCATTTTCTCTCTCTTACTCTCTCCCCCTCTCTCTCTCTCTTTCTTAGTCTCACGCACTTTCTCATTTTCTTCTCTTAATCTTTCCCATTCTTATCCTTTTTTTTTCTGTAGCCTGTCTTTGCATTTCTCTCTTAAGTTTTTCTTCTTCACTCACTGTCTCGCTCTCTCACGCACCCACGCTATCTCTCTCTCTCTCTCTCTCTCTCTCTCTCTCTCCTGTTTTATGCCTGTTATTTTCCTTTCTCCCTCACTCTGTCTATCTATCTATCTATCTATCTTTGTAGATAAATAGATATGAAGAGATGTGAGGTGCTGAAAAGTTCTCCAAATCTGGACATTTCAGTAACGAGAGGATACTTGGCTAAGCCGACAATTTTTCAGCATGCCTCATCGATTTTATTCACTTTCTAGCTTTCGATTTTTCTCTCCTTTATAAACACACACACACACACACACACACACACACACATATACACACGCGCCTACGTACACACTCACGCATAGAGGCGCCTACTTTCAACAAATCTCTCTTCCTGATCCGTACATTTTTTTCTCTCTTCTGCCCGCATCAAGTCCGCCCTAGCGTTTCAAATTGTCCACTATTTTCTTAGGATTTTATTTGCACACATAAAAAGGCAGGGGTTAAGTGGGGGTTAATTCTGCAAAACAAGAAAATGGGTTTCAAGTCTCGAAGACCGGAAAGGGTGAGAGGGTGGGCAGCGGACGTATTCTGAGGATCGGGGTCGGGAAAATGTGTGAGGAATGAATGACTCTCCCCCTTTCAGAAGGGAATGGAAACAACGAAGAAATGAAAAAGAAAGAAAACGTTCGCAACTATAGGACAGAAAAATGTAAATGGTAATGTTTCATTTCTTTCGGCGACGGTTCTTCAGTAATTGCCAACAAAAATGAATTCAGTTTTTTGACGCTTTCAAAGAGTGTTATACGAATGATTTTCGATTATATACTAGCATTTCTTCCTTTTTTTTTTTTCAGTTCATCTTTGGAATTTCAGCTGATAATCCTTTAGACTCTACTTCCTGCGTTCATCGTTCATCATATCAATATAGAAATTAATATGAATACCAACTTTTTTAAAGGATTTTTTATCCGACATTATTTCTTATTACTTACTGAATACAGGCTTATGGCCTCACCACGTCTAAACATACACTCACCAAAGTTATGCAACGTCGAATCTGGTCAGTACCTACATGGGTGACCGCTTGAGAATACCAGGTGCTCTAAGCTTCGAAGTAACTGTGACTTACGTTAAAACACCGGTTCTCGTAGGATCACTGAAGTTAGCTAACATCGATCCTGGTCAATACCTGAAGAGGTAACCGCTTAAGAATATCAGGTGCTCTAAGCTTCGAAATAATTGTGACTTACGTTAAAACATCGGTTCTCGTATGATCACTGAAGTTAAGTAACATCGAGCCTGGTCAGTACCTAAAGGAGTAACCGCTTAAGAATATCAGGTGCTCTAAGCTTCAAAGTGGGAGTGACTTACGTTGAAAGACCAGTTCTCGTATGTTCATCGAAGTTGAGCAATGTCGAGTCTTGTCGATACCTAGACGGGTGATCACTTGAGGTGCTCTAAGGTTCGATATGAAAGTGACTTTTGGCCATATCCTGTTGAAACAGCGGTCCTCGTACGATTACTGAAGTAATGCAACATCGATCCTGGTACCTAGACGGATGACTGCTTGTGAATACAAGGTGCTGTAAACTTCAATGTGCGAATTGCTTACGGCCATAGCACGTTGAAATTGGTTCCTGTACGATCACAGAAGTTAAACAACGTTGAGCCTGGATAGTACGTAGATGGCTGGTTTTACAGAAGTCTTCACGACTATAATCAAATCATCTGAACGGAGTGTCTGGCGATCTATCTCCAGTGGCACTTGGGCCTTGTCCAGGATGAACATCATTGTAAAAAAATGACTTCTGAAAAGAGTAGCTGGTTTTACAGAAGTCTTCACTACTGTAATCAAATCATCTGAACGGAGTGTCTGGCGATCTATCTCCAGTGGCACTTGGGCCTTGTCCAGGATGAACATCATTGTTAAAAATGACTTCTGAAAAGAGTGACTGGTTTTACAGAAGTCATCACTACTATAATCAAATCATCTGAACGGAGTGTCTGGTGATTTAATTCTAAAATGACCTATAGAGTTCATATAATTTGAAACCGACGGAGAACACCTATGCATATACAGGGTGATCCAAAGTAGGGAAACAGTCTAATACACGTTATCTTTATTTCCAACAAAATGGGGCCCGTATCCATTGTTCAAAAGCAATCCGTGAGTATCTTGATGAAACATTTTCTGAGAAATAGATTGGCCGAAGAGACCCAATTGATTGCCCAGCACGTTCACCTGACTTGACCCTAATTAATTTCTTCTTCTGGGGACTACTCAAGGACAAAGTTCATAGTCGAAAATCAAGAAGTGTTAGTGATCTAGAAAAAATACATAACAGAAAAAGAAATTAATGCACAAAGAGACTTGTGCACAAATGTTTGTCGAAGCGTGAAGGTTAAAATTCAAAGCTGTTTAAATTGTGATGGGCAACAGTTTCATCCCCTGCATTGATAAAATATGAGCGCTTTTGTATTATTGTACACAATAAAGCTTAATTGTCAATGTAATAATTGTATTAGTAAATATAATTGCATATGTAATTTCAAAATAAATGTTATCATTTACTGTCCACCTACTTTTGGACCGCCCTTTATATGACTGTGTGCCTGAGTACGTGTGTTTCTGTGTGTGTCTGTGTGGTATTAAAATTAAATAAGTAACAAATAAGAAAACCATTATAAATGTAACATATTATGATTACGTTCTTTGATGTTATTTCAATGTTTCGAAACAACAGAGTGTCAATATTAACAGGTTAAGTATAGAAAGATTTTCTTACTTGTCTTTTATTGAACGATCCTGTCGGATTTATGACATATTTTATAGATAGACTAAACTTAATTGGAGTAGATAGACTAAACTATCGCCCCGTTCACACTCCACCCACGTCTATTGAACAGGTGAAGAGACTCATCCCTTGTTTCCTGTTTAGGATGTGGTTTCCGGTTTTTCTCTTTTCCAATCTTTTCACTCTTACGTAGCCTCCTGCGCATCAGTGGCGTTTTCGCCTTGCTTGGGGTGATATGATTAAAAAAAAAAAATATATATATATATATATATATATATATATATAAACTAATTTATAAATAGAACTTTGTGTCTGTATGTGTGTATGCGTCTGTGCGTGTGTGTCCGTTACCAATAGACACCGAAACGGCTGAACCGATTTTCTTGAAAAATTACACGGTTGTACTATAAGCGTCTGCGAGTGTTCTTAGCTAGGTTTTGTGTCGAGGTACCCCCGATAAATATCGAAAGTTGATAATCGAAATAATCGGGTTATAGGAGTAGTGGTCCGATTTTAATCAAGTTTGATACACTCATAGACAAAGACATAAGAAACGATATTCAGAAGTTTCAAGGTTGCAGTTCTTACAATAGTGCAGAAAATCGATAATATATATATATATATATATATATATATATATAAAAGGCAAGATGTTTATGTGTGTGTCTGTTTATCTGCCTGTATGTCTGTATTTTTTCAGCCCTTTTTTTTTAGTTTTTGCTTCGGGTTTGGCTCTAAGTAGGTATAATTATAGTTCTTAGTCTCAGTCATGATACCATTTACTCAGAGGACTTATTTAGCCTTCAAAATTCAGTTTACGACGGAAAAAACTTATTTGATATCGATACCAGGAAATCAAAATTTGACTTACATCCATTTATTTTTCTTTCAGTCTACGGTTTTGCTTTAACTGGAAACAACTATTGCTTTTTAGTCTTTCGTGCCAACGTCCAAAGAGTCTGAACTGCAGGACCATGGATTAGTTTTAAAGCTTCCATTACACCCGAGCAACGCCGGGCTATACTGCTAGTATATATATATATATATAAAGAGAACCAACAGTTTTACAATTCCGAGTTCTCTGGCATTTCCATTTTTTTTAAGTGCTCAATACAATAAATATCGTAGAGCATAATAAAATAATCATATAATTAAAATTGTTTTTTAATTAAAAATACATTGTGACACGGAAATTTCCATGTTTTGACATTTCTATCACGCCATCAGTCAATGTTAAAAGAAAAGAGAAATAACTGATTAGGCAGAAGATTTTTCCGTAATACGTTGCCATTACTGCGGTAGGCTGTTTGCCAACCAAGACTATTGAACCTAATCTGTCCTGTTAATTTAAACCCATAGTTAGAGAGGGAAGCGACGGATTAATACCTTTCCCAAGATTATTTGCGCGTAAATGAATGCAACGAATTCAACTGGAATTCGAACTCGGCTCTCATATTTCTCGTTCCGAGCCAATATTCACTGCACCACAACGCACATCCTCGGTAGGCGTCCAATACTGATGCAGCTTTAGGGTCTGCTTTGTGGTGATTAAACATTACGGGTTTAGTTTTGGCTGTATTGAATGATATCAGCCATTCTTTTCCCCAATGAACTGTGAGAGTTTCGTCAGAAGACAGATCAGCTCTGGTCATCAAGATAGCATCCTCAAGAGTTTACCATTTTAGCATATTTTACAGCACTTTCTAATTCAAAACTTAAAAACTTAACTTTTCTTTTTACCATCTTACTTCAGTCTGTTAAATACAAGTTACGAAAGAAAATTTCTACACCGGCCTTGATAAAGTTTTTAAAGGCAGAAAACGCGCTGGCATTTCATTGTTTTTCTTTTGTCTTTTCTTTTTGCCAATACATAGACTATTGCCCGGTTCACACTCCACCTACGTCTATTGAACAGGTGAAAAAGCTCATCCCTTGTTTCCTGGTTAGGATGTGGTTTCCGGCTTTCTCTTTTCCAATCTTTTCACACTTTTCTTTTTCTTTTTTTCAATTGGAGTAGATAGACTAACTATCGCCCGGTTCACACTCCTCCCACATCTATTGAACTGGTGAAGAGGCTCATCCCTTGTTTCCTGTTTAGGATGTGGTTTCCGGCTTTCTCTTTTCCAATCTTTTCACTCTTTTCTTTTTCTTTTTTTCAATTGGAGTAGATAGACTAACTATCGCCCGGTTCACACTCCTCCCACGTCTATTGAACAGGTGAAGAGGCTCATCCCTTGTTTCCTGTTTAGGATGTGGTTTCCGGCTTTCTCTTTTCCAATCTTTTCACTCTTTTCTTTTTATTTTTTTCAATTGGAGTAGATAGACTAACTATAGCCCGGTTCACACTTCTCCCACGTCTATTGAACAGGTGAAGAGGCTCATCCCTTGTTTCCTGTTTAGGATGTGGTTTCCGGCTTTCTCTTTTCCAATCTTTTCACTCTTTTCTTTTTCTTTTTTTCAATTGGAGTAGATAGACTAACTATCGCCCGGTTCACACTTCTCCCACGTCTATTGAACAGGTGAAGAGGCTCATCCCTTGTTTCCTGTTTAGGATGTGGTTTCCGGCTTTCTCTTTTCCAATCTTTTCACTCTTTTCTTTTTATTTTTTCAATTGGAGTAGATAGACTAACTATCGCCCGGTTCACACTCCTCCCACGTCTATTGAACAGGTTAAGAGGCTCATCCCTTGTTTCCTGTTTAGGATGAGGTTTCCAGCTTTCTCTTTTCCAATCTTTTTACTTTTACGTAGCCCCCTGCGCATCAGTGGCATTATCGCCTTGCTTGGGGTGATATGATTTTTAAAAAAAAAACAAAAAAAACGTTAGCTCGAAAAGTCGCAATTTGTCACTTTCCTCGAGGTTAGCATCAGCCCTGCTGATAAAACGCAGAAAAGAGGATTAATAGAATGCAGTTTTGTTTTTGGTACGTTAAAATTAACAAGCTATTCCTTGCCGTAATTAACAGCATATTTAGATCACTTTTGAGATCTATTGCCAATTTGACCTTATCAAACCGACCAGACTTAATCAAAGAATGTCTGAATAAGCAAGAAACCCGACGCGCTACAAAATTAAAGCATATATTTAAAAGAATCGCAAAATTATTACAAGTAAACCGAGGCCTTGGCCCTTTGTTTTAGGCAAACCTGTGCATCCCACACTGAACACCACTTTAAATTCTCAGCGTGCTGCTCTGCGGACTAATCTACATGTCTCATGAAACCAATGTAATGGGTCCTGCAACAGTCGTGTAATCAGGCCTGGGGAGTACCGCAAATCTTTCTCTGCAAGATCAAGCCAAAGTAGTTTTGATTTCCGTTTTTTATCGACCATACGACAAGCAGGGGAAGAGGAAGAGGAAGAGAGGCCGTTCTCGCAACAGCTGGAGGCGAGACACTGAGGCAGAACCAACCGAACAGAAATGGTCAGAGCAGTCTAAAGCAGTGCACTATGGGCCTAAGTAACTAATCGGTTCATCCACTTCGGGGTAGGCGAGAATTGTTTGACCATTCAGTAGAAAGAAAACTAAAACGTATCAAAAGCGTATGATCTCCAAAAGTCCAAAGCAAACTAATTATAATTGGTGTCTCGATAAAATTCCTGTGAAGAAACTGAAAACCCATTTCCCTATCCCTTCCAAGACCAATCATGTCTATTCTCGAAAGAGATATAATCATTTAATCCTTAACATATATAAGGGATATCATTGCCTGATTTTGGGGAATAATGAATTTTTTCGAAAATTGTTTTCATTTTCTTTTTATTAATTATAATAATTTATAAAGCTGCCAAAATCTTTAAAATTTCTTCCAATCACTGTCCATATTAGATTATTAAGTTAAAAAGTGAAGACTATATTTACTAATTAAAAATTAGAAAGGTTAATACAAATCTTTATGCACCAAGAATTTTAAAATAATTAAAAAATGTTATTTTGCGTGTACGCGTCTTGTTTTTTCTTTAGTTTTTTGGCTTGTTTTTTTTTCTTTTATGATAGACTAGCAGTATAGCCCGGCGTTGTTCGGGTGTAATGAAAACTTTAAAACTAATCCATGGTCTTGGAGCTCAGACTCTGCCTAAAGAATATTTGTGTGAAGTTTGGTGAGAATCGGATAAAAATTGTGGATTTGTATAAAGGACATACAGGCAGATAAACACACACACACACACACACACACACACACACACACACACACACACACCTTGCCTTTTATATATATATATATTATCGATTTTCTGCACTATAGTAAGAACTGCAACCTTGAAACTTCTGAATATCGTTTCTTATGCTTTTGTCTATGAGTTTATCAAATTTGATTAAAATCGAGCCACTCCTTCTATAATCCGATTTTTTCGATTATCAATTTTCGATATTTATCAGGAGTACCTCGACACAAAACCTAGCCAAGAACACTCGCAGACACTTATAGTACAACTGTGTAAATTTTCAAGAAAATCGGTTCAGCCGTTTCGGAGTCTATAGGTAACGGATAAACACACACAGACACAGACAAAGTTTCATTTATAAATAAGTTTAGATCATACGTGACATATTATTAAAAGAACACTTGTTTCAAGATTTATTCACCTTACAACAAAAAAAACCCTTATATAAACTTTTTCGTCAGTGTACAATTCTTTTATTTCGATTCCGTGTTAGGTTAGCAGGCTTGTGCTACTAGATCAATTACGACTGAGTAGAGAGTTCGATCCTCAGTAGATGCTCCACACATTCGGCCTTATGCCACATCTAAGCTACGCTTAGAAAGTCTACATTTCTTGTGCACGCTTCAACATTAAAGAGGCTTTGTAAATCCTTTCTTCGAACTTTTAATTCTTTAGTTTCCTCTTTTTTATTCTAAAAGACATGACAGATCTGTGAATTTCTTCTTTGCTGATTGAGTCTCCAAATTATGCCGAAGGCCTGCATGAAATACTCTATGGCAACATAGTTAGCCAGATCATCAGACATATTTATTTGGACAATTGATGCTGTAAACTGTGATTATGTCCGCTTTGTTTTGTAAATCCATTTTATAGGATTTATTACATAAATTATTTAATCACCTCTATCATGGTATTTAATCTAACCCTACCTCAGTTATTAAATTTTTAAATTAATTTAAGATAATTTTATATTATTTTAAGTTCTATTTTTCATAAAGCAACTTCAAACGTAAGGCTATAAAGTGAAAGTAACTAAAATTCAATAAAATAATAGATAATTGCTGAAAATATTATTTTTTTAATTGCTTGGTAGTTAAGAACCACAAACGAAACGTTCACTTAAGTTTCATAAATTTATGTCAATTCTGGTCCACCATACTAAGCTTGTCATCATTCACTTGATACGTCCGTTCTGTCGGCTGGGGTTGTAGAATACGCCGACTAAACCTCTGAAGAGAGATAGCCCCCTCTGCTGGCCCTGGGTGGTGACCCGTAAGGCGCTAGGACGGAATCCTGGTGGTTGAGCAAAGTGTTCAGTGACTAGCATTTGGCACTTACTTAGTCTGACGGGCGGTTGGATAGGCCCGATCTGATCAGTCGGCTGGTCATGACAAGCCCTAGCATCTATATATGTTATGTTGCATGTACAGAAATATTGTTAAATAAATACAAACAACCTAATAGTATAAAGTAGGTGTATTGCCAGGAAGAGAAGTATTTACAAAAGATGCGGTTTAGTAGAATACAGAACAAGGGTTTAGAAGAACGTATTGTCGTAGAGACGTAAGAGATTGAGAAATAGTACACTTCCGGTCCAATACCGGAAATAACCGACTGACTTCCGAGATACTTCCTGAGGTATCATCACTACTACTTTATGTAGTGCTTAGAACAGTCCATTAGTGTAGAAAAAGGTGGAGAGCGCCCCAACAATATATTTAGGCCCGACTGTATTATTCAATCTGCATCTATGGCAAATGCCCAATCCGCTTATCTTATAGGTGTGTTAGAAGGCGGCGGCTCAGGGTCAATTGCGTCGAGTGACTGAGATTTTGACCACTGATATGTTGCACGGTACTTGATATTGGTTACTGAAACCTGAAATTGACAGGGACTCAGAGTTTTACTTACTGGCCCGAGTATACTGGTAATGTATCCGTCGACTCAACCAAGGCGACTGGGTTTCCCCCACTTGGTTAATTCCCAACTCAAGTTGGACTCCGTGGTGGGTTAGGAAACATAGGACCAATGAATAACTAAAGCTTAAATATGGCTTTTCTAAAAAAAAAAAAAAAAAAAGAAACATCTCAGAATCAGATTCTGACACAGAAAATAACGAATTCTCGAAATTTATAGTCATAGAATCAATGCAAGATACACCTGCAAGTAAATTACCACCCTTTCTCATTAAAAAGATAACACTAGCAGGTCGAATCTGAAATCAGTTAAATTAGAAATGGAAACATATTGGTAGAAATAACTGAAAAAAACATGCCGAAAATTTACTAAAAATGGAAAAGTTCCATAAATATAAATGTAAGTCTTACCTGCATAAGAGGTTGATATATATATATATATATATATATATATATATATATATATATATATATATATATATATGATATATATATATATGATATATATATATATATATATATATATATATATATATATATATATATATATATATATATATATATATATATATATATGATATATATATATATATATATATGATATATATATATGATATATATATATGATATATATATAGATATATATATATGATATATATATGATATATATATATGATATATATATATATATATATATATATATATATATATATATATATGATATATATATATGATATATATATATATGATATATATATATGATATATATATATATATATGATATATATATATGATATATATATATGATATATATATATGATATATATATGATATATATATGATATATATATGATATATATATATATATGATATATATATATGATATATATATATATGATATATATATATGATATATATATGATATATATATATATATGATATATATATATGATATATATATATATGATATATATATATGATATATATATATGATATATATATATGATATATATATATGATATATATATATGATATATATATGATATATATATATGTGATATATATATATATATATGATATATATATATGATATATATATCATATATATATCATATATATATATATATCATATATATATCATATATATATATATATATATATATATATGAAGTCAAGAATTGTGCTTAGCAACAGAAAAAGAATTAAAAACAGCACTTCAAAGACAGGGTGTCACCGATTACAAAAGTATTACTATTAAGAGAAATGATGAGAGTATATATATATATATATACCCACTATCCCAGCGGAAGTTAAAATAGGTTTCACGGTCAAAAGAGTGGAACTCTACGTACTAGTTCCCTTGCGGTGTTTTAAGTGCCAGAGATTTGGACACCACAAAGATATATACCGAGGACAAAAGGTATGTAGCAAATACTGAGAAAGGAACCCAGCCCATACAAAAGAGAAAGGCCGAAGAGAAAGGTGATGTGCCAATTGTCATGAGAACCACCCTGCGTTCTCTAGGGACTGTGAAATCTATAGGAAAGAAAAAGAGGTGGTACAAATTAAACACAAAAGAAATGTGTCCTTTCCAGAGGCTAGAAGGATTGTCGACTCCTATATGTCGTATGCCTATGTAGCACAAAAAACAAATATCAAAGAACAACAAACTCAAGAAAACAAATATCGTAAACTAATAGACAAATTACTGCATTTGACTACAAATGAGTGGCCAAATTCTCAAGAATTCCTTAAAATGATTTATGGAGCTCAAGTGGAATTACAAGAACCAGAAACGGACAGTGAAATGAAAGATGAAAACATACCACGTTCTCCTGTGATAACTACCTCTAAGCCAAAACACCAAAGATCTTCCATCCACCCCATAACATGCGAAATGGACAATGGAAGAAGGGTGACAAAGACCTCCCTAAAGAGGAATACATCCACAGAAAAACACTGTTCTAGTCAAAGGACTCAGCGGCTCCAGTGAAGCTTAAAAACAGACCTAATCTATTGGAAAAAATGGAGTTTGAGGAGCCTTTACTCGCAAGGGTAAAAATTAAGAAATCTAAAAAAAAAAAGCACACACAGAGACCCTAAACATTAAGATTATGTAGGCAATAAAATCATCCAATGGAATATCAGAGGAGCAAGAGTCAATCACTATGAATTATTGCTTCTTATAACAAAATACTGCCCAACAATCATATGCCTTCAAGAAACTCATCTAAAAAATAAAACCATCAATATCAAAAACTATCAATCGTACAACTATATTAAGCAGCACGCTGATAGGCCTTGAGGTGGATCATCAGTACTCATTAACAATAATATCACACACCGTTAAATTACATCAAGTACCAATCAGCAACCCTCCACAAAACAATAACAGTGTGTTCACTATATATTCCTCCAAGTGAACAACTCAAAGAATCGGAGCTGAACAATTTGATATCACAACTACCAAGACCCTTTATTATAATGGAGGACTTCAACGGCCATAATGAGATCTGGGGAAGAAAGAAAACGGACAAGAAAGGCAAAATAATAGAATCGGTATTAAACAAACATCAGTTATGCATGTATAACAATGGATCAAACACATACCTACACCCAGCAACATGACAATATATGACCCTAACCTGTTCCTGGATTATAACTGGAAAGTATATGATGACACAAGTGGAAGTGACCACTTTCAGGTTCTACTAGACAATACCACCAACAAACTAAATAAAACATTTCCGAACTGGTATTTAGAAAAGGCTAATTTGGATAGATTTAAAGCTTCAGGCCTAGTCGAACTAACGGCAGAAGCCAATAAAAACAAGGAAGAAGACATCTTATATTTTACCAACACTCTGTTGAAAATAGCCATAAAAACATATACCAAAAAGTTCCACTTCTCCAAATTCAATAAGCCATGGTTCAATGAGAAATGCAAAAAAAAGCTGTCAGATTACGCAGAGCGACATTAAAGAAATTTAAAAATAACCCAAGAAGAGAAAATTTAAACACCTATAAAAATAGCAGAGCCAAAATCCGAAAAATCATCAAAGAATCCAAAAGAAATACATGGAAAAATTCAGTCAGTTAAATGCCAAACGTGATACACGACTGACTGGGCAGAAGATTATCCCGCAGTAGGTTGCCATTACTTTCTGCGGTAGACTGGTTGCCGATCAAGGCTACAGAACCCAATCTGTCCTATTATTTAACCAATAACTGGAGGGAAAAGACGGATTAATACCTTTCTCAAGAGTATTTGCATGTAAATGGATGGAAGGAATTCGACTGGAATTCGAACTCGACTTCCCGATTTCTCGTTCCGAGCCGATATCCACTGCACTACGACATTGCCAAAATAAATAACACAAAACCAAAGAAAGGATGGCAGATTATTTAGAAAATAACTGGCAAAAATAACAATACCCCTGCTAAACATCTTAACCACAATAACCAAAATATTACAGACGAGAAAGATATAGCAAACCATCTTGCCGAAACTTTCTCGCAAAATTCATTCACAGAAAACCATCGCAAAAACTTTCAAACCATTAAAACAAAAACAGAAAAAGTAGAAATCAAATTCCAAAACAAAAATGCTGAAAGCTACAACCATTTTTTTTCTATACTACAGAACTGATGGAATCCGTCAACAAGGCCAATACAGCAGTTGGACCAGACAAAATTCATTATCAATTGCTAAAAGAAAAACTCAAACCATCTAGGAATTATCTCCTACAAATCTACAATAGTATATCGAAGAGCGGTGACATTCTTAAGAGTCATTTTTTACCGCAAATTCTCTTTTATTCCCCTTACTAAATACTTGAGATCCAAATTTAATAAAGCTATACAATTACTTAGAACCATAGCACACACTAATTGTGGAGGAAACAAAGAAACACTATTAACATTATATCGCTCTATAATCAGATCAAAATTTGATTACGCCTGCTATATATATTGAGCAGCCAGAAAAACATATTTGAAAGAACTTGATACTATAAACCATCAAGGATATACACTAGCCCTTGGAGCATATAGCACCTCTCTTGTTAAAAGCTTATACACAGAAGCAAATTAATCATCTCTTAAACTAAGACATGAAAAACTTGCTCTCTAGAATGGCCGTATCTGACTACCGGGCACACCGGGCACTGGTCCAGGCTGATCCGTGCAATCATAGTGAAAATCCGGGCAAGGAAAAATGTCTTCGTTAGAAATCAAACAAAACAATTCACGAAGAAAGAAAGAAAGAAAGAAAGAAAGAAAGAAAGAAAGAAAGACGAAGAAAACATCCGAATGAAGGCAGTAAAAAATATGTTTGTTTATTTATTAATTTTTGGAGAAAAGACTGGTTATACTCAGAAAGTCCGAACCAGATTTCCTGCTTTCGTTCACGCTCTGCGCCTAATTTCCATTGGAATAGCCGAAAAAATCCGCAAAAATCATACTTTCTGGAAATGGATGACACTGATGACGTCATCACATTGTCAGCTAATAAATCCGGGCAATTTTCTCTGTGCCCGGTGTATTTTTAGCACCAGCTACGGCCCTGCTCTCCAATACTACCTAAAACTATCATCCTGCCCTTTAAATCCAGCTTACAGTAATACTTTCCAACCACAACACGCAACGTTTCCAGCAAAAAGAAAAATCCATCAAACCTTTCAGTTTACCCATTAAAACATCATAGGAGAAAATCCGATAGATACAACACAAATTCATAAATCAATTATTTAATCTACATCCCCTTGGATCATAAACCAATCTAAAATAATCTTAGACCTTACAAGATATCCAAAAATTTAAAACAAATCCTATTGTATACCAGTCTGAAGTACTGGATATTAAAAATATTCACTCAGACCATCTTTATATATTTATAGATGGAGCAAAAAGCGAAAATCGAGTAGGGTGTGCTGCCATACTAAAAAATAATAAGCAACGAAAAAGAATTACAAGCATAGCTTCAATATACAGCGCGGAAATAATTGCTATTAATTTAGCACTTGACATAATAACCACAACGACCCACAATAAATTCATAATTTTCACAGACTCTTTATCGGCACTCACTGCATTAAAAAATAAAAATGTTAGTGACCCTTTAATCACACAAGTACTAAACAGAATCTACCACTTGTCTAAAAATAGATTATGGATTATGACGCCTCAGGCCGGGCTGGCCGTCTGTCTAATGTGACGCTCGTTCTCGCTGATGGTCGCGACGATCCCAGTTGTGACACTGCCATCCGGCCGTATGGTTGGTTTGGTCACTGTCGCTGGTCGAGACGATCCCGTCCGATGATGTCGCCACAAAAGCTGAGTTACGTCTTTTGCAACAACGGGCCACTGTCCCACGTTGGGATTAGATCCCAGAGGTCTTGCAATCTTAATAGTCGTCCCTTTTAGCCAGTCCGGACACTGGTGTACACTTGTGGTTTGAAAAAAAAATAAAGACGGCACCAAAAAAAATAAATAATAAAATAAATGAACGAAGTCGAATACGCCTGGAGAGCCACTCAGAATGTCTTTATATAAAGAAAAAAAATGTCTGTCTTTTCCCAAGAATACAGTTGTCAAAAATGATATACAATCGTCGAAAATGATATACAGTTGTTTAAAATGCTGGTTGTAACGGAGAGAGAAAGTTCTTTCGGGTTCTTGACGGAATCTGACGGAATGTACCGAATCGGGGGCGGCCGCGGGCGGAAAATGTGGCGGTGTGGCTCTCTGCCCGAAATCTGAACAAACTGCTTCCCAACTGAACCATCTATTTTTATAACCAATTTCGATCCTCTCTGGGGATCCGGCCGGCTCGCAGTCTTCGGACAATGAAAATCGGTCTCCGCCCACTCGATTTGCGGATGTCTTAGCTCGACCAATGAGATTATGCCAACTCACATCGAACTGAATTCAGCTCGGGTTATTTCGGACTGTTGTGCTAAACAGCGGCCTTGGCCTTCGGGTGACCTTATCAAATCACTCTGACACTTGTTTTGTCTACGCGTTTTCAGATTAGCGGAATCAACATTTTAACTCCAAAAGAAGAGAACTTTATATAAAAACCTGAAAGCAGCGATATTTATAAAAACGTGATAGAAGAGAAATGATTATTTTCACAAAATAATTAAATTTTATGCCCCCATGTTTTTAGAAGCACTTGACGGTACTAAGACTTTTTTTCCTAAGCTCACATCGCGTGACGCAATAAGACATTAATAACATCACCAATATCAATTTCACTCTCCGTTGTTTTAAACCAACCAAAGGAAAGTATCTCCGCGGGAGAAGGGAAAGCATTACCGTGGGAGATAGTGTCACAGGATCTTAAGCCAGCTTGGGATACCGGGAAATTACAGGGAGGATTCGGAGGCAAAAAAAAAAAAACTTGAAGTATGCAATAACAAACACAAAGGTTCTATACTCCGATTATAAGACGGTTGTAATGAAAATTATCATTAAAAATGGCAACATCTTTGGGATACATTCATTAATAACAAAACACTAAACCCACTATTGGATAATGGAATACAAAAATAGAAGAGAACAAGTTGTGATGACCCGATTGCATATGGACTACATCTACATTACCCACCGTTTTTTACTAGAGGGCACAGAATCCCCAATATGCACTACATGTCAATATTTTGTAGCAGTTCAAAATGTTATTGCAAACTTCATCTTTGATCAAGGCCATAATTGCTCAAAATATGAACGCTAGATGAAATAGGATGCCAAACATTTAATAACTTACCAGACCTTGAAACTATGATCTCTAAAGATATTTAAATGTCACTTTTGTATATACCAGGCTTTGTTACAACAAAATATTGAAGAAAATACAGAAGAGGAAATATTTAATAATACTAGTTTTTATTTTCAAGAATATAGAAAATTTTTTGAAAGTAATAGATCGTGGCCATTTTTAAATCCCATTGGATACCATAGTTCAGTGGATGTTTTTCTATTTTATAATGTTTGGTGTTGTTACATTAAAAACTTGTAAAAATTCTTTGATAAAAATCTTTCTTAGTTTCTGATATGTATCGTTTCAATATGAAAAGAGAGTACAGGATTATATTGACACACGTTTTTTTTTTTTTATTGTTTGATTCACCTAAGACAACTCAAGAACAAGCCCTAAAAATTTTGAAATTATCTTAAAATTAAGACTACACCATCTGTATTAAAAATACTTATATTTTTAAGTAGTAAAAATATGTACATATTTATTCATTCAGAGAAATATTTTCCAAACAATTTTATATTCAATTTTCCCATTTTTAGAAATATTTAATTGATTAACTCCCCAAATTACCCTGTTAGGGAATTTTGTGTTCTTGTTAATATAAATTGACTAGCAGTATAGCCCAGCGTTGCCCGGGTGTAATGAAAGCTTTTATATATAATCCATGGTCCTGGAGCGCAGACTCTTTGGACGTTAGCACGAAAGACTAAAAAGCAATAATTGTTTCCAGTTAAAACGAAACCTTAGACTGAAAGAAAAATGAATGTATGTAAGTCAAATTTTGATTTTCTGGTCTCGATATCAAATAAGTTTTTTTTGTTGTAAACTGAATTTTGAAGGCTAAATAGGACCTCTGAGTAAAAGGTGTCATGGCTGAGACTAAGAACTACAATTATACCTACTTAGAGCCAAACCCGAAGCAAAAACTAAAATAAAAGGGCTGAAAAAATACAGACATACAGGCAGATAAACAGACACACACACACAAACATCTTGCCTTTTATATATATATATATATATATATATATATATATATATATATATATATATATTATCGATTTTCTGCACTATTGTAAGAACTGCAACCTTGAAACCTCTGAATATCGTTTCTTATGTCTTTGTCTATGAGTGTATCAAATTTGACTCATTCTATAACCCGATTTTTTCGATTATCGATTTTCGATATTTATCGGAGATACCTCGACACAAAACCTAGCTAAGAACACTCGCAGACGCTTATAGTACAGCTGTGTAAATTTTCAAGAAAATCGTTGCGGAGTCTATAGGTAACGGACACACACACACAGACACAAACACACACACACAGACAAAATTCCATTTATAAATAAGTTTAGATTTTAATTATTAAACTTATGTATACTGGTAATAACTATTATTGTATTTTCTTCATCATCTGCTAAACAAATTGTACATGTAACAGAAATCAGAATAAATTTTGTAAATATTATCGAAATTATTGTTTCTCTGGAATTCACATTATTTGTAAAGTGTTTTCAGATTTGCTGATACGCAATTTTATAAAATGCTGAAATTGCTTTCAGATTGTATTATACAATTTTATACTTTTTGTAATTACTTGGTATAAAGAAATTAACTTTTTATTTTTGCACTGTCATCTAAAATGTTTCATTTATGGCAAATAAAGTTATTTTGAGCATTTAGTTATTCTATGATAGAGGAGGTTATTTTTTCTTTCTTTGTATATTTACATTTATGGAAATAAGTCAATAATTGTAGGCCGCTTTCTGATACACTCCCGATCAAAAATTTGAATGTTTTTATACACTTTTAATACACTTTTTGTACAATTGTAGAATTTTTGTCTCTGGTCTTATAATTTTGATC
Source organism: Ascarosepion bandense (assembly GCA_037127315.1). Lineage (NCBI taxonomy): Eukaryota > Metazoa > Mollusca > Cephalopoda > Sepiida > Sepiidae > Ascarosepion > Ascarosepion bandense. The sequence continues at coordinate 1,338,708 of JBBBDQ010001642.1, read as the reverse complement.
ATGTGTAAATCGCCTCATTTTATAAAAATGTAAATTTCTAAATAAAATGTTTGGAATGTAGCTTTTTGTTTCCATAACCTTTTAGATTGTAGTATTGGTAACCTTAAGTGGAAGGAGTTTAAAATCTATCTATAAAAAAAAATTTCTTTTTAAAGATTTTTAAGTGGTCTTAAATTTTTGATCGGGAGTGTATCATATACAGTCGCTTATTAACTAATTACTGGAATATACTAACAAGTTCCTTGCTAAAAAATATTCTCTGAAATTGTTATTTAGTAGTAATTTAGATACCCACATGTCCGCCCCCACTCGTGGACTTTAGTTGCATGGTTGCCAGGCCTGAGTTAAGGATACCCTTGCCTATAGAAGTTGATAGGCCGCTAAAACAAATTACCAACCATTTTTGTGGGATGGAGTTCATTTTTCAACTGGGTTTCATTTCATTGAGCTCTTTTTTCTTTTTTTCTGTCATTTCATTTGCTTACTAGTTTACTTTCTTTGTCTCTTTTACTGGAAAGTAAAAACGGCAATGCATTTGTTGGAGAGCTTTGAGAGAATAGGAGCCAGTTAAGAAACACATTTCCTAAAGACAGGAATATCGTAAAGTTGTCAAGCCTTTTGAAGATCGAGTTTAGACTGAGTTATGTTCATATCACTTAGTAGTAATTCCGTTCTAGGGGAAAACTCAGGCGAAGATACACCTAATGAGTCGAGAGTGGAGGTGAATGAAAATTTCAAAATGTTATATAACCTTATTTGTCGGGTATATATTTCGCTGGAAAACACAACTGTTGACGAATTCGGACGACGGCTACTTCTAAAAATTCTGAGTGACGATTAATCTTCTCAAACCCTAAATCACTTTCGTCGGGGACCACTCAACCCGACTTCTTTATAAATCAGTTTCATAAACACCTCAATTTTATTTATCGGAGATTACCATTCTATCCGACCTTCACTGGGGACAAATTTCTCTTCGTCGGGGAGCATTTAACGCATAACCTCGGGAACACTTCTTCACATAAAAATTATTTTTAAAAAAATGATTCAAGTGCAATCACATTTCATAATCTTCTTTATCATCTTGTTCCTCGTCTTCATTTTTTGCTTTCAATAATAACAGCCTGCAACAAATGCTTTTGTCGAAAACAATAAGGACCGGATCCAAATGCAAATAAAACATACAAGAGTTACCAGCACACCTCCACCCACATCGAGGAGACCCGATTTAGCTTCAAAGGTTGCAATCAGACTTTCTTAAAATCAAACTAAACATTTTACTTCACAACTCTCAGCTAAACGTCTTTCCAGCGTCACTGATAGTTCTCTTCCGGTGCAGGTGTATCTAGGCGGTAACCTTTCTGACCCCTGGCTAGACAAAACAAAAATTTCAAATTCAAACATATTCTCTTTTTGCAACGCCTGACATTTTCAACAAAACACATTTTATTCAAATTACAAAATATCTGCGTCACTAAGCGTAAATACACTTTATTGTCGAAAATCTATGCCGCCCAAAATTACCGTACCATATAACAAATCCACAACAGAAGCAAAGCATTCTGTTTTATCCTCATCGTACTGATTAAAGAGAGGGGGATTAAGGATTTACTCTCTCGTTCATTGTTTCCATTTCAAAATTTCAAGTAGATATAATCCGGCAAGAGACTATCTACAGCTGTCTACATCTCAGTTTGAAATCGATTAACAATCGATTCGCTACCAGACAAAAATTCCACCTAAAGAAGGCCAACAAATAAAGCAGCTAAAAAAGGTAAGACGTAGCAAGTTCAAATCTTACTGGGAATCTATATGCTATGCCCTTTTGATAATCTAAGCTAAGCAAATAAATTGTGGTGATACCGAGCAAGCGAGGGACCGGATGTTAGTCCTCAGAGATCCAGAAAGCAAATGACCAAAACTGGTCTTTGCGCATCTGGGTTCCACGCAGAAGTTCCGGAGGTAAAGAAAAAATAAATAAATATCAAATTTCTTTTACGGACCTGTAGCGGAACTCTGGATCCTGATTGGTCATCAAATCGCAAAATGCAAAATACATCAGAGAAACGATTTTCCATAGCTAAGAAAAAATCATTCTGTGATCCACACCACATGACTATTCACTATTTAAGGATGGTCTCTAACCGGTCACAGCGGTCATTTTAGAGATGGCATTTCGCTGACACACATCTTAGATGTAACTCTCAACTTCAAGTGACCCGAACATTGTCCTTCCCCTCTCTCTCGCTCTCTAGTTGTCCTTCTCTATCTCAACAATTACTGCTACAAACAACTTTATCATTATGAATACGAACTCTACTCATAACTTCTTACTACGGTTTATAATTGAACATTAATTTCTACAACTCCTGTTATTCCTTCTTATAATAAATTTCTATTTTAAATGTAACATGTATATTTTATTATTCCACTCTTCTACATTAATACACACATTCCAACTGCTGACATCCAACCTTCTGATAATAATTCTGATGAATATTATACAACATAAATCCTGTAAACTGTAGGGAGTTTGGTTAAGAAAGATACAAGGCCGAACAAAAGAAACATTAACCAGCTCCCTACACTTCAAAATAATCTTAACCTATTGCTTCGACCGATATGCTTTTTCGACGTCTTTTCCCATTTTCTTGAATGTTTAAGATTTATTTGACATCATGCTTCACTCGAATTTTCCATTATTTCTTTTGATCCTTTCGCTTTGTCAAATCACAATGAAAACACCGGTTCTCGATCGACCACCGAAGTTAAACAATGTCGAAACTGGTCAGTAATTAACTGGGTAGGGGTCCATAGGAAACACCGGGTGATTAATAACCCACAAACGTTTGATAAACAGTAAAAAAAAAAAAAAACGATTTTTAAACTTTTCGTTTTCCACTTTTCTTTCTCTATTCCGCTTGTGTCATAATCTATCTAAACTTATCTATAAATGAAACTTTGTCTGTGTGTGTGTGTGTGTCCGTTACCTATAGACTCCGAAACGGCTGAACCGATTTTCTTAAGAATTTACACAGTTGTAATATAAGCGTCTGCGAGTGTTCTTTGCTAGTTTTGTGTCGAGGTACCCCGGATAAATATCGAAAATCGATAATCGAAAAAATCAGGTTATAGAAGTAGTGGTCCGATTTTAATTAAATTTGATACACTCATAGACAAAGACATAAGAAACGATATTCAGAAGTTTCAAGGTTGCAGTTCTCGTCGAAAGAAAACTTATTTGATATCGATAACAGGAAATCAAAATTTGACTTACATCCATTCATTTTTCTCTCAGTCTATGGTTTCGCTTTAACTGGAAACAACTATTGCTTTTTAGTCTTTCATGCCAACGTCCAAAGAGTCTGAGCCCCAGGACCATGGATTAGTTTTAAAGCTTTCATAACACCCGAGCAACTGCTGTACTGCTAGTCTAAGCTAAGCAAATAATCTTTACCTATTGCTTCGACCGATATGCCTTTTACGACGTCTCTTCCATTTTCTTAAATGTTTAAGTTTTTTTTTGACATTATGTTTCACTCGAATTATATTTCAAGCAAATTTCTCAATCTTTTCGTTTTCCACTTTTCTTTCTCTATTGCACTTGAATCATTTTTTTCTATAATTTTTACTTTTTTTCTTGTATTTCTTTATACCTTTTTCTTTCTTTTACCTTTCTTTTTTCTTTTCTTTCTCGTTTTTTTTCGGTATAAATATAAGGCATTTCTGGTTATAGTCATAATATTTGCTTCACCGCTCCTTAGAAGTCACGCAGGTATTCAGTTAATATTTAACAAGCGGCAGGTTATGTGTTCAAAAGTAACTTTCTGAGGACCTCTATCAAATAAATATAAGGCATTTCTGGTTATAGTCATAATATTTGCTTCACCGCTCCTTAGAAGTCACGCAGGTATTCAGTTAATATTTAACAAGCGGCAGGTTATGTGTTCAAAAGTAACTTTCTGAGGACCTCTATCAAATAAATATAAGGCATTTCTGGTTATAGTCATAATATTTGCTTCACCGCTCCTTAGAAGTCACGCAGGTATTCAGTTAATATTTAACAAGCGGCAGGTTATGTGTTCAAAAGTAACTTTCTGAGGACCTCTATCAAATAAATATAAGGCATTTCTGGTTATAGTCATAATATTTGCTTCACCGCTCCTTAGAAGTCACGCAGGTATTCAGTTAATATTTAACAAGCGGCAGGTTATGTGTTCAAAAGTAGCTTTCTGAGGACCTCTATCAAATAAATATAAGGCATTTCTGGTTATAGTCATAATATTTGCTTCACCGCTCCTTAGAAGTCACGCAGGTATTCAGTTAATATTTAACAAGCGGCAGGTTATGTGTTCAAAAGTAACTTTCTGAGGACCTCTATCAAATAAATATAAGGCATTTCTGGTTATAGTCATAATATTTGCTTCACCGCTCCTTAGAAGTCACGCAGGTATTCAGTTAATATTTAACAAGCGGCAGGTTATGTGTTCAAAAGTAACTTTCTGAGGACCTCTATCAAATAAATATAAGGCATTTCTGGTTATAGTCATAATATTTGCTTCACCGCTCCTTAGAAGTCACGCAGGTATTCAGTTAATATTTAACAAGCGGCAGGTTATGTGTTCAAAAGTAACTTTCTGAGGACCTCTATCAAATAAATATAAGGCATTTCTGGTTATAGTCATAATATTTGCTTCACCGCTCCTTAGAAGTCACGCAGGTATTCAGTTAATATTTAACAAGCGGCAGGTTATGTGTTCAAAAGTAACTTTCTGAGGACCTCTATCAAATAAATATAAGGCATTTCTGGTTATAGTCATAATATTTGCTTCACCGCTCCTTAGAAGTCACGCAGGTATTCAGTTAATATTTAACTGCTCTTCCATCTTCCATCTTCCATCTTTCTCTAGCTCTTCTATCTCTCTCACTTGTTATTTATTTATTTATTGTTAAAATTTCCAAAACAAAATTTAATTAAAGTTCCTATGTTCCTCTGTCTCTGTTACTCGTTTGTGTCTCTCTCTCTCCTCCTCTCTCTCGCACGCGAGTCATCTACCTCTCACGCGCGCTCTTTCTTTAGAGCCCCTGTCTTTCTTTTTCTCTGTTACTTCCCGCCTGTTTTCTTTACCCTCTTACAGGAATTGTTTATTATTACAGTTTTAATAAATTCTTAAATCAAGAATGTCAAATAACAAAGTCCCACTACTACCCCCTCCAACAATATTACCCCCACCTAATGTGTCAGCAAAATTTCATTTTTAAGTTCAAAGTTCAAAAGTAATTTTGTTTGTTTGGAACAAATTTAATGTCCTTGTTGAAATCACGTCTCAAACTAACAAACAAAAAATAACAATAAAAATTTTATACGAAAAACTAAAATGAAAACAATTCAAGAAATGGTCAAAGCTGATATTCTCCCAAAAGAATCTAAATGTCCATCAAAAGTTACAGATTGGTTAAGTTATTCAAAGAAATGAAAAACGTTTTAATTTCAATGAAAAGGGTCTGCGAAGTTGTCTGGCATTAGAGCCAGAAATAATCACCTTTTTTTTTATTTTCCTAGATTAACTACTCCAGATCACGAATATAAAAAAAATTTAATTTTTATAAAAGTTAATATGAGTTCCAGTTTGCCAATTAAATTCTTTGTAAAATGATCTTCCTACAGAAGCCAAAACAAATATCCTCATACTAAAGGATTTCTTAACAAATAGTCCCGGGTATGACGATAAACTACATCCAGAAGCAAACCCTCTAATCCGGGGATTTTAGGTTTTGAGGAACGTATACCCACCTGTTAATTGCAATTGTTTCCAGGTAATCCCTGACCCTAGTTAGTAGCGCCTGATAGGACCCTAGCTTTGGAAGTATAGTGAAATCCAAGCAAACTAAAAACAAAATACTAGGAAATTATAAAAATACATTTTTATCGCCAAAATACAAGCAATACACGTACTACGACTTCACTCGGCTTAATCCTATAGTAACCAACATTACTCAACTCTTCCTTTACTAACCCCTGCTTCCGGCACAAGAATTTTTCTCCATTCTTTGATTAAGCGGGATTGACAATGCATGTCTTGAACTGACATGTTGAAATAGATATTTCTCCTAAATATTATCTGAATTTACAAATAAATACATAAATATCTGCTCTGTAAATTAAATTAAATTTACATTGAGCTCTTTATTGGATCATTTTTAATATTTAAACGATGTTACTAGGATCCTCTGGGATTATTTACCAATCTTGGACTTTTACCGCCGATAAACGGTAAAATCAGTTATTAAAAATCGCCTGAAGACACCACTCATAGTAGAAAACTGGGTAGCTAAATAACTCGTTTAAAAATTGAAAATATTCATAAGTTCTACAATTGTATCGAACCCTTTTTAATACAAATGTGTACTCGTCTAACCCTATTATGACCAAAAACTAAGTATTAAACAATATATATATATATATATATAATTACGAGTAGCATACGTTGAGGACAGAACCAAACACTTTACAGCACCACAGATCTGGACACATTCCATTGCGTAAAGAGATTGCTTGTGAAAAGCAATTTTCTAAGCATTGCTTGGAAGTAGCACAAGGCTAACTACTCAATAGTAATTGTTCTAGCGAGACAGGCTTGCTAATCATTACCCAAGATTACTTGTGAAGAGACTTCTTTCTTGCTTTTAAAAGCAACATTTGAAATGTAGACTTCCACCAGGGATCGTGTAGGAAATAGGCACTTATTCACAAAATGTGCCCTAAATGGTGATATTTTTAACTCTCCGTTAGTGAAGTGCTCGACTATCGCAATAAAAAGTATTCAGTTAATATTTAACAAGCGGCAGGTTATGTGTTCCAAAGTAGCTTTCTGAGGACCTCTATCAAATAAATATAAGACATTTCTGGTTATAGTTATAATATTTGTTTCACCGCTCCTTAGAAGTCACGCAGGTATTCAATTAATATTTAACAAGCGGCAGGTTATGTGTTCAAAAGTAACTTTCTGAGGACCTCTATCAAATAAATATAAGACATTTCTGGTTATAGTCATAATATTTGCGTCAATTACAAGCACGTTTATTTGTTAAATAAAAATAGAAAATTTTGAGACAAACCTTTTAAAATGTTTCATTTATATCATAATAATCAAGAATATAATTTTAATTTGTTAGTTCTGTAAATAACTTATCATTTTCTATCGATATTGCTCTTATATATATATTTTTTTTAATCATTTCACCCCGAGCAAGGCAGAAACGCCACTGATGTGCAGGGGGCTACATAAATGTAAAAAGATTAATTAGAAAAGAGTGAGGAGTACAAGCTAGTTAGAAAGGAACAATAAAAATCTGAGAAAGCAGGTGCAATGACAGATACATAGGCGGAGAGAAAGTGAAGGTTATACAGGGGAGGGGAGAGAGCTAGAGTCCAGTGGTTAGTAGATGAGTATTGACTTTGCATTTAAATTTCTGGAGGTTGTAGCCGTCAGGAAAGCAAGAATACGGGAGTGAGTTCCACAGGCGGGAAGTGCGAGAGAGAGGAAGCTGCAGGAGTAGAATTGTCGAGTCTCCTTATATGTATTTACCAGGATCCCTTTTGAAGTCTGTAATTTGGGAAGTGTTGTGGATCTTCGTCGCCAATTTGTTGTGTAGTTGTGGCGAAACTTCGCCTTAAATTTGTAGTGACCGGTTTGTGCCGGAAGTAAGACACGCAACAAGAAGGTAGGTTCAAAAGAGTATATTTGTATAGCAAGAAAAAAGATATTCAAAGAAAGTGTTAATAATAAGTAATGTAGAAATAAGAAAGTCCAAAGTATTATTACGCTGCTTGACTAGTAGCTGTCGTTAACTGCTATACTTAGAAGTCACGAAGGCATATAGCAAGAAGAGTTTATTCCTCGCAGAAAGGTACCATAACAACAAAAAACCGCTCTGTTGTGTCAAAAAGTGACTATAAAAAAAAATCAAGACTGGCCTCGTTCATACTAATAGCATGTGTTTTTTAGCCATAATAAAATGTATTGTTGGTAAATATCTGTAGAGTGTTGCATTCACTGTCGATTTGCTATAAAATATATTGTTAATCATTTCATTATAAAAATGTATTGCTGGTTTTGTTCGGGGGTTCACTAACATATGATACTACGCCAAGTCATAGTGAACCTGGAAACAACAGCAGTTAACAGGTGGTTCCGTGCTCTTCAAAACCTCCAATCCCCCGATCAGAAATCCGTTATACTGTTGTGGATCTTCGTCGCCAATTTGTTGTGTAGTTGGAGTTCACTAACATATGATACTACGCCAAGTCATAGTGAACCTGGAAACAACAGCAGTTAACAGGTGGTTCCATGCTCTTCAAAACCTCCAATCCCCCGATCAGAAATCCGTTATACTGTTGTGGATCTTCGTCGCCAATTTGTTGTGTAGTTGGAGTTCACTAACATATGATACTACGCCAAGTCATAGTGAACCTGGAAACAACAGCAGTTAACAGGTGGTTCCATGCTCTTCAAAACCTCCAATCCCCCGATCAGAAATCCGTTATACTGTTGTGGATCTTCGTCGCCAATTTGTTGTGTAGTTGGAGTTCACTAACATATGATACTACGCCAAGTCATAGTGAACCTGGAAACAACAGCAGTTAACAGGTGGTTCCGTGCTCTTCAAAACCTCCAATCCCCCGATCAGAAATCCGTTATACTGTTGTGGATCTTCGTCGCCAATTTGTTGTGTAGTTGGGGTTCACTAACATATGATACTACGCCAAGTCATAGTGAACCTGGAAACAACAGCAGTTAACAGGTGGTTCCGTGCTCTTCAAAACCTCCAATCCCCCGATCAGAAATCCGTTATACTGTTGTGGATCTTCGTCGCCAATTTGTTGTGTAGTTGGAGTTCACTAACATATGATACTACGCCAAGTCATAGTGAACCTGGAAACAACAGCAGTTAACAGGTGGTTCCGTGCTCTTCAAAACCTCCAATCCCCCGATCAGAAATCCGTTATACTGTTGTGGATCTTCGTCGCCAATTTGTTGTGTAGTTGGGGCGAAACTTCGCCGCAAAGTTGCAGTGACCGGTTTGTGCCGGAAGTAAGACACGCAACAAGAAGATAGGTTCAAAACAGTGTATTAGTATAACAAAGAAACAAGATATTCAAAGAAGTGTTAATAAATAAGTAATATAGAAATAAGTCCAAAGGTATTATTATGCTGCTCTCGTTAACGTCTGTACGTAACTACTCTAGTTGGCTGCTCTCAACTCCTCAATATTTATTCATGTAAAAATACACAAACTGTAGCACAAGGCCGAAAAAGGGAAGGGGTAGAGGGTGGTCTTCAGTTAACTATCCTATACCTAGCTAAACACTATCACGACCCATTCACTCATTAAAAGTTTACTCAATCACCAAAAGAACCCATCCATCATCTCCCAAACCTTCATACACCATAATACCACATATTTACGAGGGGCACCTAAAAACGGGGGGAAAACCCATGACAATAAACTGCTCTCAACTCCTCTTCACTGCTCCTTAGAAGTCACTCAGGTATATAGCAAGAGTTCATTCCTCGTCGGAGGGTACCATAACAGAAAGTGTATTAGAATAATCCAATTTCTCATTCCGAGGCGATATCCATTATACCACAAGGCACATCAATAAATATATACAACTAGAAAGGAGTGTAAGACAAGAATATATCTTTCAACCGAACTTATTCAACTTCTACGGCACAAACGGTACGGCGCGCCTCATACGTGCGACAGAAGAGGATAGCCGGTGAGACGAAATGATTGAAAGACAATCAAGGATTTAGAAACAGTTTCAAAAAATCCATATGCCCCAAATAGATATGATTTAAAGTTCTATTATGGCTAACTTGTAGCTGCATGCCTGAGCCCCAGTATAAATAGCTATAAATAATTATTTACCGAATTTTATCATTGTGATATTTTTGTATTATATCAAGTATTAGGAATATAGTAACTAGGGTCCGCAAATTTGAGGGGAAAGTTATCAATGATAATGTCCTGACTTCAAATCCGCTATATCTCCATTTACCTTCTCTCTGTTTTTTTTTATGTACTTTTTATTACATAAAACTTGGTGAGTCGCGACCAAATTTTCATTTCGAAAAAGGGGCAAAGAGAAAAAAATTGGGGACCCACTACTCTACAGTGAGGCTTATCTGAGAGAATAATTTTTATCAGGATTCATTATTGACGGCCACATTGTTAACAGTATAAGATATGCAGATGACACAATGTTGGTAGCAGACATAGAAAGAACACTGAAAGAACTTCCACAGAAGAAAGCACTACACATCAATTGCAAGAAGGTAAATCCATTGTTGTTATTGTCATGGGTCCTTACTTGTAATTCCAGAATGAACTCTTCCTAACACTATATATACTACGCCTCTCAAGAGAGAAGGAGTCGAGTTGGTAGTAGTTCACTCCAAACCAGACTGACAGTCATACTAACACCTTCCACATTTTACATTGGTATTTCTTGTTAATATATATTTGTTATTTCTACCCTGGTGGTCTCGTTGTTCTTTTCGGACCTTAACTTGATTCATAACAGTTATCAAAAGGAACCGTCTAACATGCAGATTACAAATTGAAAATTTTAAAATCAAACGAGTTCAAGAATTTAAATATCTGGGAAGTGCTTTAACAAGGGACGGAAAGAGCAACACTGAAACCCGAATGTGTACTTATATAGAAACCAAGTAAAGTATTACGAAACAGGAAAAGTTCAGAAACGGATAAAATAGTACTGAATTGTTAAGTAATACCAGTTCTCTTTTATGGCAGTGAATGCTAGACAATCTCTTCACAGATGAAGAAGAAACTTGAAATAATAAAAATGTGGTTCTACAGAAGGATACTAGGAATGTAAGCAAGGTAAAGATAAAATTTTATTTTTTTAAAACCGCATCACAGGTCACATTGTATATTTTTCTGGGCCACATGCAGCCCGCGGGTTGTATTTTGTGCGACCTGAACTACGCCGACGTGTCCCTGGAACTATGGTAGTCAGACGAGATGTCTTGGGTTCAATTCTTCTTCTATCTGCCATGTCACTTCATTCGTTTGCGATCATACCGCTACACAATTTCCTGTGCCTCTAAGCATTATTCCGCTATCCATTTACTCAAAATCGAGGTTATGTGATGTTTACCTCTGTCAAGTCCTCTTTTCATATTATGTACCCAAACTTTGTGCGTTGCGGTGCATTGGATATCGGCTCGAAACGAGAAATCGGGGAGCCGAGTTCGAATTCCAGCTGAATTTATTGCATTCACTTACGCGCAAATATCCTTGGGGAAGGTATTAATCTGTCTCTTCCCTCCAGTTATGGGTTAAATAATAGGACAGATTGGGTTCTATAGCCTTGGTCGGCAACCAGTCTACCGCAGAAAGCAATGGCAACCTACTGCGGGATAATCTTCTGACCAGTCAGTCATGTCTCTTTCGAGACATGATCGCCCAAGCGTGTATCACGTATGGGACTTAACTAACTGACTGACACAAATTTCAACTGTATCTTCCTGATGTTATGTGTTCTGTTTGTTGCCATTTTCTCTAAAACGTCTTCATTGCTCACACATTCGGTCGATCGTCTATAAAGAAAAAATATGTTACCCTAAATTCTTAATTAATCTCTGTCACGGTTGACAATGGGTGTAACAGGCCTTTTTGCTTTGTTGATAAGGTATTTGTAGGGAAATTGATTTGCTTTGCCTGATTGCAAATTCTTTTCTATCTATCACTGAGGCTTTGCTTTTTAAATTCGACGAATAATCACGTAGGAAAAAGTCAGTTTTGTAAAAGCCTGACTTTATTCAATTCTTATTTCTGTGTATCTAATTAACTTTTTTAACTCTCCCTAGGAAAAGAAGACACTTTTCTCACCATCCCTCCTCTTTTTATCGATTTCTACCTTCCTCTCTATATATATGTTTCTATCTCCTCTCTCTCTCTCTCTCTCTCTCTCTCTCTCTCTCTCTCTCTCTCTCTCTGCATCCCTCTCTCTATATTTATGTTTCTATCTCACTCATATTCAGGAAAAGAAGACATTTTTCTCACCATCCTCCCCTCTATATCGATTTCTACCTCCTTCTCTCTATATATATCTCTTCCTATCTCTCTATATATATATCTATTTCTACCTCCCTCTCTCTATATTTATGTTTCTATCTCACTCATATTCAGGAAAAGAAGATGTTTTTCTCGCCGTCCTCCTCTCTATATCGATTTCTACCTCCTTCTCTCTCTATATGTTTCTACATCCCTCTCTCTATATTTATGTTTCTATCTCACTCATATTCAGGAAAAGAAGACATTTTTCTCACCATCCTCCCCTCTATATCGATTTCTACCTCCTTCTCTCTATATATATCTCTTTCTATCTCTCTATATATATATCTATTTCTACCTCCCTCTCTCTATATTTATGTTTCTATCTCACTCATATTCAGGAAAATAAGATGTTTTTCTCGCCGTCCTCCTCTCTATATCGATTTCTACCTCTCTCTCTCTATATGTTTCTACATCCCTCTCTATATTTATGTTTCTATCTCACTCATATTCAGGAAAATAAGATGTTTTTCTCGCCGTCCTCCTCTCTATATCGATTTCTACCTCCCTCTCTCTATATATGTTTCTACATCCCTCTCTCTATATTTATGTTTCTATCTCACTCATATTCAGTTATTTACTCTAAAGATTTACTCTTGTGAACTGCGGCTAAAATTTCTGAGATCAATTTGAACCTTTGCAGTTTTTTAATTGTGCATGTCAGGTTTAGTTGTTTGGTAAAAGTGTAAGATGTTAAAAAATACAAGAGAACCACGGGGTTAAATTACATAGAGGCAGCTCAGTAAAACGTTTTTCGATCAACGTATGCATCTTTAATGTCTTGACGCTCCATAGATTAGTAGAAGGGCAAATAGAAATTAAATGATAAATATTGGAAAAGAAATTAATAAAACGTTTTTAATTATATTTTTGTCAGATTTAAAGATCAGACTCAGTTCCGGATTTATATAGTGATTTGCTAAGCATAGTTTAGATATGGTACAAGGATGAATATATGGAGCACCCGGCAGTGCCATGCTTAGCAACATCGCCCCCCCCCCCCCACGTTGAATGCGCCTTGCGACCCCTCTACGCTCAGAATACAACATACTGAACTCACTAGAAATGGTACTTTAAACAAAATAACATACTCTCGAAAACTTCGCAGACTGTCAGAGTCGCTAGATTTTCTTAAACGTTTTATGACATCCCGAAAGTTTGAATATATATGTTATGTTCTTGTATGTATGTAGAAACAGATATTTATAATCTATTTATTTCTCGAGTTCATTTTTTTTTTTAATTACAAATGATTTGCGGCCTCTTCAAGGCCGGAAGGCTTCTATCAAAGATTATATATATATATATATATATAAAGAGAGAGAGAGAGACGGGTTGATAACTGTCTATTTCAACATACAAGTATATGTTAATAATTTTCCAGTTAATCCTAATAATTAATTTTTTTCATTACAATAGAAAAGCGAAGCCAAGAAGCTTTACGGCTTCGAAGGGCCTTCGGCCCCTAGGGAACTTGCACCCCCTAATTGCGGGGTCTGCGGGGGCCTTAAGCACGGGCCTGGCACCCGGTGAGGATTAAACTTTATATTCAGTTAAAACTGATCTGGCAAGATAAACTTGCTAAACATTACGCTACGTCAAACTGCCTATCATAGAAATTTTCTATGCCTAGCTTAGATTTGGCGCAAGGCCGAAAAGTATTGAAAAGCCAGTGAAGATTGATCTTAGTCACTATTCTAACGAGACAAACATGTTAGCCACTACGTTACATCAAAGTAAACCTATTAAAACCTATCTACTAAAAGATTAGATTATTTAGAATTAGCAGTATAGTCCGGCGTTGCTTGGGTGTAATGAAAGCTTTAAAACTAATCCATGGTCCTGGAGCTCAGACTCAGCCTAAAGAATATTTGTGTGAAGTTTGGTGAGAATCGAATAAGAATAGTGGATTTGTATAAAGGACATACAGACAGATAAACAGACACACACACACACAAACATCTTGCCTGTTATATATATATATATATATATATATATATATATATATATATATTATCGATTTTCAGCACTATTGTAAGAACTGCAACCTTGAAAAATCTGAATATCATTTCTTATGTCTTTGTCTATGAGTGTATCAAATTTGATTAAAATCAGACCACTCCTTCAATAACCCGATTTTTTCGATTATCGATTTTCGATATTTATCGGGGGTACCTCGATACAATGCCTAGCTAAGAACACTCGCAGATGCTTATAGTACAACTGTGTAAATTTTCAAGAAAATCGGTTCAGCCGTTTTGGAGTCTATAGGTAACGGATACACACACACAGAATCAAAGTTCCATTTATAAATAAGTTTAGATCTAGTGAGACAAGCTTGATAACCACTAGACTACGTCGAAATTACCTTAAAGTGCAATTTTTAAATATTACTTTAAAAGGGCAGACATACTGTCAAACAACCATCTCGAAACCCGACCATGATTCACCCCACCCCACGACTGCCGGTTATGAACAGGCACGCACGGTACGGGACATAGACAATTGGTTATGGTCAGCTAACTGACAAAGAATTCTATGGCGCTGACTGGGATATTTACTGTAGTCCGTCTTATTTCACTAAAACAAAGCATGTACATGTTAACACTTCCAATCTATTAAGATCAGAAGCCATGAGAGCCATGCCTAGAGTTCATTATTACGATGATTATTGTTCTCTTGAGTGTGGGACACTTTTCCATTTATCCCTTCAATCAATCAATAACTCATGCAGGCAAATAAGCAATGAGCACATGCACGTAACGGGCTGACGGACAACGTGAGAATCTTCGCTGTTTTTTTGTTGTGCACGTGACACCTGTGTAAATACCTGCCGCCGCCCCACTGATCGCTATCCGGCGTGCATTACCAAAATCGTCAGGTCCTATTTGTTCGCTTATTCAATTCCTATTTAGGCTCAACGGGAAAACTCGAAACACGGGCTTTTTCTACTAAAAATCTGTCAATACATTGAGAAGAGAGAAAGAAAAGGCGAAAATGGTATCAGAGCGATATAAACCGAAAGAAAGAAAGAAAGAAAGAAAGAAAGAAGTATGCACGTAAGATCAAGAAAGAAAGAAACAGTCAAACAGAAGCTGGGAAAGGAAAAATGAGAATATAAGAAAGAAAGAAAGAAAGAAAGAAAGAAAGAAAGAAAGAAAGAAAGAAAGAAAGATGCAAAACAAAACAAACAAACAAATAAAAACACAGAAGCTGAGAAAGGAAAAATGACAAAAGAAAGAAAGAAAGAAAGAAAGAAAGAAAAACGCAAAAATAGAAGAAAGAAAGAAAGAAAGAAAGAAAGAAAGAAAGAAAGAAAGAAAGAAAGAAATGCAAAAACAAAAAAAACAAACAAACAAAAACACAGAAGCTGGGAAAAGAAAAATGAGAACATAAGAAAGAAAGAAAGAAAGAAAGAAAGAAAGAAAGAAAGAAAGAAAGAAAGAAATGCAAAACAAAACAAACAAACAAACAAAAACACAGAAGCTGAGAAAGGAAAAATGAGAACAAAAGAAAGAAAGAAAGAAAGAAAGAAAGAAAGAAAAAGAACGAAAAATAAAGAAAGAAAGAAAGAAAGAAAGAAAGAAAGAAAGAAAGAAAGAAAGACGCAAAAACAAAAAAAACAAACAAACAAAAACACAGAAGCTGGGAAAAGAAAAATGAGAACATAAGAAAGAAAGAAAGAAAGAAAGAAAGAAAGAAAGAAAGAAAGAAAGAAAGAAAGAAAGAAATATGCACATAAGATCAAGAAAGAAAGAATCAAACAAGCTGGAAAAAGAAAAATGAAATCAAAAGAAAGAAAGAAAGAAAGAAAGAAAGAAAGAAAGAAAGAAAGAAATGCAAAAACAAAAAAACAAACAAAAACACAGAAGCTGGGAAATGAAAGAAAGAAAGAAAGAAAGAAAGAAAGAAAGAAAGAAAAATATGCACATAAGATCAAGAAAGAAAGAATCAAACAAGCTGGAAAAAGAAAAAGAAAATCAAAAGAAAGAAAGAAAAAAAGAAAGAAAGAAAGAAAGAAAGAAAGAAAAGGCTAAATTGAAAAAAAAAAGGCAAGCATCTAGAATGAAACGAAGAGAAATGAAAAACGAAAATTTTAGAAAGAAAAAACATAAGAAAAAAAGACGAGAAAAAAAAGAGAACTGGAAGACGCCTAAAGTAAACGAAAGCAAGAATAAAATGACCCCAAGAACTTTGAATGGGGTCAGTGGATAATCGAAGATAAAGTTCCGGTCTTTCGGAATAGAAGAAGTAACAACAAAAGTAAACTGTTTTAGAAGAAAGGAAAAAATGTCGCGATCCGGAAAATGGGAAAAATTTACACCGATGACAATGCTCGACAGCAACATCTGGTCATTAATGATTCGCATGATCAATTACACTAATTAGCTGTGATAAGTCAATCTTCTTTAGGATGTCAGCTCGGAAATAATACACCGTACTTTCATTTTGTCTGTCGTTATTGTTGTTGTTGTTGTTTTTAGGATTAAGAAGCAAACTATAAACTGCGTCTAGAGATTATATGCAAGTTATGAATCCGTATAAAGAGTTGCGTCTTTAATGTTAAAAGTCCTATTTTGATGTTGTTTAGATTCTACTCAATATTATCAACTTAGATATATAGTGATAGAGAAAACTATTGTTTTTGGTTGGAAAAAATTTTACTAATTTAACAAAACAGACAAATTTGACTGTCAGTAGTTTATTTGCAACTATTTATTTTGATACTTTTACATTATTATACCTTGTAAAACTAATGTAAAAAATAATATGAAAAGATTTTAGAACAAATTCGTCAATTTCTTAAAGGAAAAACATAAAAAACATTTTATTTTAAAAATAAAAGATATATTAACAAAAAATAAGAACCTCTTAAAATTCATCGCTCAAATGCTCCTTTATTTTCAACAACTCTTAGCAGCCTATTGTCAACATCTAATATTAGATTTGCAATTTTGGCGGTTGGTAAGTTGTTTGCAGCAACTTTAACTGCCTCCCAGAGGTCACACTTGCTGTTGAATTGCCTTTCATTAGAATAAATATCTCTCTTGAGGATGCTCCACAGGTTCTCAAGGGGATTCAAGTCACAGCTATTTGAAGGTCAGTCTATAAGTGAATCTTCAACAAATCCCTTATCTTTCAACCAGGATTCAGTAAAATTTGATGCATGACTTGGTGCGTTGTCTTGCATAAAGATCATAGATCTACGCTTGGCTAAATACTGGTTATCAAGCCATTCAAAGAAATATTGCTCTAGAAAATCACAGTAACTTTTGGAATTCATTTTAACCCAGTCTTTCAATTTAAATGTACCCACAAGCTCATTACCAATAATCCCAGCCCATATCATGATCCCACCGCCGCCTTGTTGGCGTTTAAAAACTTTTCTTGAGTCATGTTGCTTGCAAACCCATCCTTGCGCCCATCGAGGGTGATCCTTGATTCGTCTGTAAAAAGCACTTCACTGAAATCAGTTTTCATGTATTTTTTTGCCCACTGCAATCTTCTTTCCTCATGTTTTTTTGTTGTTGTTCTTGTTAAAATGGGTTTCTTTATTTGGTTTTTTACATCAACAATCTTCCTTAATGCTTTACATCTTAAATACTTTCACGGCTTCTGCTCCGATGAACTTAGATCACTGGTGCCCCCTAGATACGAATTTGCACGAGATACTAGATTAGCAACTAGATCCCACCCTTTTACAGTGAAACCGATAAAATGCAACCGCAACTTCTACTCCAACAGTTTCTTTTCTCGCACTTCCCGACTGTGGAATTTCCTACCACATGATTGCTTCCTCGACGGCTACAATCTCCAGGAGTTTAAATGTAAGGTCAATAGACACCTCCTAACACACTAACTCGCTCCCATTCTTTCAAGCACTCTTCCCATCTGCCCAACCCTCATCCTCGGTATCCTTACCCATCTATCACCTTCCTCCTGACATTTCCTATGTCTAACCACTCCTTCTCTTTACCGTCCCCTATGTAGCCCCATGCGCAATAGTGGCAGTAGAATGTCTTGCTTGGGGTGAAATGATAAAAAAAAAAATTCCCCCCTTGACACCATAGGAGCTCCAGCGGCCTCAAATATGAACGCACTTGACGCATTTGGGTTTCTTATTAATTCACTTCGGATATGTGATAGATCTCGCTTTGTTAAATTCCTGAAATCAGCCTGAGACTTTTTTCCTTGGTTGAATTCTCATCTGACATATTTTCTTGACTGTTCGATGATTTCTTTTCAAATCCTTAGAAATTTGAAGCAAAGACTTTCCTTTGCCAATTTCTTTGATTATATAGTTCTTTTCCTTCATTGTTAGTTCTTTTTTACGCGTCATAATATTAAATTCTAGTTCTTGCAAATAATCTCTTGACACTGCAAATTGCTATAATTACTGAAAAATACTAAATATCAATCTGAAATTGAAAATTGGGATTTAATTGCTTTCATGTTTACTCGCTATACATAACAGTGCAAATTATTTCATTGGATAACGCATATCTATGAATTTTACATAAAATATTTGACAATACCTCTTTTGCATATAATCTCTAGACGCAGTTTATAATAATAATATGTTAACAAACATCGATATGAACATCACCCAGCATTGGTTATAGAAATAGAAGACATCCCAATTCTATGTGATTACACTATCTTCACAGGCGGGAATATTGAAGCAAAAAGGCCGGGCATAATTACGAAAAACTGAAACGAAAAACTTGCCTACTAATTGCTATGACTTGCCCATGAGCAACAAAGGGATTTGAAAAACTATCGAATTATAGGATGTGCGTTGTGGTGCAGTGGATATCGGCTCGAAACGAGAAATCGGGTGAGCCGAGTTCGAATTCAAGTTGAATTCATTGCATTCACTTACGAATTCAGAAACGGGAAGAAATGAGGACGTAGGAATGAAATTAGCGAGCTTATGAGATATTTTGAACCAATGAAAACCCTGCATTCACAAAAATTATCTGATGAGACTAGAAGAAGGAAAGAATATAGCGAACCTATGCGAAATTCTCTTTTATATAAAATATGAAGAAAAATTAAACCAGAGAGTGTCTTAAGTCATGTGAAAGGTTTCGTTTCAGTTCTCACAACCAGCGTTGTCAGGGTAAAATTACTCGCCAATTATATTATCGGCCTTTAACCAGTATGTAGCACTTCAAAGAATTTTGCCTCAATAATCTAAGACAGTTATGTATTTCAAACAACCTCTCTTCTTCTAATTTTGAACGTATGCAAATCATATATCCCTCCCGTGGGTAATGAACTTTCTTAACTTTGGCTTTATTTTTAATATTATTTTGTTAAATCATTTAATCTGTTGTATGAACATTTCCATTTTCAATAATATACGTTAAAACTACGGACTAAAAATCGCTACTAACACTACTTCAAGCGTACAAATTCATAAATATACTCTTTATCTTGTTTTGTTACAATTATACATGTGTTTCTCTATCATTTTCATCCTCCCACTGTACTCTATATGGTGCTCAACATCCCTATGGTAGCTGGCACTCATTTTAAGAATATCTGTCCCTAATAGTTAACCAACAGTTTGGGGGGAAAGTGACGGAGCACAAGGCTATTTATGCGAAAGTGAATGCAATGATCTAGACCAGAATTCAAACTCAGCGAACCGTGATAACCGCATATCCGAATTTTAACTATGACACATTATTTTTTTTTAATTTCAAATGTATTCCTTTCCAATGCATTCCTTCTGTTGCACTACTTATAAAACCATTCTGTTGTAAGATGCGTCAATTTGTTGTTTGTTTGAGTTTGAGTTTTGTTTAACGGTATATCAACCACTGTGGGTTATTAATGCCAAGAAGGTTGGGTTTTAAGAGTTTTTTTTTTAATGTTAGGTTATAGTGAGAAGGTTGATTTAATCAGATTTTAATGAAATGTTTTTGTTTTTATTATTTTTTATTTTAGAAAACTGAAAATGTCTTCTAGTTTGTATTAAAAATGTTTTGCTGAGAATAATTTTTTTCATTTAAAAATGTGTAATGGTAATAATTTTTTATTCAAAAATGTATTGTTGGTAATATTTTTCCCTCAAAACTGTTTATTTTTTCTATAAAAATCTATTTTTATGTATATATTTCTATAAAAGTGTATTTTTATACTTTCATAGTGTTTTGACCCCAGTTTGGGGGTTAACTATTTGTCCATAGCTGGGACCCCTAACAGGTGCTACCACTCCGGGTCAGGGTGGACCTGAGAACAACAGCAATTAGGAGGTGGTTCTATGTTCCTCACAACCTCCCAATCAGAGGCTTTGCTGCCGGATGCAGTTTACCGTCATGCCCAGGACCCCTAATTTGTTGTCTACGTTTCGTATCTATATATTAATACTATAGTATCTACGTTTGTTGTGCTTTTGCCAAGAAGTATATCTCATGCATTTCCCTTTTTTTACTTACCTCCCTTTAAATAAAATTTAATGGATGTTGATTAAGTAAATAATATTGTTTAGTTTGTACTAATATAGTTAATAAAATATTATTATTATAATAATAAGTAGAAAAAGAAGAAGACAACGACGAAGAAGAATGTACATCATTATATAAAAATATATCGGCTAAAGAATTTGATAAAATTATAAAATATAGGGATCTGAAAACAAAATTTTCATGAATACCACATTTAAACGCAAACACCATTCAAATAATAATAGAATTACTGATATTGATACACATTCAAAACTAAACAATATTATTTACTTAAACAACATCCATTGAATTTTATTTGAAATCATGAAAATAATATTACATGATCCGTGAATTTTTTCACGGGTTCAGCTAGTTTAGTATGAAATCATTTCGGATGTTTTTTATTTGTGAAATTTTCCTAATATGTTTAGCATTAAATTAGTCTCTGTTTGGGAACTTCATGTAAATATTTTATAAGCAAGATTGGTAGCCGGCTGCTTGTAAACAAAAATTCTTTGAAGTTTACTCATTCTTTGTCTGTGATCTTTTTACATACAATTTAAATGTATTTCGACTTCGAAAATTTAAATCTACTGTTTGGTTATTTCTTTCTTTGTCTCTTCTTTCTTTTATAATTTATCATAAGTGTTCCGCAAATGAACTCAGAATTCTAAGAAATTACTAATATTATACCGTAGACTGACGGTTTGAATAGTTGCAACGAAAAGCAATTGACCTTAAGATAAAAGAAACGTGAGTCAAAAACTAATAATTGCTGAAAATGCTTCATCTAATAAAAATTCAAAATAATATTACTATTGAGAATAGACTGACGATCTGAATAGTTTTGACGAAAATAAACTGAAATTAAGATGAAATAAATACTAGTCAAAAATAAATTACAGTTGATAATGCTTCAGATAATAATACTACTATTAATACTGCTACTGGAAATAAAGTTATTGAAATTAAGAATAAAGAGATACGAACCAAAATTTAATAAAGCTTCGCAATGCTTCACCGAATAAAAATTCAAAATAATACCACGATTATGAATAGTAATTTCCAATTTTTATTTATTTGAATGTTAACAAATATTTAATCCATTAAATTACAAAAACTATTATCATACAGTTTATCTGAAATATTTAGGCTATAAAACGTAAAATCTTTTTAAAGGAGATTCCTGTCCTTAATACCGATACAGTTCGAAATCTATCGCTAACTTTTTTTTAAAAAAGTTATTTCTACTTGTTCATTTACAAATGTCAAATTTGAAACTTTGTATACGTCATAGGTATCTGCGTACGAAAAAAGACGTTTTTTATTGTTTGTTTTTTTGTTTTGTTTTGTTTTTTTGTTTGTTTGTTTTTTGTTTTTTTGTTTTGTTTTTTGTCAGATATTTTCTGGTGTCAATAGAACAGTTAATAAAACAATGCTATTAAGTGTATATTAATAAATATACATATTATCTTACATCTATAGACGTAGGATGATATGTATATTTTATATATATGGTAAGGTTTATATGAAGTAATAACCTTCAAGTGGCACGTGACCAAATTTAGGTCTAATCGGATTATTAGTTCACAAATTACACTTGCACAAGGTACTGTTGCACATTTTCAAAACAATCGAAAAATCTGAATTTCCTGTGTTTATAAAACATTGCTTTCTGATGGGAAATTGCTGTTCAATCAAAGCAATGGCTTGATAAATGTTATTCGTACTCTGCTCCGTCGGAAACAACGGTTAAGAGGTGATATGCTGACTTTAAACACGGTCGTACATACACAAATGATGCTGAACACTCAGGTCGCCTAAAATCGGCCGTTGTCCCGGAAAAAAAAAATCCACAAGCTAGTTTTGGCCGATCGTAAATTGTAGTTGCGGGAGATAGCAGAAAAGTTGAACATATCAGAAGGCAGTGTATTCACCATTTTGAATGAACATTTGTCAACAAGAAAGCTGTGTTCAAAGTGGGTGCCACGTTTTCTCACAGTTGATCAAAAACAACAACACGTCGATGATTCAAAACGTTGCTTTCAAGAAGGAGTTTTTGCGTAAATATGTTAAATGGGTGAAACCTGGATCCACCACTTCACTCCGGAGTCAAATCGACAGTCAGCTGAGTGGACAGCAGCAGGTGAAAGCCTACCAAAGCGACCAATGACGTAAACATCAGCAGGCAAGGTTTGGCATCCATTTGGAATGCGCAAGGTATTTTGTTCATAGATTACATTAAGAAAGGAAGAATCATCAATAGCGAATATTATATAGCATTAATGGTGCTTTAGTGGGATATTTCAATCTAGGTAGTTTGTCAGTCAAATTACTGATTACGAAAATAATTTACAGGGATAGCAACTCAGATGATGAAAAAGATCATTCAGATTCGATATCTGTCGGGTGCACAATCATTTATTAATGGGATTTTTCAATCTAGGCCGATTGTCATTAATTTCAGATTTCAAGAAAATATATTACAGGAGTAGCAACTCAGCTGATGAAAAAGAAAACACAGGTTCGATTTCACTCGTTTTCTTCAAGCATTCTTTCGTGGGAATCTCAATCGACACCTTTTTTTAAATTTCACTGTATAGGAAAATATAGACGTATTGCATCTCAGCTGATGAAAAATAAAACAGGTTCGATTCTAGTCGGGAACACAAGCAATCTTTGGTGGGACTACTCAAAATAGGCCGGTTGTTATTAAATTCACTGTTTAAGAAAATAAAATAGAGTGTAGCATTTCAGCTGATAAAAATGAAAATACAGGTTCGATTCTGGCCGGGGACACAATTATTCTTTCTTAGGAATACTTAATCTAGGCCGGTTTTTATTAATTCACTTTTTACGAAAATAAAATAGAGGGATAGCAATTCAGCTGATGGAAAAGTGATTACAGGTTCAATTCCTGTCGGGTGCACAACCATTCTTCTAGTGAGACTTCACAATCTAGTCCGGTTGTTATTAATTTCACTGTTTTCGAAATTAAAATAAAGTATTGCAATTCAGCTGATGAATAAGAAAATACAGGTTCGATTCCACAATCATTCTATATTGGAACTTCAAAATCTAGGCCGGTTGTTATTAATTTCACTGTTTAAGAAAATAAAATACAAGGATATCAAAGAAAATACAGATTCGGTTCCTGTCGTGTCTACAATTAATCTTTAGTGGGACTACTCAATCTGGGCCGGTTGTTATTTATTTACTTAAATAAAATATAGGGATTGGAATCCTATATACATATAATCGCTGAAAATAATGTTTGTAGTATTAAGAAACAATGTTTGATCAAAAATCCATTCGGAAATTGCCATTCCTTACATTTTGGTTAAGAAATTTAAGCTAGCAGATATTGTAAAATAGTTGCTAGTTTGACCAGCAGGGAGATTAAGAATAATTGGTCAATATACAATCAAAACAAATGAAGTGAATATACAGAGCTAATAATATGTCGAAGAATGCAACATACACCACTTTCTTGTTTCCTGGGCTTCGACCACATTGGTCTTATCAGGTAAAGAAGTACTCTTTAGCCTGAAGAGACCAGCGTGGTAGCAAATAAGTGGCGTGTGTTTTGTTCTTTGACTGATTTAAAATTATCCGTTTGGAATTTTAAAAGATTTTTTTAATGAAAATATGTACATTGTTCTGTTTTTTAATTTGTAAAAAATTCAAAAGAAATATTTATTTTGGCAGAAAGAAATATTTATTTGCTATTGCTTATTTAAAATATTTTCTTAAAACTTAAATCCATATAGATGTATGAGGTTTGATCAAAAATCATTTAGGAATGTTCTATGGTAACGGAGCTGAGTGAAGCGGTTTGGCACAGATTGACCTTAAACGGAAGAGAGTTTCACAAGCGGGAAGTGCGAGAAAAGAAACTGATGGAAAAGAATTCTCGGTTTCATTTGGTAGTTTTACCTATAAAATGATGGAACCTTGTTACCAGTCTGGATGCTCGATTAAATTCTTGAGGAGGGGGCACCACTGAGCTAAGTTCGTCGGCGCAGAATCCGTGAAAATATTTGTAGAAGAAACAAAGGGAAGCCACATCCCGCCGGTGAGAAAGTGGCTAGAGTCGAGCTACCAGGTCTGGACTGATCACATTACAGATTCTCCTTTGGAGCCTGTCGAGAACACTGAGATGAACAGCGGGGGCGCCTGACCAGATATGACAGCAGTATTCTATGCACGGTCGGATGGTTGATTTTTATATGTGCAAGATGGATTCAGGCGCAAAAAAAAAACTTCCTGGCCCGACACAGTGACCCAACCTTCCTAGCAGTGGATTTAGCTATTGATTCAATGTTATGATACCAATTGAGGTCGGAAGATACAGTGACGCCGAGGAGGCGCAGTATATTGCTTTCAGGGATATTCGCTTTGTCCATGCTTATGGGGGGGCAGGAGTGACTGCCTGCGATGGTTGAGAGATAGCAGCTTCGTTTTAGAAGCATTGAAATTTACAAGCCATTTCTTACCTCAGTATACCACAGAGGGAAGGTCCTTTCCGAGATCAGCAGCGAGGTTATGTTTGTCCGCCTCGCCAGATTTCTTACTGATGCGGGAGTAAATGGTGGTGTCATCTGCGTAGATGCCTACTTGATATTTGATCACGTCAAGGAGATCATTTAATACCGAATTGATATGTGTTGTAATTTCCTTTTATATCACCAATCCCGATACTTTTTAGGGTAATTTTGAACTTTGATTAAAAAAAATGAATTCAACCATGAGGTTTTAATTTTCGTTCCACATACAACTAAAGCAACTTTACGAAATATTACTTACCAAATATCAAGCAAAATGGCGAACATAAACTAGAGTTATAACAGAAATAACATGTATCCAATACTTATGCGTGTCACTGTATGTGTTGTGGTAGAGTGGATACCAGCTCTGAACGAGAAAAAAATTCGTTGCATTCACTTACGCACAAATATCCTTGGGAACGGTATTAATCCGTCTCTTCTTCCTCCAGCAGGGCAGATTGGGTTCTATAGCCCTGGTTACCGCAGAAAGTAATAGAAACCTTTCGAGACGTGTTCGTACAAGCGTATATCAAATATGGCACTTAACTTATATACAGGGATATTGAAACTGTTATTATTATAAACCAACTGGTGAGCAAATAACCTACGTTTGGTAATGATCTCCACTGCCGTTTCCGAACAGCCACGAATTGCAAAGATCAACGACTGTTGTTAAATTGTTGATTGCTAAGCAAACGAATCTAAATATGCAATACGTACGAGAAGCAAGCGACTGTGAAAACTATATAAAAGGCCAGTGTTTTGAATCTGACATATTGAGCTCTTCATAACAAGCAAAACTTTTGTTAATTGTTATTTTATTCGAATTCTCTTGAATTATTGGTTTATACTTCTGAGGTGAGGTAGTATTTACACTTTTTACATTATTCAGACTATTGTCCTCATTTTTGTTGCTGTGTTTACAACATTTTGGCCGTTGTACGCTGTGGCCTTCTTCAGATGTTACGAACCTCGAACCCGAACCCTTTATTACGATCACTGGAGGATATAATTCTCATTCCTTGCGCAAAGCCACAACTGGTAGTCATGAGTCATCTTCCATTAACTAACTTATTTGCTCACCACTTCTGTAGCCTGGTATTGAAGTCACAACATTTTGGGTCAAGTCACTGAAACTAGTCAAGGACGTAAGACCCAGTGGATATAGACGTTGGTTAGTTCCAGTGACTTGACCCAACGAGTTGTGAGTTCAATACCAGGCTACAAAGAGAGTTAAGTTAAAGGTAGATAACTCATGACTACCAGAAGTGGCTTCGCACAGGGAATGAGAATGATATAGCCCAGTGATCTTCATGAAGAGTTCGGTTCGAAATTCCTAGCACCTGAAGAAGTCCGGAGCGTACAACAGCTGAAACGTCGTAAACATGGCAACAAAAATTAGGACAATAGTCCGAATAATGTAAATACTGTTCTCTTGCATTTCTTTTTATGTTCGGTACTTTACAGCTTTTTCTGAAACAATTAATTATGACAAGAAAAAAAAAATATCCAATCCGTGCGTTGTGGTGCAATGGATATCGGCTAGGAACGAGAAATCGGGGAGCCGAGTTCGAATTCTAGTTGAATCCATTGCATTCACTTACGCGCAAATACCCTTGGGAAATGTATTAATCCGTCTCTTCCTTCTAGTTATGGGTTAAATAACAGGACACATTGAGTTCTATAGCTTTGGCTGGCAACCAGTCTACCGCAGAAAGCAATGGCAACCTACCGCGGGATAATCTTCTGCCCAGTCAGTCATGTCTCTTTCGAGACATGATCGCCCAAGCGTGTATCACGTATGGCACTTAACTGACTGATCCAATCCGTACATTTAAACTGCCAGACCAAACCACGAAAAGAAATTATGAATGTACATTACTTAAAAAAAAAAGGAACACCGAAAATTAATGACCTCCAACCTACCCAAACGAAGGTAGAATTAAAAAGGTGATTTTACGTCTGAAGGAGGCTAGGTTAGGGTTAAGGCAGGCGGTCAAGGGAGACTCATTCGGGAAACCAGAGGTTAAAGAATAAATTTTTCATGTGTTGACAGGCCTGAAAAGAGATTGATACAGCAATCCGTCTATGACAACCAATGTTGACATTTGATCCTGGCCCAATACTCGCCCGGATGAACTATACCACCCTGTTCCTAATTTGATGTTACAAAAGAGAAACTGAGGCTTACGGATTTTTGAGAGTTAATCGTTGTAATCCTTTTTGAAACTCTTGCGAATCCAATGCCGATTTCTAACATGATATGGGATTAGGGTCTTAATGTTTCCTCCGACTTCTGAACCATCTGGGCGGGCGTCGCCGCACATTTGGGACGGGCCGTGGATGATAGTCAGCAAAATGCTTTTTAGTCCTCAGACAGATTTTTGATAATTAGAAAAGCTTTTGTAAATTTCGTTTCTGCGACTTTTACCACCTTCTTCTTCTTCTTCTTCTCTCTCTCTCTCTCCTTCTCCCTCCCTCCCTCTCTCCCTCCCTCTCTCTCTGAATTCGGAACCATGAACAAGGTAATGGGAATCTTTCTACCATCATTCTTAATCTAAACTTATTTATAAATGGAACTTTGTCTCTGTGTGTATGTGTGTGTCTGTGTGTCTGTGTCTGTGTGTGTCCGTTATCTATAGACTCCGAAACGGCTGAACCAATTTTCTTGAAAATTTACACAGTTGTACTATAAGCCTCTGCGAGTGTTCTTAGCTAGGTTGTATCTCGAGGTACCCCCGATGAATATCGAAAATCGATAATCGAAAAAAATCGGGTTATATAAGGAGTGGTCCGATTTTCATCAAATTTGATACACTCATAGACAAAGACACAAGAAACGATATTCAGAAGTTTGAAGGTTGCAGTTCTTACAATAGTGAAAAAAATCGATACTATATATATATATATATATAAAAGCTTTCCTTACACCTGAGCAAAGCCGGGCTATACTGCTAGTTTATTATATATTTATATAGATTTTTAAAATGTCCGTTTTTAAAGTCATGTGAAAATAAAACTTATTTGTTATGCAATGAAAATCGTGAAAAAAATGTAAGACCAGTTGTCAGAGTCATGAACACAAACAATGAGACGTGGATATATTGCAAATATAAAAACAGCAGACGTAATAGTTTTTTTTTATAATCCAACATTGTTTCTTATTATTTTATATCTATTGGATACACGTGTTTGAATAGACATCTATGTTGGTTGGTGTATTCGAGAGACTTACTAAAGAAGATCTAACTAATTCAATGCAACTAAGTTTAGATGAAGAAAAAGGTTGAAACTAATTTCCGCTCTTGTATATCAGAAACTACATTAAAATCGATTTGCAAACCTGTTTTAATTACTTTTTGTTGGTCAACTCCTCCCACGCGTGCAATGGAAAAGGTTCGGCGCCAGTATCAAAATGAGGCTATCCTGTCTTTATCGAGGCAGCAAAAGTTGTCTTTTGGTGTTTGCTGGTGCTACCGCTATTGTCACTCGATGGCTCACTATTCTGTATTGGGCTCGACAAAGATGTCATGCTCGTTCTGGCTTAGTTCCCGGATTAGCGAAGAGTTGTCGTGTTGCATTAACGGCATCCCGCGTTAAAATTTGGACCACAGCCATACGAGGGAATTCTCGCCAAACCTTTTGGCACCAACGGACACGCGGTGATGAAGTAGCCAAAATCCTTCGAAAGGATACATTATGATTTGCAAGCAGCGACAGAGAGCATTTCGATTTTCAAAGATGGCGGTTACGGTTTAGTGGTTACACCAAGAGTATTGAGCTAACAATGGAGAGAGGCTTTACAAATTGTATTCAAATTATTTGGTTTCCCCACTTTTTTTTTCTTTTTTAATTCAACCTGGGCCGAGATTATTCATTCCTCAACATACTGTTATGGTTAACTGTGAAGACCATAATATTTTCAATAACCAGGGCTAAATAATCTATGTCTTAAGGTAAGACAATAGCTGGTGAATTATCTCTCTACTAAGGTTTAAATTCAAAATTAATCACACCATAGACTGAAAGGGAAAGTGGACCAAAGTGAAATTTTGCTCTTACTAATCACACAGTCCATCTAAACTTATTTATAAATGGAAATTTCTGTGTGTGTGTGTGTGTGTGTGTGTGTGTGTGTGTGTGTGTGTGTGTGTGTGTGTGTCTGTGTGTGTCCGTTACCTATGGACTCCAAAACGGCTGAACCAATTTTCTTGAAAGTTTACACAGTTTTACTATAAGCGTCTGCGAGTGTTCTTAGCTAGGTTTTGTATCGAGTTACCCCCGATAAATATGGAAAATCGATAAACGAAAAAAATCGGGTTATAGAAGGAGTGGTCCGATTTTCATCAAATTTGATACACTCATAGACAAAGACATAAGAAACTATATTCAGAAGTTTCAAGGTTGCAGTTCTTACAATAGGGCAGAAAATCGATAATATATATATTTATATAAAAGGCAAGATGTTTGTGTGTGTGTCTGTTTATCTGTCTGTATGTCCTTTATACGAATCCACAATTTTTATCCGATTCTCACCAAACTTCACACAAATATTCTTTAGGCTGAGTCTGAGCTCCAGGACCATGGATTAGTTTTAAAGCTTTCATTACACCCGATCAGCGCCTGGCTATACTGCTAGTTCCACTATAAATGAAATAGAGATAAATTTAAGCTTTATCCTTGGTTTTTATTGAGCACGCAAGCCGATTTTAAATTCAAAGTTCTCCATCTCTTAGCTTAGTTGCCATCCTCGGCTAGACAATCTGTTGTGGTCATTACTGCTAGATGAACTAAAATGGTAGCAATCAAATTTTCTACAAGGAAATGACGAAAAAGCCTTTTTGGTTTAAAATAAAAACAATGGATTTACACAAAACTTATAGTCTTTAGGCATTGTAAGTATGTGTATCTGTTTGCGTGTAAGTGAAATTTTTCTTCTCATAACATGCACTGCAACTGATAAGATTTAGAAGTCTCTCTTTCATTGACAACTAGTCGGTAAAAATTTTCTCACAAAGGACAATAAAATTAGTCAATAAGGACTATATGCATTGTGCTATTTAACACTACGAGAAGAAAAACTTGCTCCTGGTGCAGAGGCAGTTCAAATTTGGTTTATTGCTCTGAAGAAAGCCGTGGTAACTAATGTAGCAATGTAGCCTACTCGGTCCATGACAGGACAGCGTTTCAAGTCACATCCCCAACCACATATAATGGCGTGACAAGGGTGCAATTTTCAGAAAAAGTAGTATTTTCACATGGAAAACTATCGAATGAAGGAAAAAAATTGTTGTAAAAAAAGAAAGAGCTTAGGGCATGAAAGTCAGTCAAAAGTGTTCGGACCAAAATCAGCACGATTTTAGATTTTAGACTGGCCTAATCTAAAAGCCAGATATTCCTATGCCTACAATTATTCAGGATTTCAGTCTTAGAATTCAGTAAGTTAGTCGGTTGCTTATACAAGGCTAGGTAGGTTCGTCTGGCTCAGTAGGTGCTATATATATATATATATATATAGTGACATAAATTAATAAATATACATACGATAGTGCACAAATATATAGTATTAATATTATTCAGGTGTTAACATTGCATAACGCATGAAACGTGCCATAGACGTAGGATAATATGTATATTTATCATAAGGTCCACCTGGATCATTTTTAATATTGATAAAATTAATATTACTAGGATAAAAATTTTAAATTAAAATTTAAAACTTAAACTTAAATTTAAATTTTTAAAAAACTAATAAAATCCAGGGAAAAATCAAAAGGGAGTAAAACACGAGTTTTAAAAATTTAAACATACAAACATTACATGTAAATAAAAATGTAGGGAAAATTCAAAATTTTAAAATTTTAAATAAAAATAAGATAAAAGAAAAGAAATATTAAAAGGTAAAATTTAGAATTATTAATTAAAAATGTAGCGAGCAAAAATAAAAGGGGGTTTAATTCATAATTGCTAAAAGTAATATTGCCGGGGAAAAAAGAAAGAAAAAAAGAAAAAAAAAGAAAGAAATAGACAAACATAAAGAGGGATCTATATCAATCTGGGTCAAAGAATTTAAGTAAGTATCTTTTTATGTGACTGCATGTGGACATTAAATCACTTTTTTTTGTAAGTAAATTTGGATTTTTGATATGGTTTAAAAGGACAAGTTTTTCTAAAAGGCATAATGTCAGCAAATCCTTTTAACAACTAAATACTTTCTTCCTAAAACCTATTTTCATAAGGACTAAGACCTAATTTGCATATTTCTAGAACCTTTCGGATTCTCTCGATTTTACTGAAACATTCTGACATCTTCCAAAACGTTCTATTCCTAATTTCTCTATTTTTATGACTACTTCATGAATTAAAACTTTTTTCTAGCAACAAGTAGAACTTGTTGTGATACCGAGCAAGCGAGGGACCGGAGGTTTGCCCTCAGAGATCCAGAAAGCAAATGACCAAAACTGTTTTTTTGCGCATCTGGGCTCCACGCAGAAGTTCGGGGGTGGGGGTTTGGTAAGCAAAAATAAATAAATATCAAATTCCTTTTACGGACCTGTAGCGGAACTCTGGATCCTGATTGGTCTTCAAATTGCAAAATTCAAAATACGCCAGAGAAACGTTTTTCAATAGCTAAAGAAAAAATTCGTTTCTGAGCCACCCCACGGACTGGATTGAATATTTAAGGATGGTCTCTAACCGGTCACAACGGTAATTTCAGAGGAGGCGGTTTGCTGACATACATCAAAGATGTAACTCTCAACTTCAACTGACCTGGTTATTGTCCTCTCTCTCTCTCTCTCTCTCTCTCTCTCTCTCTCTCTCTCTCTCTCTCTCTCAACAATTACTGCTACAAACAACTTTATCATTGGACCTGAATACTACTCATAACTTCTTATTAAAATGTATAATTGAACATTAATTTTTACAACTCTTGTTATTCCTTCTTTTAATAAATTTCTATTTTAGCATTCAAAGTGTATATTTTATTATTCGACTCTTCTACACTAATCTACACATTCCAACCTGCCGACAACCAACCTTCTGATGAAAACATTCTGATGATAATTCTGATGAATATCAACCCAACATAAATCCTGTAAGCTGTAGGGAGTTCGGTTATGTCTGACACAAGGCCAAACCAAAGAAACATTAACCAGCTCCCTACACTTCAGACTCAATAAAGTCCCTTACTACAATATTTTAGACATTATTAATGTTATCTAAACTTCTATAATAAATGGAACTTTGTCTGATTATGTTTGTATGTGTGTGTGTGTGTCCGTTACCTATAGATTCCGAAACGGCTGAACCGATTTTCTTGAAAATTTACACAGTTATACTATAAGCGTCTGCGAGTGTTCTTAGCTAGGTTTTGTGTCGAGGTACCCCTAAAAATAATAAAAATCGATAATCGAAAAAATCGGGTTATAGAAGGAGTGGTCCGATTTTAATCAAATTTGATACACTCATAGACAAAGAAATAAGAAACGATACTCAGAAGATCAAGGTTGCAGTTCTTACAATAGTGCAGAACATCGATAATATATATATATAAAGCAAGATATTTGTGTGTGTGTCTGTTTATCTGCCTGTATGTCTGTATTTTTTTCAGTCCCTTTATTTTAGTTTTTGCTTCGGGTTTGGCTCTAAGTAGGTATAATTGTAGTTCTTAGTCTCAGCCATGATACCATTTACTCTGAGGACTTATTTAGCCTTCAAAATTCAGTTTACGACGAAAAAAATTTATTTGATATCGATACCAGGAAATCAAAATTTGACTTACATCCATTCATTTTTCTTTCAGTTTAAAGTTTCGCTTTAACTGGAAACAACTATTGTTTTTTAGTCTTTCGTGCCAACATCCAAAAAGTCTGAGCTCCAGGACCATAGATTAGTTTTAAAGCTTTCATTACACCCGAACAACGCCGGGCTATACAGTTAATTTTTATATATAAATGCATCCTCGTAACATAGTCCACAGGCATTCATCGTAAAATAAAATAGATTTCTGGGCCTGCTTGATGATGATGATATCTTGATAGCTGATGCGGCAGTAATGTTTAGCCAAATTTAAGACTGCGATTAAAAGTTTTCCAGTTTTTTTTGTTTGTTTTTTTTTTCATTTTCCTTTCATTTTTATGTACATATAATATTTGTACATTTAAATTTTTAAGACTTAAGATTTACGCCTCCTTTGATTTCTTCTCCCTGCATTTTGTTTTTATTTTAATTTTTAATTTTAATTTTAAATTTTTATCCACATGTAACTGTAGAATATTTAAATTTCTAATCTTGTTATTAAAAAAGCAGCAACTTAAGTTTATAAGATTTAATTCCCGTGAACATCGAGTAAACTTAAATTCAAATCTATTAAATTGTTAGTTTGAAATATGCATCTGATGATTGTATAACTCATAAAACTCCGAGTCGTGCCATAGACGTAGGATAATATTTATATTTATTGATATATATATATATATATATATCCGAGTGGGTGCAGAACGAAGAAAGACTTTTTCCGTCCAAAACATTAATTTAAAACAGTGCTCGATATATGATGTATAGAGCTATGAATATTTATTATAAATTATGTTTTAGAACATGTACATTATTTTTTAATATATGCCCTCGACAATCATGTTTGTTTCAACGTTGGGGCACATATATTAAAAAATAATGTACATGTTCTAAAACATAATCTATATATATATATATATATATATATTGTGTATTTTGACAGCATGTTTTCATTAATACAGGTTTCGTTGAATAATTTAGACAAGTTTTGTCTATTTATTTTGTGTAGGATCTTTTCGTATTATCTGATAAGCTTGATGGTGCTATCGTTGAAAGACGACAAGAAATCACAGTAATTGTTGATTTTTTTATCAGGTCTAAGCTTTCGGCTTACATAAGCCATTATCAAAGAATGAACATAAACATATATTGAACATAGAACATTTATTAACAAAGTGGAATTAAATAAAGAGTAAAAATGAACTTGTCTCTTTGATTTAATTCTCTTTATTTACGACTGATTGTTTTAACACGATGGGAAATATTAAAATTGCACATGGCCCAGTGGATAAAGACGTTGGTCAGTTCCTGTCATTTGACCCAAAGAGTTGTGAGTTCAATACCAGGCTGCAGCAGTGGTGATTTAGAATCAAGTTAGAGGGAGGTTACTTATGACTACCAAAAGAGGCTTCGCACAAGGAGTGATAATGATATCTCCCAGCGCTCCTAATAAAGGGTTCGGTTCGAAATTCCTATCACCTGAAGAGGGCCGGAACGGCCGAAACGTATTACAAATGGCAACTAAGATGAGGACAATAGTCTGAATAACGTAACTAGTGTAAATACTACTACATCTCAGAAATAAAGAAAAATGAATATTTTATTAATTTTGTAATTTTACAGTATTCTTATACGTTTCCTTTTTGCAGAGTAAAAATGTTTTTACTTTCCAAGCGCTTGCGACCACTTCACTGACCATTTTAAGGGATGTTATTTTTCCAATTTTTTTGTTTCATCATCATGTTTTGATACAAGGTGATTAAAATGTAACTCCTTATTTAATGTATAATGGACTCTCCCGTCTTGTAAAAATTATAGTTAGAGGCCATCATGCATAAAGTAGGGAATTACTTGTCAATGACTGTGTGTGTGTGTGTGTGTGTGTGTGTGTGTGTGTGTGTGTGTGTGTGTGTGTGTGTGTGTGTGTGCTTAGGCAGCATAAGTTAATTGATAAACGATCTTTTTAATTTAATCGATAATTTTCATCCGTATATGCAACAACCTATTCGAAAATTGCTAAGAGTTCAATAAAAACAAACTTGTCGATTTAATTTAATACAGCTTGTTGAATAAATACAGGCTATCTAAATATACAAGATAGATGGATAGATAGATAGACAGACAGACAGACAAACAAAACAAATAGATAAACAGACGCACACGTATCAGACATCCACTATAATTTCCAGGAAATCTGTAATTTTCCTGTAAAACTTGTCTGGAAGTTTGACCTGTGTTTTCAAATCAAACCCGAATATTACTTTTACTGATTGCTTGAGCGTATTAAAAATTGTATTTAACAAATTAGACGTACATTTTTTTTTAAGTATTCGCTTTCCAAATGTAAATGGGCGAATGTGTGTGTATGCGTTAAAATAATGTGCGTATATGTGTGTATACGCGAAAATAATTCAAAATTGAAATCAGGAGTTAAATAATAAGTCCTTTCATATGTGTTATTCCTAAAACGTAAGAGAATCTTAAATGTAACCTTAAATGTTTATAACACGATAATTAAAAAACAAAAAGATTACTCAATGAGAGAGACCAATGGCGCCGTTCCACTTCCCGTTTTGTAATCGTCTGTTCGATACAATGCAACGTTCAATAAGCATAAACAAGACATAACTGTGAGAAAAAATGGAAAGAAAAGAAGATGAAGCGGTGAAGAATTAGATTCCATAAACAAAGATGTGAGTCATAATGTTGGCAACATAAATCAATCCTATGTATATGCCTTAGTGAAAGGGGGTCACGAAGTTAATATACGTAATGACTGGGAGGCCCCGACCACGAACAGCAACACCCAGAAGTGAAAAATGCTTCAGGGGAGATAATTGGTTCTGACAAGAGAGCAAAATTGAAAGACATTCCAAGATTTAGACTACTAATTACCCAATCAGAAGTCAATTAGATTTCATTAACATAGAATATCTTGAAAAGATAGTATTGTTACTTTTACCCAGCCTAAGTGGCCGTCTTTAACTAACTTTGAGGTACGGCTTTCTTGACTTTTAAAAGATAGTTCACCTTTCACCCGAGACGGATAGCAAAAACCTAAGTAAATTTGTTTGTGGATGTATATATTTGCGTTCATAGAATATTTTCTCGTGTAACTGGAGAACGTGCTGGCTCAGACCTAAGCTTTCTTTTCGTCTACTTCTTTCTGCTTTCACTCTTGAAATTTATTTTTCATCGTCCTCCTGATTCTTACCGTTTCTTGTCATTCTTATTATTGGTTTTTCCTTTTCTTCTCTTTCCTTCTTCAGTGTAATTATTAGTTCTTCTTTTTCACCTTTTTTTTCATCCGCTTTCTCATTGTCTTTCTCATCTGTTTTTCATTAATACCTTTCTTTCTTTTCTCCTTTTTTCTTCTTCTTGTAATTATCAATAGTTTCTTAATCATCCCTTCATCCTCTAACTTTTACTAGTATAATTTCTTCTTTTTCTTCTTCTTCTTCTTCTTCTTCTGTTTTTATGATATTGTTACTGCTTCCTTGTTAAGGCTGTGCACCCTTGGAAAAAGTATTAATCCGTTTCTTCCTTCCAGTTATGAGTTAAATAACAGGACAGATTGGGTTATATAGCCTTGGCTGGCAACCAGTCTACCGCAGAAAGCAATGGCAATCTACTGCGGGATAATCTTCTGCCCAGTCAGATCGCTTGTCTTTCCAGACATGATCGCCCAAGCGTGTTTCAAGTGTGGCACTTAACTGACTGATCTTCATGACATTGGCGATCGTGAATCGCCAGAGATTACTTTTCTTTATTATCAAGTGAATTGTCAAGCCTGGGAAAAATAGTGAAGTGGTTTCCTGTTGTCTTTTCCACGACTTAAAAAATCAGTTTTGATTTTCCATTAAAGATTAAAGAACCTAATGTACTCGAGATGTGCATTGTGGTGCAATGGATATCGACTCGGAACGACAAATCAAGGAATTCAAACTCAAGTTGAGTTCCTTGCATTCACTTACGCACAAATACCCTTGAGAAAGGTATTAATCTGTCTCTTCCCTCCAGTTATAGATTAAATAATACCACATATTGAGTTCTATAGCCTTGGCTGGCAACCAGTCTACCGCAGAAAGCAATGGCAACCTACTGCGGGGTAATCTTCTGCTCAGTCAGTCATGTCTCTTTCAAGACATAATTGCCAAAAGCTTGTATCACGAACGGCACTTAACTGACTGACTGAATGTACCCCAATATTTAACACATAGCTAGATAAGAAAAGATGGATCCATTCTTTTCCGAAGTGTATGGGAGCGAAAGGGAATACAACAGACTAAACCGGAATTTGAACTCAGTTCGGCGATACCCGTTACACTACCCCACACTGCTTTCTTGTTTAATCAATCTCAGTCTGGATGTATTTATTCGTTTAATCATCGTTTTTAAAATCTAGAGGAAGCCCCCAAATGAAAGTCAAGCCCATTTTAGAATTGCTAAAAACAAAATCACCTTCCCCGTTTGGGCGTCCTATATTCGTTTCTGGCTGTGTCAGTACCTATCATTTAGGACGGAAAACGGTTAGCAATGCAACCGATGACCAATTATCAAGTAACACCTCCATAAGTGTCCCCTAACCTGTAGTATCGATATTTGTGGCTAAGAGCTGAAAAACTATTTTTCTTTCTGTAATTTCATCCGCTGACGAGATTCTTTTAATACTGACGATTAAATATATTTAACATTCATTTTAAAATATCGTATTTTGGTTGGACGAAGATAAATTATTCCCACACTCTTAGGGATGTACAGGTGGAGATTTAACGGCATTCAGAGAATCAAATCATTTTAGACGATTTCTTTAGTTGACTTTTCCTTTTTTTTTTTATTTGGCCCTGGGCATGACGGTAAACTGCATCCGACAGCAAGGCCTCTGATTGGGAGATTGTGAGGAGCATGAAACCAACTGTTGTTCTGAGGTCCACCCTAACCCGGAGTGGTAGCACCTGTTAGGGTCCTAGCTATGGGCAAATAGTCAACTAAAAAAGACTACGAGAGTA
Source organism: Ascarosepion bandense (assembly GCA_037127315.1). Taxonomy (NCBI): domain Eukaryota; kingdom Metazoa; phylum Mollusca; class Cephalopoda; order Sepiida; family Sepiidae; genus Ascarosepion; species Ascarosepion bandense. The sequence continues at coordinate 1,300,749 of JBBBDQ010001642.1, read as the reverse complement.
TAAAAAGACTACGAGAGTATAAAAATACACTTTTATAGAAATGCATACAGAAAAATAGACTTTTATAAAAACATATTATCAACAATACCTCTTTTAACCCTCTAGGGCCATTCGTATCATATTTGATACAGTATGAAAACAAGCCTTGAAAGAAATATTTTCCTGAAAAATTTTTTAAGAGAAATATTTTATAAATTTCAAATGAAAGCAGTACTGACTGCTCAATCAATGAATACCAAATGTTTCCTTATAGGGAAATACCAAATGTTTCCTTATAGGGAAATACTGTATCAAATATGATACGAATGGCCCTAGAGGGTTAAGAAAAATTTATTACCATTAACACATTTTTGAAGGAAAAAATATTTTCAGCAAAGCATTTTTGAATACAAAACTAGAAGATATTTTCAGTTTTCTAAAATAAAAAAATTATAAAAACAAAAAAAATTAATTAAAATCTAACTACATAAACTTTCTCACTATAACCGAACATTTAAAAAAATACCTTAAACCCCCTCTTTTTGGAATTAAATAACCCACAGGGGTTGATATGCAGTTAAGCAAAACTCAAACTCCTTTTTTATTTTTGTTTGAGTAGGGGGCCTTACGTCCATATCACTTTGAACACCGGTCCTTCTACGATCACCCAAGTCAAGCAACGGACAACCTAGAAGGATAACCTCTTGGGAATACCAGTTGCTACAAGCTTGGATGTGTGGATGGTGTAATAGATAATGACTCGGAAATGGAAATCGGGAAGACGAGTTCTAATTACAGTCGGGTTCGTTACATTCGCTTATACGCAAATACCCTTGGGAAAAGTACGAATCTACCTCTTTTTCCCAGCTATGTATTAATTAGACAATGGAAGGCAAAAAGGATTTTGCAGTTATTTAAGGCGATATAATATAATAAGGCTGGCTGCTTGCTTTCAACTATGCTTCTCTATTAGGTTGACAAACTAATCCCTATTGCAGACACCTTCTCAGGTATATTTGCATTTCATCAAAAATCACAGAATCAACGTGATTTGATTTTGATTAATCTGACTTTGTTTAGACTGATCGTCATTTGTTCAAGAGGTTTAGGACGCGCCAGATCACATGTTGGCTTCCTCTATGTGGATAGAGGTCGCAGGTTCGAATCCTGCCGAATGACACACATTTTCGTAACAAAAATTTATCGTAAATAATCAGGCCGGGAGAAATAAATATAAAATACTGTTTGATTAAAAAACAGAATATCTACTTAAATACGAGTATCGATAAAAAAATAATGTTCAAACAAATCATCTGAAATTATCGGTTGTTTATAACCAATATTGTTAATCTTCGTTAATATATAAATATCCTGAGTTAAAGAGCAATTGGAGTCTAACCGTACTGATGAGCTGAGATACAGCGAAACAGATCTGTCGGGGGATGACTATATATATATATATGTATATATATATATATATATATATATATATATATATATATATATATATTGTGTGTATTTTGGCAGCATTTTTTCATTAATGCAGGTTTCGTTAAATAATAAAGACAAGTTTTGTCTATTTATTTTATGCAGGATCCTTTCATATAGTCTGATAAGTTTGATAGTACTATCGTTAAAAGACAACAAGAAATTGCAGTAACTGTTGATGTTTTTATCCGCTCTGAGCTTTCGGCTTACATAAGCTATTATGCCACTATACCCTCATGTGACCAAGAACCATGCCACCACCATCTTGTCACCGTCTTCGGCCATCCGCCACGTTAAAAATGGACTTCTCTCTATGATTAATTCTCTTTGTTTAATTCTACTTTGTCAATAACTTATATGTTCACTCTTTGATAATGACTTATGTAAACCGAAAGCTCAGACCGGATAAAAAATCAACAATTACTGCGATTTCTTGTTGTCTTTTAACGATAGTACTATCAAGCTTATCAGACTATATGAAAGGATCCTGCATAAAATAAACAGACAAAACTTCTCTATATTATTTAACGAAACCTGCATTAATATATATATATATATATATATATATATATATATATATATATATATATGTCGAGATTCTGGACACAATCGAAAGTAATATGATGTTATGTTATTTTAATGTCATGTTAACATAATTTGTGTTTATTCAAAACTCACATCATTCAACTTGGCATCACGACTTCAGTCACTTCCTCAGCGCTATGATGTGCGTCCTTCTGTATTTTCTATAAATCATTTCATGGTAGTTGTTCTAATGGGCTCTCCTCATTGGTACCTTGATCGCATGAAAGCGATCTACTAGATTGGCAACTGTGGTTTCATCATTTTACTGTTGAAATAGCTAGATGTAACCATAAGTTCTATTCTAATAGTTTTTTTTTTACACACTTCTCACTTGTGGAACTCTCTTCTGGCTTCTTCCTTCCCTGGCAAAGTCTCATCATTGTATGGTTGAAATAGCTAGATGTAACCATAAGTTCTATTCTAATAGTTTCTTTTCTCTCACTTCTCACTTGTGGAACTCTCTTCTGGCTTCTTCCTTCCCTGACAAGGTCTCATCATTTTACTGTTGAAATAGCTAGATGTAACCATAGGTTCTATTCTAATAGTTTCTTTTCTCTCACTTCTCACTTGTGGAACTCTCTTCTGGCTTCTTTCTTCTTTGGCAAGGTCTCATCATTTTACTGTTGAAATAGCTAGATGTAACCATAAGTTCTATTCTAATAGTTTCTTTTCTCTCACTTCTCACTTGTGGAACTCTCTTCTGGCTTCTTCCTTCCCTGGCAAGGTCTCATCATTTGACTGTTGAAATAGCTAGACGTAACCATAGGTTCTATTCTAATAGTTTCTTTTCTCTCACTTCTCACTTGTGGAACTCTCTTCTGGCTTCTTTCTTCTTTGGCAAGGTCTCATCATTTTACTGTTGAAATAGCTAGATGTAACCATAAGTTCTATTCTAATAGTTTCTTTTCTCACACTTCTCACTTGAGGAACTCTCTTCTGGCTTCTTCCTTCCCTGGCAAGGTCTCATCATTTGACTGTTGAAATAGCTAGATGTAACCATAAGTTCTATTCTAATAGTTTCTTTTCTCTCACTTCTCACTTGTGGAACTCTCTTCTGGCTTCTTCCTTCCCTGTCAAGGTCTCATCATTTTACTGTTGAAATAGCTAGATGTAACCATAAGTTCTATTCTAATAGTTTCTTTTCTCACACTTCTCACTTGCGGAACTCTCTTCTGGCTTCTTCCTTCCCTGACAAGGTCTCATCATTTGACTGTTGAAATAGCTAGACGTAACCATAAGTTCTATTCTAATAGTTTCTTTTCTCACACTTTTCACCTTCCGATTTCTGTTTTTTTTTTTTTTTTTTGGTCTTTTTGGGGTTTTTTTTTGTTTTTTGTTTTTTGTTTTTTATTTTTTTGTTTTTGCTACCTACGACCTTCTAAAATTTAAATGCAACATCAATCACTGGCCTCTGTCTTCCTAAAATCTGTTCCTTTATCGTCCTTTTTCATCGATAAAGTGTTCTCATTCTCTTTTACTCCGAGTATCCCCTTTCCATCTTAGTGTCATTCCCACTTTACTTGGGATGCAATCATAAAAAATATATCTTTATTATATCTATATCATGCCTTCTTTTTCAGTAGAGATTTACGGTTAATATTATTTAAATAGATAACGTATGTTATCTAATTCACCGATAATGGTTAGCTTAAAGACTGCAGGACAGAGGTCACAAAATAATTTTAATTATCTACTAGAGTTAATACGACGACACTTAACGTTGAGAATATATATTTTACCATTGTGGGTAATAACAAAATGTTATTAGTTATGTTCATCCATAATTAACCGGTCCCGTAAAATTAAACGCGCTTAAACAAATGTATTTTTTTTTTTCATTGAATTTTCTTCAAAATTCAGTTAAATTACCATTTACTAATTTCGTCGGAATACTTTATTTCTATAAATGCTTTATTTATTTTTAATTGTAGAATTTTCATTTCTCAGTTGGGGGTCATGGCTTAAAGTTAAATTTTTATAGCAAAATGAATAATAAAAACAGCTTTAAGCTAATCGAAATAATGTTTCTCTTGCTACGACGAATTTTATACTGTTTTCTGACAAGTAAAATTAAATTAAAACTTCAAAGAAGATATTTAAATTATTGTAGTATTTTTAAATGTTCATAAAAAATTTTCCTAATCATTGATATTTTTGGTATTTTTTTTTTTTTGTTGAAATGAGCAACTTAAAAATTATAACGTTCTAACTGAACATGTTTTTATGTTTAGCGTGCAAAATATGAAATATGTGGGAAGAACTATAAGCGACAACAGATAATGTGACACAAATCCAAAGGTGTAATTGAAACAGCGGAAGATATCTTCCAAAAACTAAACAAAATATTACGAAATAAGAAAATTTCGTTAGACACAAAGAAAAGAGTGCTGTACTGCTATGTAATATCAATCCTCCTGTATGATAATAGAAAAAAGGTCACTTCTACTTAAAATCAGGAAAAGAAAGAAATGTTGGGGATTCATAATTAGAAAATATTAAAATTTGGAGAATTTAACAACCAGAGGTTATATTAAAAAGAAAGAGAGGTACAACGAGGTAGCAACTTAGCGAGTATATGTAAATTAGTAGCAGAACGGCAACTTGGAAGAATAGTAACTAGACCGATATTCCTTAGATCTACGAAGGCTAGGAAATTGTGGAGAGTCATGAAGGAATACGTCACATAAAAGAAGAATTCGATCTACACGCAAAATATAGAAAAAACACAGGACATATTTTGCAGTTACAAAGCAACGAACACTAACTGATAGATAGATAGATAGATAGATAGATAGATAGATAGATAGATAGATAGATAGATATAAAAAGACCAGGACAGATAGATAGATAGATAGATAGATAGATAGATAGATAGATAGATAGATAGATAGATAGATATAAACAGACCAGGACAGATAGATAGATAGATAGATAGATAGATAGATAGATAGATAGATAGATAGATAGATATAAAAAGACCAAGACAGAGAGATAGATAGATAGATAGATAGATAGATAGATAGATAGATAGATAGATGAACAAATAGATAGATAGATAGATAGATAGATAGATAGATAGATAGATAGATATGAACAAATATTTAGAATAGATAGATAGATAGATAGATAGATAGATAGATAGATAGATAGATAGATATGAACAAATATTTAGAATAGATAGATAGATAGATAGATAGATAGATAGATAGATATGAACAAATATTTAGAGTAGATAGATAGATAGATAGATAGATAGATAGATAGATAGATAGATAGATAGATAAACAAATATGAACAAATATTTAGAATAGATAGATAGATAGATAGATAGATAGATAGATAGATAGATAGCAACGAATATTCCGCGCCGTAGTCCAGGAACACGGAAGAAAAGAGCAGCAATTACCCTCCGCTTGTAATTACCCGCCTCCTCGTTTTTAACGTGAGTTGAGCCAAGGTTAGAGTTGCCTAGTCCCCATAATCACTGCTATACTAGCATCGGTATTCCACCAGCTTTTCCATTTAGAGCAATGAGGGAGGTGCTACTGCAAAATTGGAATCCTCGGAACCAGACTTCTCTCAATTCTTTTCTGTGAATTGCCTGAAGACAGAAACACTAAAGAGGTGAGAAAAAGATACCACCCTTTGATCTGATATTTACTTCGCCAAATTTAGCTTGGAGGAATGTGACACAAGGTTATTTCACACATTTTACATTATTTGGACTATTGTCCTCATCTCTGTTGCCATTTGTACCACATTTAGGCCGTTGTACACTCCGGACTTCATCAGGCACTAGGAATTTTTAACTGAACCCTTTATTACGATCACTGGGGTATACCATTCTCATTTCTTGTGCGAAGCCTCTTTGGCAGTCATGAGTTACTCCCTCTAACCCAATTCTAAGTTACTGCTGTAGGCTGGTATTGAACTCACAACTATTTGGGTCAAGTCACTGAAACTAACCAACGTCTATATCCACTGGGCCATATGTCCTTAAGGAGAAATACTAAAGCTTATTTAAATTTGGGATACCCATAAGCATAGATCTCAGCCAAGACCATTTTTTTTTAGTTTCCGCGAGTACTTTTATTCTGGTGTTAGTACGCCCCACCACTCTCTCTTAAATAAAATGAGGAAGGTACTGCCACAAGTCTGTATCCACGCGACTAGGCATCACTCACAACTTTTTCCCCGTTAAACTGTCCGTAGATAGAAGCACAGCAGAGAGGTAAAGAACTATTACTACATTTGGTACGTACTCACTCCCCAATGGGCACAGGATATGGCACAAAACCAGTTTAAAATGAAGAAACACGTGCACATGGGCTATGGCCAAAAACTGACCGACCATCACAACCACAATCGCTCTGGCGCCGATATTCCACCCAGAATCTCTTCGGTGCAATGAGGGAGGTGCTGTCTCAGGATTAGAATCCCCGGAACCAGGCAACCCTCATTTATTTGTGTTCTGTTTGAAGACAGAAATACAATAAGAGATAAAATATATTTTCTCTGCCCGAAGGTTGATTGTATTTATTTGCCTTCCACGCTGGCAGGATGTGACACAAGGTCAGATTAACGTACAGTGTCTGAACGTGAGTACTCGAGATAGGCCCCCAAAATAGCCTAAACCCAGCAACCGTTTGTCTGACCGAGGGTAGATACTAAATTTTGATCCTAGGTAAGAGAGAAGTTCCTAGATCTATCTAAATAGCTTTCATCTGTGCATCGAATACTGTTGCTATGTCTAGTCGGGTGCTATTCATCTTGAGGTTCCCGACAAAATCCAAAGAAGGATCTGCAATGTAATCGATCCTGACCTGGCAGCTCGTCTTCACTCACTTTTTCACCGTCGTGATATGACTTCCCTCTGTCTCTTATACAAGTGTTTTCATAGCAACTGCTCCGACAAGCTTTTATCCCTATTCCTCGACCTCATGTATTTATGCGTGCTACTACTAGATTGGCACTCTACTCTAACAGTTTATTTTCTCGCACTTCCTGTTTGTGGAACTCTCTTCCGTTTGCTTGCTTCTGTGATAGCTGTAACACCCCACGGTCCGTCCTAACAATTTTCTCCGGCGGCCGTTCTTCTCGCTGTGATGTTTGCCGGGAGTTTGTTGAAAATGTCGGAACCTCAAGCTGGGGGTACAAGATTAAACTATAAGGAACGAACTTCCACAACTTAGATGAGCTGAAAGGATGCTTTATTTCGTTTAGAGTTAGCCTTTTCGGTTGGGGCAGGCGAATGTGAAACACAGCTCTAACTCTAATTAATGGAGATCAACAAATCCGAACTGACCGAAAGAAGACGAACGGAGATTCTTACTTCAAGCTCGCGCCCGGCTGAACTCAACTGTCTGACTCACTTAACTGACTTCTATTTATTTAAAATGAATCCGGAAATCCGGAAATGCTTTAAACCACCGGTGATAAACATTGGCGACTGTAAGTCTGAAATTTCAGTTATCTTTTTTTTTTTTTATCTTAATAAACCTTCCGCCGGAAAATTCTTAATGTGTGGTCAAGATACAGTAAAGGACAGCCTTTGACCGGGTCATTCGAAAACCCACCTGCTGAACTTTATCTCTTTATCACATTAAATCACTGAGTCAAATATTTACCGGAAGAGTGGTAGGATTTAAAACAGTAATCGGATACCGTTGTCTCTTCCACAATTTTCCTCATAAAAGAAAAAGCGTTCATTTATTTATTTTTCCTCTTCTTTTTCACTTTTGTTAAATATGTTTTTAAACTATTTTCTATTCTTAACCATTTTCTATTTTAATCTATTATAATAAAATACATATATGCCTAGTTATCGTGTCACATAGCTACAATCTCCAAAGGTTTAAATGCAACGTCAATTGCCAACTTCTATCATCTTGATTCCAGTCCATCTCTTATCATTTCTTCAACAACCCCTGTAATTAGTTGTTTTTTTTTTATAACCCTCTGCGCACCATTAGCGGTCTTGCCTTGATTGGGGTGAAATGATTATAAGAAATGATCTTGCACAGGTTAATATTATCAGAAATCATTTGAATTTAAAAAGGATATTGTGTATTTCTCGAACCTAATCCAAATAGTTGCTTCAGTCAGTTAAGTGCCATACGTGATATATGCTTGGACGACCATGTCTCGAAAGCGAGACATTTTGGGCAGATTCTCTCGCAGTAGGGTTCCATTACTTTCTTTGGTAGAAAAAGGCTATAGAACCCAATTTGTGCTCTTATTTGACACATATCTACAGGGAAGAGAGGGATTAAAACATTTACCAAGAATATTTGCGCTTAAGTGAATACAATGAATTCAATTGGAATTCAAACTTGACTCTCCGATTTTTCGTTCGGAGCCGATATCCACTGCACCACAAGGCACATCCATTCGTTACTTTGCAGGAATATTGCTAAAATTCTATTTTTTTACAAATGAATGTCTATCTACTCTCGCTAATACTTTCTGAAAAGATTACAGCTAAATGATTATAAGCGCTTATGATAGAGGCTTTGAATTAGAGGGGCTATATATATATATATATATATATATATATATATATATGAAGCGATAGAACAGATAATGCATCTTGTCGATGTGTAAAATCTATGTTACCTGTTCTATATAAATCTCAATTTTCCTTCGTTCACTTAGCTTAAGAACGGATCAACCTCAGTACATTTATTAAATGTTTTCGTCAGCTCCTATTCCCACTAGACGTTCTGTTTATTTATCTACCCTAATGCGCATGCGTTGATATGATTTTAATGGCGCTTTACGAGAAACAAATAGTATGCTCTCTGACGAAAATCCGGATAATTAATAGTCAGGATGAAGGCGAAGTCTTCTTGGCCCGAAGTCAGTCGGATGAAGACATCTGCCCATTGAAATTCACTGGGAAAATCGCCCCCTTGAGGAACCGCATTTTGTGTCCCTCTTCCCTCAAATCCTACCTCAGTTTCTCTTTTCACCAACCCCCTTGCCACACAGCTAAGAGATGGATGAGTTTGACCAGTGCATGTTAGTGAGCGTGTGTGTCGGGTGACAATGGTCTAATAAATAAAAGGCCCTCGCTGATTGGCTGGAGAGAACGTCTCACATTATCACGAAATAAATCTCATTACGACGAGATGTAATGAAGAGCGGCTTAATTATGATGGTAATAAGCGTTCTCACCCATTGGCATTCTAAAACGGAAAATCATCCCACCCCCGAATTCGCGATTTGGGGTTAGGGTGAAGAGAACAGAACTGCTCCCACCTCAATCTCACAAATAGAGCCATTTGAAACCCGGTGTCCAGTTACGTTCTGGCTGGGGAATTACCGTAGGTGAGAAGTGACAACGATATTGTGTCAGAGAAAATAGATTTTCACATATTGCTAACTTATTTGTGTGACGGGTAGATATAACAAGAAGGACGAGCTGGGTAGAAGCTACGTATGATAAGTTATACGAGGTTTGTATCTATATTATAACCGATCGGACATTAGAAGAGGAGGCTGCCAAAAGTGGATTCTTATTCTAGCTTAAAGGCATCTATCTCGTTTCCTAAAAGTTGTAAGTTCAATCTCTAGGTCGTACAGTGTAGAAATATATAAGCTCTATGAATAAGTCTGCTATCCTTGGAAAGAACACCGGAGGTGTTAATAAACAAATGACGTAAAGAAGCGCTTGATAAAATAAATGATTACGTTCAACATTCCTTGAAGATTTCCATATATGATAAACACCTGAAGAAGCTCTCAGTGTACAGTAGTCGAAACGTTGTTATATAAACAACCAGTATAAGGATGCCCACCCGAAAGAATATTTTTATAATGATTACACATTTGTGGTGCAGTGGATATCGACTCAGAACGACAAATCGGGGTGCCAAGTTCGAATTCCAGTTGTATTCCTTGCATTTAATTACGCACAAATACCCTTGGGAAAGGTATTAATCCGTCTCTTCCCTCCAGTTATGGGTTAAATAATACGACAGATTAGGTTCTATAGCCTTGGCTGGCAACCAGTCTAGCGCAGAAAGCAATGGCAACCTACTGCGGGATAATCTTCTGCCCAGTCAGTCATGTCTCTTTTGAGACATGATCGCCCAAAGCGTGTATCGCGCATGGCACTTAACTGACTGACTACCGATTACTGCTGTCTTTTCCATATTTTTTACAGAATTCTATATTATGCATTTTTAATTAGCTTTTCTTAAATTGTTTGATTCTATAAAATGCGTTGTTTTCTTCATTCTGGTGTATTTCTGCGTGTCTGGAGGTACCCGTAGAGGTTTGACTTTATCACCATAAAACCTGTCAGTACTAAACATACTATAATGTATTTTTAGAACTGAGTTTCTTTCCTCCGTACAGCTGTTACACAAATTCGAACCAAGAGGTGACCATCAATCTATTCATTCCCACTCTGTCCTGACAAATCTTATATAGTTTGAGCTACATCCACTCGAAATAAAAAAAAATTATAGGATTCTCTAATTGCGAACAAAGATTTAAAGTTAATATTCATTAAATTGTAGGCACTCAACGCCCCTATCGCTTGTGAATAAAATAAGGATATTTAGTTAAAAACAAAATTAGTAGTACGATATGATTCATATTCAACTCACTCAATAGGAACGAATATTGATTCTGTTTAATCCGAAAACCTTAGGACCTGGTCATTATCGGACTACATAAAATGTCATAAAAGACAAATAAACTTCTACTTAAATGCCCGGTGTAAATATATGCTTAGGTGCGACATATAATCATATATATATATATATATATATATATATATATATATATATATATATATATATATTACTAGCAGTATAACCCGGCGTTGCTCGGATGTAATGAAAGCTTTAAAACTAATCCATGGTCCTGGAGCTCAGACTCTTTGGACGTTGGCACGAAAGACAAAAAAAGCAATAGTTGTTTCCAGTTAAAGCAAAACCGTAGACTGAAAGAAAAATGAATGGATGTAAGTCAAATTTTGATTTCCTGGTATCGATATCAAATACGTTTTTTCGTCGTAAACTGAATTTTGAAGGCTAAATATGTCCTCTGAGTAAATGGTATCATGGCTGAGACTAAGAACTACAGTTAGTGTGTGTGTGTCCGTTACCTATAGACTCCGAAATGGTTGAACCGATTTTCTTGAAAATTTACGCAGTTGTGCTATAAGCGTCTGTAATATATAAAAAAAATATTTTTTCTTTTCTTTTCTTTTTCCTTTTTTTTTTTTTTTTTTTTTTTTTCAGACCAATAAGTAAAATTCGCGTAAGCTCAGCGAACTGGAAATTTAATATTTAATTAATTTTTAGTTTTCAACCGGAACATCTGTGAGAGGCCGGCTGTGCACCGTCGAGTTTTGGTCATTTGCGTTTTGGTTGTGATGGTGCAAACATCCGGTCCATCGCTTTTGCTTAGTCGGTATCACCACAGTCTCATCCTAGGCCGCGTTAAGGGCATGGATTATTTTGTTGAGTAATATTCTGCCTTTCAGCTTATGTTAAATATTTTTTTCTTTTTATTCTTCTTGCAATAACTTTTTCTCGCTTACTTGGCGCACCTTGGCGTAATACCCAGAAAATTGCGTTGTAAAACCATTCTCTTTCTTTATTATTTTTTTAAATTGTACGTAAATTCCGTTTACTTTCAGCTTCGATCCTTGTAACACCCCGAAGAACTTTATTATACACGGTTAGGTATTATTCCTGGTTCGGTAGTATACGCAATGGACGCTTAAATCATACCTTTTTTTGCTTTTTGTATCTTATTCTATTGTTACTAGGTGCGTGCAATATTTAAATATTTATTGAGACAATCTCATCAATTCCAATTATTTTGTCATTTAAAATATTTACACTTCTTTTCAATTATTTTTTTACACTTCTATTTTATTATCCATATTAGAAGTGATTATTGAATTGCTGTTTATAAAACTTAGGGTGCAGCAAATCAGAGTTGGGGAAATAAGTTAGAAAGATTATGTTGAACTTAACCCCAAAATGTGGGGGTGTGGAAGTTTGTCTTGAAAATGAACATTCGAACCTCTGAATGTTCGAATACTGACTACATGCATTCAATCAGAAAAACAAATGAACTTAGCCGCCAAGTAAAATCTATTGTAAATCCATGATAATTCTTTAGAAATTACTTTGTTTACTTTAGGTTATGAAAATGAGAAGATACTAAATTTAGAGTGTCTATGACGAGGGACATTTCGATAATAGGTTGCGGCTTAGCCTTACTCAACCGGCTAAGAACTTTCTTAGAGCAGTCGGTCTAGAGAACGTCTGATTTGACAACGGATCCCACTGCCTTGGAGAATTCAGTTTCGAATCCTGCGAAGATCACTTTTCTTAAATTCAGATTTAATGAAACGTCCAAGACTTATTAAAGAAAATATGCAATCTCTCGAATACGTTTGGATACAAATACAGACCAGATATGAAATTACAAGAAGTCCATGACGAGAGGAATTTCGCTTCAAGGCACAATTTAGCCTTGTCTGATCGGCTAAGTTCTTCGTAAGTCAGTCGGTTAAGAGCACGTCGAATCTGAATACGGTTCCCTCTGTCCAGGGGTACCAGGTTCGAATCTTGCCGGAGAACACACATTTTCTTTAATTTCAGATTTAATGAAAGTCTCAGGATTCATTAAAGAGAAATATGTACTTTCTCAGATATGTCGAGATACGAAAACTGAGCAGGTATAAAATTTAGAAAAGTCTATGACGAGAAAATTTTTGCTGAATGGCACGATTTAGCTTTGCCCGATCGGCTATGTTATTCGTAGTTCAGTCGGTCTAGAATACGTCAGAACTGACGATGGTTGCCTTTTACCAAGAGGACGTAGGTTCAAATCCAACTGGAAAACGAATTTTCTTTATTTCATTCATTCCTAGCTTGCCCGTTTAAATACAGTATATTTTTTCGTTATTCAAAGGCATGTTTATTTATTTTTATCTACTGACCTTAATATAGGATGAATCATATTTAAAAGAATGGCACATGTACTTCATGACTGAGTGGTATAAGCACGTCGAATCTGATGATGGTTTCTCCTGCCAAGGTGTTGCTACTCATTTATTTTCAGTTTTTATTTATTTTCATTTTATATTGTGCTACAATCGGTTCTTTTTTCTTAGATAGGGCAGTCAATCTGTATTTCAAAACACGGTGGTCACTCTATATTTAAAAAAGGTGGTCCGTCTATATTTGAAAATAGAGTGTTCAGTCTGTATTTAAAAATAGGGTGGTCATTCTGTATTTCAAAATCGAGTGGTCACTCTATATTTCAAAATGTGGCGGTCAGTCTGCATTACAAAATAGGCTGGTCAATCTGTATTATAAAATAAGGTAGTCAGTACGTACTTCAAAATAATGTGGTCACTTTGTATTTCGAAATAGCGTGGTCACTTAATATCTCAAAATAGATGTGATCAGTATTCCAAAATAAGGTGGTCAGTCTGTATTTCTATCTAGGGCTGTCAGTCTGTATTTCAAAATAGAGTTTTCATTCCTTACTTCAAAATTGGGTGGTTATTCAGTATTTCCAAATTGGGTAGTCACTAAAAATAGGGCGGTCAGTCCGTATTTCAAAAGAGAGTGGTCAGTCTGTATTTCAAAACATGGTGATCACTCTATATTTAAAAAAGGTGATCAGTCTATATTTGAAAATAGAGTGTCAGTCCGTATTTTAAAATAGGGTGGTCACTCTGTGTCTTAAAATAAACTGCTCCCTATGAATTTTAAATAGGGTGATCAGTCCATATTTCAAAAAAGAGTGTTCACTATGTGTTTCAAAATAGGGTGGTCAGTCCTTACTTCAAAATTGTGTGGTCACTCTATATTTCAAAAAAGGTGGTCAGTCCATTTTTCAAAATACGGTGGTCACACTGTATTTTTAAAATTCAATCCGTAATTCTAAATAGGTTGGTCACTCTGTATTTCAAAATAGGTTGATCACTCAAATATTTTTATTGTATTTCAAAATAGTGTGGTCATTCTATATTTTAAAATATGGTGGTCAGTCCGTATTTGAAAATCGGGTGGTCACTCTGTATTTCAAAATAACTTGCTAATTTCGAATTTCAAAATACGTTGGTCAGTCTCTATTTCAGAATAGAGCGCTCAGTCAGTATTTAAAAATGGGTGGTCACTCTGTATCTCAAAATAGGTTGGTCAGCCCATATTTGAAAATGGTGTGGTCACTCTGTATTTCAAAATATGGTGATCATTCTGCATTTAAAAATAAGATGGTTAGTCCATATTTCAAAATAGGGTGATCAGTCCTTATTTTAAAATAGAGTGGTCATTCTCTATTTCAAAGTAGTAAGCTGAGTCCAAATTTCAAAATAGGGTGGTCACTCAATTTTTCAAAATAGGGTGGTCAGTTCGTATTACAAATTAAGTTCGTTAATCTATATTTCAAAGTAAGGTAATCAGCATGTAATTTAAAAAAGGGTGGTTAGTCTGTATTTTAAAATAGGGTGGTCAGTTCGTACTTCAATATAGGGTGGTCACTTTGTATTTAAAAAAAAGGGTGGTTAATCTGAATTTCAAAATAGGGTGGTCACTCTGTATTTCAAAATAACATAGTCCAACTTCAAAATATGGTTATCAGTCTCTGTTTCAATATAGGGTGGTCAGTCCGTATTTCAAAACAGGGTGGTCACTCTCTATATGAAAATAATGTGCTCACTCTGCATTTCAAAATAGTGTCGTCACTCTATATTTCAAAGTAGGTTGTATTTCAACATAGCATGGTCCGTCCGTAATTCAAGAAAGGATGATCAATATGAATTTTAAAATAGGGTGGGCTGTATTTCAAAATAGTGTGGCCACTCTGTATTTCTACATAAGTTGATCAATCCGTATTTCAAAATAGAGTGGTCAGTCCGTACTTTAAAATAGTGTGGTCACTTTGTATTTCGAAATAGTGTGGTCACGTTATATCTCAAAATGGGGGATCAGTCCGTATTTCTATCTAGGGTTGTCAGTTTGTATTTTGTATAAGTTGATCAATCCGTATTTCAAAATACAGTGGTCAGTTCGTACTTTAAAATAGTGCGGTCAATCTGTATTTCAAGATAAAAGTGATCAGTCTTTAATTAAAAATGGGGTCGTCTCTCTGTATTTCGAAATAGAATGGTCAGTCCATATTTGAAAATAGGGTGGTATGTCCGTATTTGAAAATATTGTGGTCACTCTGCATCTCAAAATAGTCTGGTCAAGATATTTTAAAATAGGGCGGTTAGTGTGTTTAAAAATAGGATGGTCAGTCTGTATTTCAGAATAGGAAGATCAGACGCATTTCATGATAGGTTGGTCAGTGTGTATTTTAAAATAGTCTAGTCGGTCCGTACTTCAAAAGAGGGTAGTCACTCTTCATTTTAAAATAGTGTGGTCACTCGGTTTTTCAAAACAGTGTGGTCACTATATAGTGTAAAATAAGGTGGTCATTTCGCATTTGAAAATAGGGCGCTCACTCTTTATTCCAAAATCGGACGGTCAGTATGTATTTTAAAATAGGCTGGTCAGTCCGCAATATGGTGGTCATTATCCACTTCAAAATAGGGTGGTCAATCCGTTTTTCAAAATATGGTGGTCACTATATATTTTAAAATAAGGTGGTCAGTCCGTATTTCAAAATAAGATGGTCAGTCTATATCTCAAAATAGGGTGGTCAGTCATTATTATAAAGTACGTTCGACACTCTGTATTTAAAAATCAGGTGGTCAATCCGTATTTCAAAAGAGAGTGGTCACTTTGCATTTATTTCCGCAAAGTGTGGTCACTCTGCATTTCAATATATGGTGGTTAGTTCGTATTTCAGAATAGGGTGGTCATTCTACATTTCAATATATGGTGGTCAGTCCGTATTTTAGAATAAGGTGGTTCCTCTGCATTTCAAAATAGGTTGATCAGTCAGTATTTCAAAATAAGTAGTTAGTCCGTATTTTAAAATAAAGTGGCACTCTATATTTCAAAATAGTGTGCTCAATCCACATTTCTAAATAGCGTTGTCCGTCTTTTTTTCAGTATTTTATACTATTTTGCTGTTTTTCTATGATAAATTCTTATTTGTATTAATACTGTTACGAGGATGCATATATATATTTTTTAAATCATATCACCCCGAGCAAGGCGGTAACGCCACTGATGTGCAGGGGGCTACATAGGAGTGAAAAGATTGGAAAAGAGAAAGCCGGAAACCACATCCTAAACAAAGAACAAGGGATGAGCCTCTACACCTGTTCAATAGACGTGGATGGAGTGTGAACAGGGCGATAGTTTAGTCTATCTACTCCAATTGAAAAAAAAAAGTGAGAAGCCTGGAAAAGTGAAAAAATCGGAAACCGCATCCTAAACAGGAAACAAGGGATGAGCCTCTTCACCTGTTCAATAGACGTGGGTGGAGTGTGAACCGGGCGATAGTTTAGTCTATCTACTCCAATTGAAAAAAAAGAGTGAGAAGATAGGAAAAGAGAAAAAAAACGGAAACCGCATCCTAAACAGGAAAAAAGGGATGAGCCTCTTCACCTGTTCAATAGATGTGGGTGGAGTGTGAACCGGGCGATAGTTTAGTCTATCTACTCCAATTATATAACAATAATATTAATAATGTCTAAAAAGTTGTAGTAAGGGACTCTATTGAGTCTTACTTGTTATTACAAAAGGTTTTAATTCAGGAAGTAGTCGTAAAAATAGAGAAATTAGAAATAGAACGTTTTGAAAGATTGTAGAAATTTCCAGTAGATTCGAGACAATTCGAAAGGTTCTAGAAATATGCAAATTAGGTGTTGACCCCTATAAAATAGGTTTCGAGCATTGACTAACTAAAATTTGAAAGAGTTGTTAACAGGATGTGCTGACCTTATCAGCTCCGATTTTGATTCAAGGATTTATATCCAGCTAAAAGAATCTCTTTAAGTAGTCGACAACCAACTAAAACTTGAAAGAGTTGTTAAAAGGATTTGCTGACATATCAACTCCGGTTTTGGTTCAAAGATTTATATCCTGCCGAAAGAATCTCATAGAAAAGTCCGACTAACTAAAACCTGAAAGCGAACCTCATGGAACTATATAGGTAAATACATATTTTTGACTCTTTCATTGACCATACTTAAAATAATTCTTTATATACTCATTTAAGGATTTCCAAAAAGTATAGCACTTAACTTCTTAATTGGGTAAAGATATTTGACGTCTTACCTTCCCATTCTCTTCTCGTAACACTTGCCAGTAGTAAACTCTATGTCTCTTGTTTTGAATGCAACAAAAATTGTAAATTTGTAAATATTTTATTTTGTGTGTTTTGTGAATTAAATATTTGTCTGTTTGATTTTTATATCTGAGTTTTTGGTCATCAATTTTATCATATATATATATATATATATATATATATATATATATATATTTGTTACGCTTAACACGTAACAAAATAAGGGGCTCGTCCGGAATATCGTAAATTGGGGGCTCGTCCGTCTCTATCGTAACAAAATTGGGGGCTCGTCCAGGATATGAACGTAACGATACTATTTAAAGAGCCGAATCCTATTCATTTGTGAAATTGTCGATGTACTTTGCTCTTATTTATTTTTGTATTTTTGTTTTCCTTTTTCTTTAGGTTGTTGCTTTCAATTATGATTTGCTTAAGAATAAAATTTCCTAGAGAACGAAAATCCCTGCCATTTCTGTATCTTTTTCTAGCGCTGCCAAAATTGACCCTAATCAACTCCTGCCCGGATGAAAGGCTTAATTTCACATTTTACGTGACTTCTTCGTAATCATTTCTATTACTTTTTGTTTAGAACTGAATCACTCATCAATTCTCTATTTTTCTTTTGGTTTTTACTGTTTATTATTGCATCGTTTGTCGTTCTTTTATCAATTACTTTATTGTTACATGCACTATTACGTATTTTATAAGTACCATTAGAGCCAAAAAAATACAGACCTCGTCGTGATTGTGTTCTCTTCCCAATGTATTACTCTTTCTCTCTGTAGTCTGTTAGTAACACTGTGCATGTTCCATACATGCTGATCGATCAAATAATTGAAATTTCTTACCCAGCCGTGTTAAAAAAATGTCAATGCTAGTATATATATATATATAAAATAATAATAATAATAATAATAATAATAATAATAATAATAATAATATTGGACAATGTGCAAACATTATGGAAAAGCTGTAAACAAACACTGGTATGAACATCATCCAGCACCGGTTACAGAAATAGAAGAACCATTCTATGGGATTACACCATCTACACAGACATAAAAATTGAAGCAAACAGGCCAGACATTATTGTTGAAAACCAGAAGGAGAAAACTTGTCTATTAATTGATATGGCTTGTCCAGCGGATTGTAACATAGCAATCAAGGAATTTGAAAAACTGTCAAAATATAAAGACCTGGAAATTGAAATAGAGAAAATGTGGAAATTGAAAACAAGAGTTGTGCCAGTGATAGTAGGTGCACTTGGAATGATAAAAAATGGAACAAAACAACACATTGAAAGAATCCCTGGAAACCCCAGCTTAAGAGATATACAAAAAATTGTCTTATTAAGTACAGCCCACACACTAAGGAAAACTTTATCTATGTAATGCTGGGGATGATAGGGAAGATAGAAAAACATGAAATGGAGCCATAACAACACGCCACTACCTGCCTTAGGTCTCCCCGCAGACTTGGTTGGTAGTGAGACCAAAGCAGAAATCGAAATATGATGAAAAATGACATAATAATAATAATCACAGTGAAACTAACACCAATTATAAGAAACTAAATCGCTAGAACTGACGCTAACTTAACTATAATTTAACCGTCTTGAACACCCAGAAGAGAACCTCTTCTTCGGGCAAAGGTGGGGGATAAAAAAGAAACAAACGGCGTACAATCACAAAACGTCGAGTACCCGTTAGAAAGAAAAAAAACGAGACGAAACCTTAACAATAAAGTGCTCTATACATAGTACGAAAGTACGAAAGTAGAGCTACAAATGCAAAAAATCTAAGCGTGAGAACCGTAGTGTGAAACCTCGGTAGGTTTTGGCTCACGCTTAGATTTTTTGCATATATATATATATATATATATATATATATATATATATATATATATATATATATATATATATATATATATATATATATATATATATATGGTGCGTCTAAGACCTCTCGACCACGAATGACGATCAGTCTAAACGAAGTCAAATTAAGCCTTTAACGCAATTTTCGAACTCATCGTAATAACCACCTCTGCTCTGAAATGTATTGTAATATCAACAGATGTAAACATGTTACGGAAATTAACGAAGATTAACGAAGCTGGTTATAAACAACCGACAATTTGAAATGATTTGTTTGAACTTTATTTTTGATTGATACTCGTATTTAAGTAGATATTCTGTTTATAAACAAACAGTATTGTATATTTATTTCTACCGGCCCAAGGAAGTCGTGGTCCAGAGGTCTAAGACATGCTAAATCACACGGTGGCTTCCCCTATGTGTATAGGGGTCGCAGGTTCGAATCCTGCCGAATGACACGATCCCGGCTGGAAGCAAGTGAATGTGTCAAGCCACACTGATGACCTATGATACAGCTAAACAGGTTTGTATGTGGATGACTAATATATATATCCGAGTGAATACAGAACGAAAAAAATTTTTTACAACGTCCAAAACATTAATTTAAAACAGTGCTCGATATATAATATATAGAACTGTGAATATTTTTTATAAATTATATTTTAGAACATGTACATAATTTTTTTATATATCCACTACAAATGGTACATTTGTTTCGACATTGAAACTTCAATGTCTCATCAGGTGGTGTGGATAGAAATGGCATTCCTAGCTGCGATGAAAGGGTCAATGCTAGCTTTCGCCCAGGAGACTTCAAAGACGCTGTCTTGGACAGGGAGACTAAAAACTTTGTTCCAAGGGAATAGCCTTGTCTATATTATCTGAAATACTATCTAGTATGCACGAGTCAGGAGAAAAGGGGGAGCGGTAAAGAAAAAAGAGATAGCTTGCTAAATTTAGCAGTGAGTAAGACGGAGACACATGTAGTAGACAAGATATTCAAGAGAGATCTCCCTAGCTAAAGAGAGATATTCACTGACATAAATACGTAGGCCATGCATGTGAACATTGGAGTCCTTCCTAAATAGAGGAAGGTATCCAGGAAGTGAGAAATAAGAGGAGGGAATGCTAGAGTTGTGGTTTGTTTCACAGAGATCTAGGATGTCAGGGAATCTTTTGCAAAGGAACGATTCTACACTGCAAAAGTTAGTACATATACCATAGACGTTAGAGAAAGAGATACTAATGGGTTTGGTGTTTTTGGTTTGACTGGTTTAGTTTTTATATCTTTTATTGTGTATTGTCACAATTTAGATTTATTCTGGTAAAGAGAGGCCTAGAGTAGTAGTATCAGTCTGTCATCAAATGCAACATGTGGCCCCAGGGTTGCCATCGCGCGGAAACCCATCCAATATTTATATATAAATTTATCAAATGTTTGGCAACTACTTGATACGTGAAAAGGCATTGTGAGTGTGCTATTGTAAAACATAATCTGTATGACTAGTATATTGCGTTCACAGGAAGAGGTTAAGATCTATATGATTTGATAGTAAATAAAGAGATGTATGCTGGTTTGCCGCCGCTACGTATTTTGAAATAAATATTAGGAAGAGAAAATGTAATATAATAAAAAATATAATTAGTATTTCTTTTTAATTACATAGATAAAAATTGAAAGTGCACAAAAAATACGTCTCCATCCTTTTTTTTTTTTTTTTTTTTTGTGGGAATGACCTTCACCTTTGAAAATTATAAAGTAAATACTAAAATTGGTATAATTTGTCAACCTGGAGTTAATATTATTTTAATGGAAAGGCCTTTAGTGTGGTATATTTATCATTCCATTTTTAAAAAATTAAACTTTTCTTAAAACCTTTGCACTGAAAGGATGTTTCAAATTAAAGCTAAATTATCACCCGGAAACAATGATAGGCCTCCTATGTCATTCTGGTATTGTTATTTTACTGCTCGTCTTGAATTTTTGTTGTTTGGTAATTTAACGTCAATCATTGAATTTCCAGCAGAACTTCATTAAGAAAATATATGAATTGGGAAAACTATTTAATACTAAAATTAGTATATTTTGTCAACCTGGAGTTAATATTATTTGAATGAAAAGGCCTTTAGTGTGGTATATTAATTTATGATTCCACTTTTTAAAAAATAAACTTTTCTTACAAGGCAATGTTTACATTAATGGGATGTTTCAAATTAAAGCTAAGTTATCATCCGTGAACGATGATAGGCCTATGTCATTCTGGTATTGTTAATTTACTATTTGTTCTGAATGTATGCTGCTTGGTAATTTAACAACAGACATTGAATTTTCAGCTGATGTTTTTACAATAATGAAAATCTTTCCATCTATTAAATTATTATTGCGTTTGATCTAAACAATATTGTATAATGCGAGTTATAATAATGATTAAAATAACTTATATTTCAAATACAAATTAAATTTATGTGTCAGTCAGTTAAGTGCCATACGTGAAACACGCTTGGGCGATCATGTCTCGAAAGAGACATGACTGACTGGGCAGAAGATTATCCCGCAGTAGGTTGCCATTGCTTTCTGCGGTAGACTGGTTGCCAGCCAAGGTTATAGAACCCAATCTATCCTGTTATTTAACCCATAACTGGAAGGAAGAGACGGATTAATACCTTTCCCAAGGGTATTTGCGCGTAAGTGAATGCAATGAATTCAACTGGAATTCGAACTCGGCTCTACCGATTTCTTGTTCCGAGCCGATATCCACTGGACCACCACGCACAAATTTATGTGTACATAGTAATAAAATTGATAATATTGTTACCCCATCATTTTGTATCATGAATTTTCTTTACTAATTTTCCCCCAATGCAAAACCCAAGAGCCACTCCAGGTAGTATGTCACTATGTGTTATATGAGCGTAAGAAAGTGCAAGAAGTGAAGACTTTGGCGCTATGCAAGAAATATAGCGACTTGAAGAGGTTAAGATTTAATTCGTGAATAACATTTCAGAGCTCAGCCGGAGACTTCAGGCGTATGGAATTGAAATAGACTTTAGAATGAACCGGAAACACAATCCGAAACAAGAAACCTCTATTCCTGTTCAAAAGAGCAGGGAAGAGTGTGAACTGGACGATAGGCGAATCTATCTACTCCTTTTGGGGAGAGAAAAAATAAATAATTACTGAATATAATTTCAAGTTCAAGGGGAGACGTTAGAAGTATAGAGTTGAAGTAGACTTTAGAATGAACCGGAAACCCAATCCGAAACAAGAAACCTCTACTTCTGTTCAAAAGAGCGGAGAAGGCTGTGAACCGGACGATAGGCGAATGTATCTACTCCTATTGGGGAGAGAAAAAAATAAATAATTAATGAATAAAAATTCAAGCTCAAACGGAGACGTTAGAAGTATAGAATTGAAGTAGACTTTCGAAGTAACCGAAAATCCAATCCTAATTAGGAAACAATCTGCTCTTGTTCAAAAGACCAGGAAGGTGTATAAACTGGAAGAAAGCTGGAACTGTGTACCCTGTTGAACTGCTTTTAAAATGAAGCCAATGGGTTTATGGGTGGTCTAGTTGTATATCAAAGATTTGTAGAGACCAAGTGAGAGGATGTTTACTCATACCGCAGAAGCATTCTTAATATCAATGCTGCATTCGCTGTTACACTATTTCTATTCTGTTGCATTTTCTTAACAAATTTGTATATTTTCCTTGATCTTTTAATAACTGTTTTTCATTTCCAATTTAGTCTTTCAGAATCTATATCAATAGATAGTTGTTTTGTTAGAAGATGTTTTAATTAAATTACTTATTCAAATGAATCCATTACCTTTCCTGTAATTGATAGCATTTAGATCACAGCTTGAAAGTAAGCAATGTTGACATTATTAACACCACTGGTCAACACGATTTTTGGTGCCAAGAAAAAAAAACACGTTTTTTAACCAATTTGATGGTGTTGATTCCGAAAATGATCTTAGATTTTCATGCCTTTTTTTGCTGTACCGAAATTGCTCATTTTTTGGAACAAAGATCAATTTACGATCTTGACTGATCGCAACATTTAGTTAATAAAAGTCGTAGAAACTCATCAGTTTTTCAGATAGGCCGAACAATTTATGTCAGCCACCTGAAATAAAATATTTTTCTAAGAAAAAAGATTTTTTTAGTCAAATATTTTAAAATAGATATACCGAATCTTCTCAATTTATCGCCAAAATTCAAATTAACTGATAAATTTTATCAGTAATAGGCAAATATGAGTAATAAATTCCATTTTTTACATAATCATCTAGATAAATTAACGGATAATTGCGGTAATATCAGTGATGGGCAAGGAAAACGATTCGATCAAGATATGAAAACAATGGAAGAGCGCTACCAGGGAAAGTGGGACAAACGAAAGAAGACTGACTACTGCTGGTGTATCAAGACGGACTTAAATAACATCGAACATGGCAGACAATCAAGAAAGAAAAAATTTTACCATGGTTCTTATGTTCACGAAAGATTTTATTTCTTCTGTTACTTTATTAAATGATTTGTTGAAAAATAAAATAAATTCTGTCTTTAGGTAATTTGATAGTGCTGATTCCGTAATTTAGGTAATTTGCTGTACTGGAATTACTCATTTTTGGAGAAAAAAAATCAATTTACGATCTTGGCTGATTGTAACATTTAATTAATAAAGGTCGTAGAAACCCATTTCAGGTAGGCCGAGCAATTAATGTCAGCCAAATGAAAAAATAATTTTATAAGAAAAAGTGTTTTTGAGTCAAACATCTTCAAAATAGAAGTACCAAATTCTTCCGAATTATCGCCAAAATTCGAATGAAATAATACAGTTTATCAGAAATACGCTAATATGAGTATAATGGTTCACTTTTTACATAGCCATGCAAATAAATTACCGGATAATTGCGGTAATATCAGTGATGAGCAAGGAAAACGATTCGATCAGGATATGAAAACAATGGAAGAGCGCTACCAGGGAAAGTGGGACAAACGAAAGAAGGCTGACTACTGCGGGTGTATCAAAACGGACTTAAATAGCATTGAACATGACATTGGTGTAATCGATAATGACTCGGAATTGTTTATCAGAGAGCCGAGTTCGAATTTCAATTAGGATTTCAATTAGGATCGTTATATTTACTTCGGGCAAATACCCTTGGTAAAAGTGTGAATCTAGCTCTTCTCCCTCTAGCTATGGGTTAAATAATAATATTTGCGTCACTAAATTATTACTATCTTTTAAAAATTCTTCTCATTCAAAATACGTCTTTTGTTATTATATAACCAGCAAAAGGTTGATAACCGGTAAAAAATACAAATCAGCAAAATTAACATTTAATATTCAGCCGTTTATGATTGGAAGCATATATTATTTTTTGGCTTAAGGCTTTTTTTAAGCCTTTGTATTGCATGAATCAATGAAAGTCTTGTTTGGAAACATGGAGGATTATTTCACCTCCTGCTTTAAGCTTCGTTCTACCTTCGTTCTACCTTCGTTCTACCTTTGATAACTCATATATACATATATATATATATATATATAAACACACACACACATATATATGTGTTTATATATATATATATATATATATATATATATAAACACATATATATGTGTGTGTGCGTGTGCGTGTGTGTGTGTGTGTGTGTGTGTGTGTGTGTGTGTGTGTGTGTGTTAAAGAACAGAACACACACCACTTCATTACTACCCAGGTTTCGACCACACAGGTCTCTTCAGCAAGACTAGCTTGCCTGAAGAAACCTGCATTGAGCACTTTTCGAACTACCGTCTGCTGGTCCAACCAGCCACTATTTGACTAGTATATATATATATATATATATATATATATATATATATATGAAATTGATATATATATATATGAAATTGATTCTTCAATTTTATAATAGCAAGGAATAATAGGATTTTCGATGACGTACTAAAAACTAAGACAAAAAAAAACAACCGGTTTTGGCCAGACCTTATCAAGTTCTTAATTTCTGGGATTTTCTAAATCGTGATTAAAAGATAAAATGAGAATCGAGGGGAAAAAAATTTCAATGAAAACTACGGCCAAATCACACTCAGACCCAAAAGGCATTCTTTCTGCTTTCAGAGAAAAGGCCTTCGGAATCTGATGTATATGGACTCTAGCACCTTTAGATGAAAGAGAGAGTGGGACCGTGATAAAATTGTAAAGTTCTCACCACTCAATCCTACCACACAATTCCTGCTATGTATTACATGCTGTGATATTGACGACCCGGAAGTATTCAAAAGTTGGCTACTACTGGCGGTTGAGTCCAAAATTCTGGGAGGTAAATTCTGTTTGACTCTTTGATCTAAACGCTGTGATGTTCTACTTATGTAGTCGCATCCGCAACTACCCTGAAATTGGTAAATAACAGAACTAATATGAAGTGGAGGTAAAACATCCTTACGAATGGAGGAAAGAATTTGCCGTGAAAAAATTTTACACAAACATTGGCAGAAAAATAACATTTGCCAACAGACTGAAAAATTCGCCTAGCTAAATTTAACTACTTGTGACTTAACCTTATAAAAATCATCGATGACATGAGACATAACGGAATCCAAAATGTCCAAAGGATATTCATTTTTGGAAAGTGTCATCTTAATGAAGTCCGTTTCACCGTAAAGAAAGGAACTGGAACAAATTTTCAAAGCCCTGTAAGTCAAAGTTTTAATTAAATTAACTTTATGTTGGCGTGGGCAAAATGAATCCCAACGTATATATAATCCAGTAAAAGTATCCTTTCTAAATACTGAAGTCAAAAAGCCAGTACAATTCCTACGTACAAGAACGTCCAAAAAAGGAAAAAAAGCAATTTGACTCCTTCTCAACGGTAAATTGTAAGGACGGATGAACAGAATTTAAAAGAGTCAGGAAATTGTCGGCTTCGTCCTCAATATTAAAAAGACAAAAAGTATCATCCACATATCGATGATACATTAAATGTATATAACGAAAATAAGTTGGATGTTTTTATAAACCCATTGGTAATATTTTATTTCGCGGATCTCTTACAGACCGCTCATCAGACCAAATTCATACAACAGAATTTGGTCTGATGAGCGGCCTATAAGAGATCCGCGAAATAAAATATTACCAATGGATTTATAAAAACATCCAAATTATTTTCATTATTATGATACTGTGTTAAATCCTAACATTGAGTTCTCATTAGATTTAATCCCATGTGGAATTTACCTTACCAAGTTCCAAAGATTCTACACTATATATATATATATATATATATATATATATATATATATATGAAATGAGCTGGCTATGTTGGCATGTTTTCTTTTATTAATTTTTTTTTTTTTCGTTTTTGTTTTTTGTTTTTGTTTTTTGTTTTTTTGTTTTTTAAGGTTTCGGTGTGTGTGTGTGTGTGTGTGTGTGTGTGTGTGTGTGTGTGTGTGTGTGTGTGTGTGGTTTCATTTCTGTCATCCGGCATTTTCTGTAGTCCGGCAGTGATCTAGTACCAAGGATGCCGGATTAAAGAGGTCAAACTGTAATAATCAGTTGGATTTGTTGTCTTGATTGTTTATCTTCATTCGCAGTTTTCGTCTCATAAAATGACACCTACTAAATTCCTGCACAACCTCAGACGACCTTTGAACGAGTTCAGCTTTCTGTAGTTTATAGCAAAAAGGTCGCAGCTTCAAAAACCTTGAGCCTAAGTAAAAATCTCTGATAATTTATGAAAAAATCTTGAAAAAAATAATAAAGTCGAAGTCGTAGAACATTCTCAGTGAGTGTGTGAAAGAGAAATTGCCTAATCTTTTACTCACTCTCTCTGTTTCTCTCTCTCTCTCTCTCTCTCTCTCTCTCTCTCTCTCTCTCTCTCTCTACCATACTATTAAGTACTTTTATTACTCCTTTGCTTTTATTCTATTTCTTTTTCTCTTTATTTTACTGTCACTTTCTCTCTCCTTGTGTATGTGTATATCGATTTCAGTCTTATCTTTCCCACCCCCCTCTCTCTCTCTCTCTCTCTCTCTCTCTCTCTCTCATCTTCACTCTATTTTATCTGTATGTAAGTCTTTCGGCTCTCTCTTCCCACTATAGTATTGTCAATTATTCTCTCTCTCTCTCTCTCTCTCTCACACACCATCGGTCCCGCCTCTCTCTCTCTCTCTCTCTCTCTCTCTCTCTCTCTCTCTCTCAATATATATACATATATTTTCACTTTCGGTCTAAAATCGAAGAGAACTTGCTTTTTATCACGAGAGTCTACCTTGTTTAGGAGAGTCTACCTTGAAAATACTCTTGAAATCTTGAATTTTACCTGGAATTGAACATCAATGGATAGCACAAATTAATTCGAACTGTTGTTTCCATGATGGCTATTAAGGACGTTATTATAAATAGCTTCGCAAAAACAAAATAACACAGTCATCAAATATATTCTATATCATTTAAAATAATTAGCACCTAAAGATAACCAAGAGATAATAGCCTGAAAAGTTGTATCTATAATATTGATAATAATCAGGATATGAACAACGGTTCCAATAAATCGAAGACGTCAAAGAATGTTAACAATTCATCAACTCTAAAATAAAACAGTTAAAAAACAACGGAAACCTGGAGATGGACAAAGTGTACTAGTCCGAAACATTTAGTCTTTAATAAAATCAATAATAATTAAGGTGAGAACAATATTTAGAATAAAATGGAAGAAGTCCAAGTATATTAACATCTGTAGAATAAAACAATGGAAAGTTGAAGATGGACAGAGCGTACTTGACCGAAACCTCGTGTGCATAATAACATCTATAAAGATGAAAACCATAGTTGGATGATTCAAATAAGTTAAATTATATTATCAATATCTCATATCTAAAATAAATACAGAATTATTTACATTTAATATTACATTAATACCATTAAACGTTAACCTATTGCGTACTTCAACTTTTATATAAAATGCCCCTCTCTGTTTACATTTAATTACAGTATTATGAAACGCTAAGAACATATCTTGATTGTCTACAATAAGTGGGTAAACGTGACATAGTGGAAACACCTCAACGTTTCATATAAACCTCCCTGGTTATATTTACAGTGTTGGAGTTAGGCTAGGTACAGCGTGGGTAATCTACATTACATGAAGATATTTTTAGACATTTTGGTGGAAATAGTATGCCACCAGATACAATGTTTCACAGCTTATTTGTGCTGCTGTAGATGTTATAAAAATATTACTCAAGTATTTGCAAACTGATGTCGAAATACAATGTTAAAGCAATCGAAAAATAAATGATCTCATTTTGTTTTTGTTTTTTTATGTTTTTTCATGAAACGTGTATATAAAATAAATATATATAAATGGCTGAAAAAAAGTATATATATATATATATATTCAGACACTATATTTTGTCTGGTCATAAATCCCGAAATTTTAGAGAATCCTGTATTTTCTTTAAAGCCGCGTTCCAATGCCCCACCCACTATCTTAGCATGTTTTGGATGTAGGCGGAGTTAAGCACAATTGCAACACGACTGACTCTTCTCTACCCGTTCACAGCTTAGCGCAATTTGACTTGTGATTTCACGTTTTTCTCTCTCTCTCTCAATCCGCGTTCGGGCACCTTGACGTGGTCTAATGGTTAGCAAGCTTATCTCGCTATATGACCTATTACAAATATGAGTAGCGAGTTTGATCCTCACTGGGTACGCTATACTTTGGGCCTTGTGCCACATCTAAGTGGCGCATAAAAAAAAATCAACTCTCTATCCGCGTATGTGCGTGTTCGTCTGTGTGAATATCTCGGCTTCTTTTTCGTTAGGGGGCAGGGGTTTCACCACAGGTTGATTAGCATCCCACCAATAACATTTATTCTGCCTATTATGAGCCCCGCCTTCCGCTACTGTCTCTATAGCAACAGAAGAAGGTTTACGTCATCTACTTCGACTCTTTGCGCTGATGTTTAGCATAAACAGAAACAGGCGCGCTTTCACAAACCGAGCGAGAGATTAAAATGGGGAGATGGAATTATTAAACGAGAGAAGAGAGGGAAATGAAAATGAAAGAGAAGGCGAAAGAATATATATACGATTATGAAGCAATATGAAGAAAGAGGTGATAAGACATCCACACGAACACACGTTAAGTTTAACTTAGTCTGGCACAGGGCAAAAGAGCTGAACAGTCTGCAAGGCGTGAACTCGTTACGCTAGAGAATGGACGGTTACAAACAGATATAACCTACTAAACTTGGCTTTTTTTTCGCTGAAAAGACAGCATAGGCCGCAACAAACTTAGTAAAAACAAAGTTATATCGCTATTATTTTTTTTTATTATTTCTTTATTATTTTTTATTTTTTTATTTTTTTGTCCTTTCTATGAAATTAGTTATATTTCTAACAATCATTTCTAGGAAATTAGTTATTTCTAGGAATCCTTTCTAAGAAACTTCTTTTTGCGTCAGTAATCTTAATATTTATGACCAGTGTTTCTCGGTTTTTTTTATTTTTGGGTTTTTTTTGTTTTTTTTTTTTCGTGAAAAACACATTTGGAAATTCTTGCAAAAATCAAATAATTGTCGGTTTTTAATTAAACGTTCAAAACTTATTCACGAATTAATGAAATTATTTTTGAAAATTCTTTTAAAAAAATCTTTATAGTAAATTATATATATATATATATATATATATATATATATATATATATATATATATATATCCGAGTGAGTATAGAATGAGGAGAGAAAAAAGAAAATTTTTCCCCCGAAGAAGTGTTTAAATCCAAACACTGAAACAACCATATGATTGTAAGGAAGAGAACTTATATAGAAGAAATTATGTACATGTTCTAAAACATAATTTATAATATATATATATATATATATATATATATGTGTGTGTGTGTGTGTGTGTGTGTGTGTGTGTGTGTGTGTGTGTGTGTAGATTGATTGATTGATTGATTGATTACTTAGTTTTTGGTCATAATAAAATTAGACCAGTGCACATTTATATTTAAAAAGTGTTTAATACAATTATATTGTAGAACATTTTAATATTTTCTATTTGTAAGCGAGTTATTACGCGACCTAGGTTTCTACCATGAGTGGTGTCTTCAGGTGATTTTCAATATTGAAAATCGTTTAAAGGCACCACTTATGGTAGAAACTTAGGTCTCGTAATAACTCTTTTACAAATGGAAAATAAATAAATAAAGACACCGAAAGGATATAGTCTAGTCACAAGATAATAAAAACTTACATTCTAACTGCTAATGTTAAATCTGTCTAGGAATCAAAGACTCTCATTAATCAACCATTTTAACTACCCACACCACTTTCTTCAAAATTCCAACGGTCAATATATGTGACTTGTTCCCCTATTACTAACCCCCACCAACATCCCAAACACAACTGACCAAATATAAGAAAAGAGGCTTTCCATTCCTATACATGCCGCCTGATGAGACATTGAAGTTTCAATGTCGAAACAAATGTACCTTTGTAGTGGGTATATATTTTAAAAAATTAATTATGTACATGTTCTAAAATATAATTTATAATAAATATTCACAGCTCTATATATTATATATCGAGTACTGTTTTAAATTAATGTTTTGGACGGAAAAAATTTTCCTTTTTCTCTCCTCATTCTATACTCACTCGGATATATATATATATATATATATATATATATATATATATGTGTGTGTGTGTGTGTGTGTGTGTGTGTGTGTGTGTGTGTGTGTGTGTTATCCCCCTCGCCCCACACTTACTTAATTTTATAAAATTTTGAAAAATTTAATTTTCATCCGAAAATTTATATTTTTTCAGTTAAAAGCAGGACTGCTTAACGAATGTAAAATTCATTCTTTTTTTTTAACTGCTGCTCATTTCCAAAACATCTGCTCTGAATCTTAAAATAAGAAATTCAATGCAACTGACATTATTTAATTTTAAAAAAAACTTTTAATTACGTTTATAAATAAGACTTATTAAAGACAGTATTTTTTTTTTAATCATATCACCCCAAGCAAGGCGATAACGCCACTTATGCGCAGGGGGCTATTAAGAGTGAAAAGATTGGAAAAGAGAAAACCGGAAACCACATCCTAAACAGGAAACAAGGGATTAGCCTCTTCACCTGTTCAATAGACGTGGGTGGAGTGTGAACCAGGCGATAGTTTAGTCTATCTACTCCAATTGAAAAAAAAAATAATTTTCGGTGAATAATGAAGTTTTACCACAATTGTTTTCATTTTTTTAATTATAATTATAATAATTTATAATATATAAATTAGATTTAGATATTATAAATTATTATAATAAATTTTTTTTTAAATCTAAACAATTCTTGTAAAAATTCATTCGTCATCAATTTTTTTTAATTCACCATTGCCTTAATCCGATTAGGTGTTATTGTTATTAATTGAAAAGTATAATTACTAATCAAAAATTGAAAAGCTTAATAAAAATAAATTTTTACCAAGATTTTTAAAATAATATATATATATATATATATATATATATATATATATATATATATATGTATGTATGTATGTATGTATGTATGTATAACGTCCCTGCTTTGAAAATATGGTAGACTATACACGACATTATCAGAAAATAAAACGTTGACTAGAGTAAATTTCACGTTAACATTCCTAAAATCAGATTACGGTGAATATTATTCAACATTTTTAACATTACTGGGTACTTAAAAAAAAGTAACTCACCCATCATTTTCTTAAATTATATTTTAACAGATAAAGTCTCTGTAGAACAACAACAAACCTGTCAACACCTTTCAACGCTTGTTACTTGATTGACGAGCGATAACAGAAATAAGACATCACCGCTGCTGTTTGTCTTAAAAATCCTTCTCTCTGTTATTTTAAACTTAAAGTAAAGAATATTTTTTTCAAATCAGATTAATTATACTTTGAATCAGCTAATAATATTATACAAATAGTTTCATAAAAGTATATTTTATTTTTGAGACATTTTTTTAATAAAAGAATTACATTGCGTAGAATGACGACTAAAAAAGTGCGCTTATCAGCACTTTTAGAAAAGAACCGAAACATCGATTATAAATCAATAAAATTTCGAATTAGAATTCACCAGAATATGTTGCTTAGTAAATTAAATCATTTATCTTTCAATTAAGTCTAAAATAAAGGCTTCAAGAAAGATTTTTCACTTATAAAAATCATTTTAAACCAAGGTATTGAAAATTAGTGCAGGTACACATAACAGATCTATGTAAAAAAAAAAGTAAATGCATAGGTGTGTTTACGCTTTTTGGATTCACTCAAAACAAATTAAGAAGCTCGTATGTACCCAACTCATATATAAATTATGAAATATTATGTTTATATATATATATATATATATATATATATATATATATATATAATTTACAAATGAGTTATTTCCGTGATCTAGGTTTCTACATTTCGGTGTCTTCAGGCGATTTACAATAAATTGCATCAAAACACCGAAAGGTAAAAACATTGGTCGCAAAAATAACTCATTTCCAAATAGAAATACTCAAACGTTCTACAATATAATTGTATTGAACACTTTTTAATAAAACTTTGTACTGGTCTAATTTAATTGCGACCAAAAACTAATATAGGTGTGGAAATTGAAACTAAAATATGGAAAAGACCCATAACTTTTAATTTAGACAATTGCGCGTTCATAAAAAAAAAATTACCTGTTATCTGAGCGTTCTTAAAAAAATGACAAAAGAAAAAAAACAAAATCAGTTATTGTGAATCGCCTGAAGATACCAGATAATAGATACCTGCGTTGCGCAATAAGTCGTTTAAAAATGAAAAATATTCAAAAGTTCTGCAATATAATTTTATTGAACACTTGTTAAAACAAATGTGTACTGGTCTAATTTAATAATGACCAAAAACTAAGTAATTAAAAAATTAATTATATATATATATATATATATATATATATATATATATATATACATAAAACCATAAAACATATATATATATATATATATATATATATATATATATAAAACAAAAATTTCGAAATTTAATTCCGTTGGATGGCCATTTCCACAAGGAAATCCTCGCTTCATCAGCAACGGCGGAAAACAAAACCTGTATTAATTCAAATGTGTTCTAATTGGTCATTCTTTTGGATTTAAAATAATATATATATATATATATATGTGTGTGTGTGTGTGTGTGTGTGTGTGTGTGTGTGTGTGTGTCTTATGGTTTCATGCGCATGTTAGTGTGTTACATTTCCGGTACGATCGCTATATTTTAATGTTATGTTGTACATTTCTCAACCATTCATCTAACCTGATATCACAGGGAATAGATTAATTTCTGAGCATTACCCTATCTGTTAAATATTCTGAATAAATGAAACCATTTTATATTTTGCGAGATGGCCGCTTACTCGCTTGTCAAAATATATAAGGATTTATAATTGCTTTAGATATGTGTTGAGTTTTGTTTTATATATATATATATATATAAGGAAGTGAAAGATTTAAAATCCATCTTAATTTAACCAATTATAAAGCATTGTAATAACAAAATTTTAAATTTAACACAGACTGTAATAACAAAAAATTATAATAACAAAAAATTGTAATAAAAAATTGATAATAATAACAACATTTAAAATTTAACCAATTCATAAACCATTGTAATATACCAGAGGGCACAACAGAGAAAGTTAGTTATAACAACAAAGATGTTGATAATAGGTTATATTAGTGTAAATAATAATACAGCTTTAAAGAAATTAAGACAGAATATATATATATATATATATATATATATATATATATATATATATATATATATAAAGCAAAATTTGCACACATTACAGATAATGTGTTCAATGTAAGGTATAGAAATTATATACAAAAATACAGCAAACAAGAACTATATAAAAGAATATAAAGAATGTAGTTGTCTATATTTCTGAGATGAGGTTGTATTTAGTGTCAAAATTGCAATATGAGCACTGGTAAAAATATACTAAAAAAAAACATCAAAAATTGAAACATAAACTCCGGTAAAAAAAGTGTTACTAAGCATTAGTTTTATAAGTCTTAAAAATGCAGTTGTTCTTATACACATGGTCCGCATGGCATAGTGAATATTGACTGTTACTTGACCCAAAGAGTTGTGAGTTCAATACCAGGCTACAGCAGTGGTGAACAAGTAACTTACAAGGTTAGAACTAGATAATTTATGACTACCAGAAGAGGCTTACGCAAGGGATGAAGATGCTCCAGTGATTGTAATAAAGGGTTCGGTTCGAACTTCCTAGCACCTGAAGAAGGCCGGAGCGTACAACGACCGAAACGTCTTACAAATGGCAAACAAGATGAGGACAATAGTCCGAATAATGTAAATACTATAAAAAAAATGTACTTAAATGTTATTGCCGGCAGCGACTAAAGGTTTCACGTTGACTTAAAGATAGTTAGACACAATCCTTTTATGAGAATTACATCGCTTTTTAGCGTCTGAGGATTGTGGGAAAGATGAAAGGAAAAGGCGTGTTGGTATAACGTGAAAACGCATATTACAATGGTGTGTAAATTATTCCGTTTTGAGTAGTCGACTCATCATTTGTTTTGACTTGAGTTACCTCACATTTGTGGCAAACACTGGTCTGACTTCTTAGCGATAATATATATATATATAACAATTTCAATTGGGTTTTTCCACGATACTGAACAATTTTGTTTTTTTTTAAATCGATCCATCAGTATAGCGACAGTGCAGGATTTGCCTACAAGATTAGCAGGCTGAAGCCTATGGCCTCAAAATCTAGGAACCTTCAGCCAAGGTGTATAATATTTTTGACACTATCATATGCCTTTCTGATGCATATCTTAATTAATTTTACAATCTAAGTAATATCTTTAGCAATTTTAAACACTCGTCACCATCTTTGAGTTTACTCAAATTGTTTAATTTAGCAATCTTTCATTTTCCTCTATTCGTGAGAATGGTGAATTTGGAAGGGCCTCACGAATGGAATAACCGAGAGCTTCTCTTCATCTAAATCCGGCTCCGTATAGTAATGTCCATCTTTAGTGGGTGGCTGATTATAATGACCCTTTGAAAGAGTATACTCAGCTTAGTGAATGACCATCCGAATGTATCCCATGTGCGTATGTGTGTTTATACGCAAATAAACGGAAACCAACACATGTAATAACCCGAATACCATCATACACAAAACCCATCTATACAGAAAGAGGACGTTGAAGTGGATCGGCGCGTAAAAGCAGTTAACGATCGTGACAACCCCTTACCTTGAGGAAAGATTCTCACTGGACAAACAGACTTATTGAGCTGGAATCTGGTTGAACGAGTAATTATTTTTAAAATCATCTCACCCCCCATGCAAGCCAATAAGACACAAGGGGTTACTGAATTTGAAATAATAAGATAAAAGAAAAATATTAAGGAGCAAGAGCAATAGTTGAGTAATCAAGAAGACAGTAGATAACAATTGACACTGCATTTAAATTTCCGAAGATTAAAATTCGCTGGAAAGCATGAAGCCGGAAGAAAGTTCTACAAGGAAGTGCGAAAAAAACAAAGTATCAGGATAGAGCTTACGGTTACATCCGGCCATTTCAACTGTGAATTCGTGAAACCTTGCCCCCAATCTAGTCAGTCAGTCAGTTAAGTGCCATACGTGATACACGCTTGGGCGATCATGTCTCGAAAGAGACATGACTGACTGGGCAGAAGATTATCCCGCAGTAAGTTGCCATGTCTTTCGGCAGTAGACTGGTTGTCAGCCAAGGCTATAGAACCCAGTCTGTCCTATTATTTAACCCATAGCTAGATGGGGAAGAGATTTATTATATTAAGTAGTAATTACTGGGAGATCAGTTTATTACTTCCGAACAATAGAAAACTGGTCCCCGACTTTATGCCCATTATAAATCGTAATCATGATTCCAACTATTATATTCAGACAGTCAGTCAGTTAAGTGTTATACGTGATACACGCTTTGGGCGATCATGTCTCGAAAGAGACATGACTTACTGGGCAGAAGATTATCCCGCAGTAGGTTGCCATAACTTTCGGCGGTAGACTGGTTGCCAGCCAAGGCTAAAGAAACCAATCTGTTTTATTATTTAACCCATAACTGGAGGAAAGAGACGGATTAATACCTTTCCCAAGGGTATTTGTGCGTAAGTGAACACGAGGAATTCAACTGGAATTCGAAATCGGCTCTCCGATTTTTCGTTCCGAGTCGATATCCACTTCACCACAACGCACATCTTTATCTAGTACTGAGAATAAATTCATAAAGTCTAGGTAATATAGAGAAGAGCACATCCTAATAATTATCATGGAAGTATCTTCAGCAAAGACACAGGGAAGCTACATTACGGCGGCGAGAAAGTGACTGAAGCCGAGGTACCAGCTCAAGTTCAACAATATGGCCGAGTTTTCTTTGGATTTTATCTTAGTCTTATAGTGAGTGAATTAATCGATCATAACTGGATACGAGTACCGATCACACAAACACACACATACACACGCACGTGCGCGCACGCGCGCACACACACAAGCACAAAAATCGACCAAAAAAATACTTCATAGAACGTTAAATCTGTTAAATTCTCCTAACTTTTGGATAGCAACTTATATGGATCGGGGGTGGTAGCATCGGTTAGGGTCCAACCTATGGGCAAATAGTGTACTCCCAAACAAAATGTCTAACAATATATCTTTAAAGCAACATGACTGTCAGTGCAATACTAAAATGCGTGAAAATACATTTTTCTAGTAAAATTGCCAACAATATATTTTATTATCGACGAACTATATATCTAAAAAATATACCTTTAATCTGAAAGCATAAAATTATGTACAGAATATTGACGGTATAAAATTGTGAACAAAATATTTAGATTCGTCATTAAATAACCCATAGAAGTTAATCTACAGCTACACAAAATCAACCAAATCAACAACTTATTAGATCTTAGATCCGAACAATCTATTATAATGATCGAGGGTTTTGCAGAACCAAACAGACTTTTCGGAATAACCGAACAGAGATAATTGGTGGGAGCAGTTCGCCACAAAATCACCCAGACTTTGAGTTTTGAATTTTCAGTTGTCCTTCTCCTAGACTGGTTAAATACCTAAGACTAAAAAACTTTAGTTTGTCCTACTATTTAATCCATAGCTAGGAGAAGTCGAAGAGATAAATTCACTTATACTTTTCTCAAGAGTATTTGCACATAAATTAGCTTACTTAACTCGACTGGAATTCGAGCTCAACTCTCCGATTTTTCATTCTGCTATCAATTGCACCATCTGCCCATTGAGAAACAGTAGTAATACTCTTCAAGACCAACTATCTACCCAAGTTATACACACGCGCGCGCATATATATATATTACAAAAAAGTGAAATAACACGTAGATAAAAACCCACTGTTCAAGTATTTACTTTTATAAAGAGTGCTCGATACAGAATAGAGCTTAATAATTTTAACATATCACCTAAAGAAGAACAGTATTGATCAAAAACATGAACATTTCTGTGTAGTGATATTATGCTTTTATAAACCATTGTAATAACAAAATTACAATATATATATGTGTGTGTGTGTGTGTGTGTGTGTGTGTGTGTGTGTGTGTGTGTGTTAATATCTATTTCATTCTGATCTAATGATCGATCGATCAAATAAAAAAACAGCTTTTTACTTTGTTTAATTTCCCAAAATTTATTTTTGATTCTATATCTTATTAATACACATATTCTCAACATGAAAAACACAAATACATACAACTACTTAATCAGAAAATATATGAATCTTTTAATTTGGATCCATTCTGACGATATTGGATAAGGATTTACTTTAAATTCACCGCAGCAAAGCTAAGAGAATATAAAAACAAATTTCGACAAAGCAAGAAAAATTAATAAGAAAAAAAAAACCCAGCAGAAATTAAAATAATGGCTTCTGCACAAAAGTTACAGTTTTACTCTTTTATCCTAAATGAAGGACGCCAGCTAAACGGAAAAAGTATTAACGATTTAATATTGAAGCACGCACACGAAAACACACTCACAAATATATTTCTTTCGTTCTCATCTGAGGAAGCTTATCTACCTATGATGAAATGCATCATCAAGTCAATAAAACAATTTTACAGATTGGATATATATATATATATATATATATATATATATATATATATATATATACAAGTTTCATTGAATAATATAGACAAGTTCTGTCTATTTAATTTGTGTAAGATCCGTTCGTATGATCTGATTAGCTTGATAGTGTTATCATGGAAAGACGACAAGAAATCGCAATAATTGTTGATTTTTTTATCAGGTCTGAGCTTTC
Organism: Ascarosepion bandense; assembly: GCA_037127315.1. NCBI lineage: Eukaryota > Metazoa > Mollusca > Cephalopoda > Sepiida > Sepiidae > Ascarosepion > Ascarosepion bandense. Next base: position 1,262,194 of record JBBBDQ010001642.1, on the reverse strand, counting down.
GGCTTACATAAGCCATTATCAAAGGATGAACATTTAATGTTCAGTGAACATAGAACATTTAAATTATTATTAACAGAGTGGAGTTATACAGAGAAAATTAGACAGGTCCATTTTTTGTGTCGCACATGGCTGTAGGCCGAGAAGGAATGGTGATAGTGGGTTTTTTGTTCAATTGAGTGTGTAGTGGCATGAGGGATTGGTCTGGGAATTGCTGCTATTATGGTGTGGGGGCTAAGTATAATAACTATGACCTCTCCCGTCTATTATAGGCATTGAAGTATGTTAGTAGAGGTGTCGAAATTTATTTTATTTAGGCTAGGTTTAAACTATTTGATATAGATAGCTTCTAGAATTTTAAGTTTTCGTTTATTATTTTCTTGTCTAAGTATATGCGTATTTTTAACAAGTGTTTTCCTAAGAGTGTGTGTTGATAGCCGTGGTGTTTTAAATGTCGGAATATGTTAGAATTTCCATTAGTGTTGAATGGCAATAAGTTCACTATCTCACCGTATAAAAAACCCACCAACAAAAATTCCTCCACACTTAATTATATTAGCGAATGCCTCCACTATTACAAATTAGCAATCATAAAAAATCTACTACATCGAGCAAAAACCAACTCGTCTACGAAACACATCTTCGACAGTGAACTAAAAAACATAAAACAGACACTCATCAACAATAATTTTCCTAACTACATAGTTGATGAACAAATACGACATTACCTTACAAACCTGAACACGAAAAAAAAACAACACATGGTAATAGCGCAACCAACCCCAAACATATCGCTGTCTTATATCGTAGCCAAATGCACACCAATACCAACTAGATGAAAATATCCTAAAAAAACTCATAAACACTAATTTCTCTCCGACAGACCCCAACAAAAGAATTAAATTTATCATATATTACGCTAAATCCACAACATCCAACTCAATCGTCCGCAACGACTCCTCCCCCACCGTTAGCGATTTGCAAAAAAACAATGTAGTGTATAAATTCAAATGCCCCTTTCGACAATGTATCTCTAACAAACTAAATAATATCTACATTGGACATACTACTAACTCGCTTTCGCGGAGGCTTACATTACACTTAAATGAAAATTCTAACATATTTCGACATTTAAAACACCACGGCTATCAACACACACTTCTTAGGAAAACACTTGTTAAAAATACGCATATACTTAGACAAGAAAATAATAAACGAAAACTTAAAATTCTAGAAGCTATCTACATCAAACAGTTTTAACCTAGCCTAAATAAAATAAGTTTCGACACCTCTACTAACATACTTCAATGCCTATAATAGACGGGAGAGGTCATAGTTATTATACTTACCCACTACACCATAGGAGCAGCAGTTCCCAGACCAATCCCTCATGCCACTACACACTCAATTGAACAAAAAACCCACTATCACCATTCCTTCTCGGCCTACAGCCATGTGCGACACAAAAAATGGACCTGTCTAATTTTCTCTGTATAACTCCACTCTGTTAATAATAATTTAAATGTTCTATGTTCACTGAACATTAAATGTTCATCCTTTGATAATGGCTTATGTAAACCGAAAGCTCAAACCTGATAAAAAAATCAACAATTATTGCGATTTCTTGTCGTCTTTCCATGACAACACTATCAAGCTAATCAGATCATACGAACGGATCTTACACAAAATAAATAGACAGGACCTTTCTATATTATTCAATGAAACCTGTAGTAATGAAAAAATGCTGCCAAAATACACACAATATATATATATATATATATATATATATATATATATATATATATATATTATCAATAAATTCTGAAAATTACATTTCGTTGAATAGCTATTTCGGTGAGAAATCTCTCGCTTCATCAGCAACGATACAAAACAAAAATTATTAATTCTAATATGTTACAAAAATTCATATACCGGAAGGAGCCCAAAAACAAACCCATACACAGGAAGTTAAAAAAAATAAATAAATAAAAATAGATATATAATATATTGTCTTTATTTTTTCCGCCTGCTGCCTTTTCTTTTTCTTTTTTCTTTTTCTTTTTATAATCGTGTGGTCCCAAGCAAGGCATTTTACTGCTACTGTTGTGAAATGGGTTACATAGGAGAAGTGTTATGTGAAAGAGTGACAGGTTACAGGGGGTGTCAGGAAGAGAGTATGTGAAGGAAGAGAATACTGATGAAAGTGGGGTGGACGGAGAAAAAAGCATGGGAGAGAGTATGTAAGTTAGTAAGACAGGTGATGACCATTGACATTACATTTGAATTCTTTAAGATTGTAGCTTTTGAGAAAGCAAGTAAGCGGAAGGGAATTCCACAGGAGAGAAGTGCGAGAAAAGAAACTGAGGAGTAGAATTTGCGTTTAAAATTTATCAGTTTCACGGTAAAAGCGTAGGACCTAGTTGCTAATCTTGTGGCTCGAGGAAATTCCTATATAGAGGGTACCAGTGAGCTAAATTCATCGGAGCAGAAGCCGTGAAAGTATTTGTAAAAGAGACACAGGGAAACCACATTGCGCCGGTGAAAAGTGACTGTATCTGAGATGCCAAAGCTTTAAAACCCAAAGTAAAATATTAAATAAAAGAAACGAGATAATGATAAAATGTAGACATGCGAACAAACATTTACTTTGCTACAGAGATAACAGTAAATAACAAAAACAAAACATTCAAGTATAGATATAAATTTACAAATACTCAATCAAGACAAAATACGGAGACCCACACATAAAATCCACAAGCACAAATATACACAAGAAAACAAACAACCAACCTTTAAAAAAGAAACTCTTATGCAGCCAAACACACCAACACCGTAAGAAAAATGGTCAAGCCAATAAAAGATGTCAATACAAAAAAGAGGTCATATTAAATGACAAGAACAAACTAATTTTAACAATCACACTGAGCTACTTTTTTTTTTTAATTATATCACCCCAAGCAAGGCGGTAACGCCACTGATGCGCAGGGGGCTACTTAAGAGTAAAAAGATTGGAAAAGAGAAAACCGGAAACCACATCCTAAGCAGGGAACAAGGGATGAGCCTCTTGACTTGTTCAATAGACATGGGTGGAATGTGAACCGGGTGATAGTTTAGTCTATCTACTCCAATTAAGAAAAAAAACGAAAATAGTAAGAAGACTGGAAAAGAGAAAGCCGGAAACCACATCCTAAACAGGGAACAAGGGATGATCCTCTTCACCTGTTCAATAGACGTGGGTGGAGTGTGAACCGGGCGATAGTTTTATAATTAGATTTTTTTATTGTTTGAATCTATGTGTATATGTCTATATATTCATGCTTGCACATATATAGGTATATGCGTGTCACATATAAATATGCATACACAGGCATGTACACTTGTGTCTGAGCTTTGGTAATAATAAACTAGTGCTTATTTTTTTAGTGTATTTTGGTTGGGTTTAGAGAATGTTTTCCTTGTGTGTGTGTGTGTGTGTGTGTGTGTGTGTGTGTGTGTGTGTGTGTGTGTGTGTGTGCAATCACACACAGGTGTTTTTGTTTAATATTTGTTTATGAATAATTACTTTTTTAATAAGTTTATATTATATCTTATTTCTTTATTTTTAATTACTGCTTAGTTAACAAAGTAAGTATTTATTTATAGGCCTACATTTACCTATTATTACAGTTTTCTTGTTTAAGAGTTTATTTTGGCTTTTAAAATTAATTATTACAAATTTAACCTCTCAGCATAATTTACAATTTTTACTGCTAAAGCAGTATAGGACTGCTCTTTTTATAACTTACCACTTGATTTTGGTGAAGATATTGTTCTCATTTTGACAGGTGTAGTATTGTTTGTGTATATTTTTCTCTTTCAAATGACATTGTGTAGTTATATTTTCTTTAAAAGATTTCTTCATAGCACTTATGTAAATTTGTCTGTGTTAATGTTATTAGTTATGACAGCTTTGTATATCATCTTATTAGTTGAACATTAATTTTTAAGTTGGCAATTTTCTTTGTTTCTGCAGTTACATTTATTGATGTAATTTTGCTGGATATTGTTATTGTTGTAACTTATTACTTTTGTTGAGTATTTTTTTAATTATGCTTTGTTACTATTTTGGATGTGCGTTGTGGTACAGTGGATATCAGCTCGGAACGAGAAATCGGGGAGCCGAGTTCGAATTCCAGCTGAATCCATTGTATTCACTTACGTGCAAATACCATTGGGAAAGGTATTAATCCGTCTCTTCCTTCCAGTTATGGGTTAAATAGCAGGACAGATTGGGTTCTATAGCCTTGGTCGGCAACCAGTCTACCGCAGAAAGCAATGGCAACCTACTGCGGGATAATCTTCTGCCCAATCAGTCATGTCTCTTTCGAGACATGATCGCCCAAGCGTGTATCACGTATGGCACTTAACTGACTGACTATTTTCTCAATGTTATACAGGCAGATGTACCTAATTTCGATTGTATACATCAAAGTTATAATTATGCCCTTTTTCGTCCATTTATTTTTTAATTGTGGTATAATTAAAATTTTTGGCAGTGTTTAATGTTTATATATATATATATATATATATATCAGCTCGGCTACTAAATTGAATGCTTTTGGTTACTGGCTGTTTACATTCTGCAAATAACATGCTGTGAAGTCTGCTTTCTCTAATGTGTGCCGATAGCTTATGGGTAAGATCTCCGTCTTAGGATTTTGAGCCCAGCTTGAAGCAAACGGTTAATCTAACCAAACTTATGTGGTGTGATACAGCTAAACAGGCTTGTATGTGGATGATATATATATATATATATATATATATATATATATATATATATATATATATATATATAACTGCCAAAACTCAATATTATACTACACAAAAAAGAAAAAAGAGGCAGTGTGCATGAGTCACATTACGTATATGAGTCATTCTGTGTAAAATAAGCAAGAGCCTCAGAATCAACGACAATTTGTTTTTTTAATTTTATGTATTTATAGAGCTTCATGATAGAAATTGAATGGTACATCTCTGGGTCAAAGTGTATCTGAGATATAAGCCTGTGACCTTTGCCAGAAGGGGAATTTTGAAAAAATAATCACAGTTTAAATATTAATAGCTTTTTTTTAAAACTGCCAAAGCTAAATTATATACTATTTTAAAGTACCTGGATAGATCTAAAAAGGTGATTTATTTAGTTTTGTCAAATAAGAATTTCCAAAAAAACATTTTTTGAAATTTGACAACAAATCTGTTTGCTTTATGGCAAGATATGTACAAAGTTTTGTGGTAGACTTGACTGTGGACTGAGTTACAAAGATCTTACAGACTTAGGCCAAATTCAAAAAGGCGAATTTTGCGATTTGCCACAACATGCTAACATCTTCATATCTCCTAACATGGTCACGTTGTGCATCTTTAGAAAGCTCTTTGAAGGATGATTAATATTCACATAAGGACTATGATCATAAAATCAGATTTTTTGTTATTTGTGGAGAAATGTTGATCAATTTGGTGGAAAATAACCATATTTTTGTTGACATTTATAATATAAGAAATAGATCTAAACTTATTTATAAATGGAACTTTGTCTCTGTGTGTGTGTGTGTGTGTGTGTGTGTGTGTGTGTGTGTGTGTGTGTGTGTGTGTGTGTCCATTATCTATAGACTCCGAAACGGCTAAACAGATTTTCTTGAAAATTTACACATTTACAATTTTCCAGCACATCTAGCTGTCAGTTATCAATTAAGACGTCAGAAAAACTAGACCTTTGTGATTTAGAAATGACTGTATACTACATTTCATGTTGTAACCAAGTGATATTTGCTCCAAATCATTAATTTAACTTTAAATTTCCTAAAATAACATGTCACGGATGTATATTTCATTTTAGGAAGATTTGTAAAACTGAGAATTAACTTGTTTACAAACTTGTTAATCTGTCAAAAAAAAAAGGGTGTTTTTAATGTTTTAAATGAAAATACTCAAAAGTAGAGATTCCAATCCTTATAAATAAGAAAAAAAACAGGTATCAGCAACAACAAGCCCCGATGAGTTTGTGTCCTCACGAAACCTCAAAGTCAGCATGAACCTGCTCAGTTAAAGTGATAAATTTTTCGTACTAAAACTATATATATATATATATATATATATATATATATATATATATATATATATAGTTAAATAAAATAAAGACAAGAGGAAAACTATTTTAAATCGCCTATGCGTTTCGTCCTGTGATGGACTTTATCAAGGTAAAAAGATGAAATGAGCTTTATTCTAAATTACGTATCTATAAACAAACAATGTTGGCATCCACAAAAACGCTCACAAATCATTTCAAAAGATTAACAGGATATTTTAGTTTTTAGAATTTCCTTCATGTGTTGTGCAAAGTCACGAGATATTAAAATAAAGGGAATTCAACAGTTTTCTTTGAAATTTTTTATTATGTATGTTAGTTTGTTTTAGAATTCCTTCATGTGTAGTGTAAAGTCACGAGATGTTAAAATGAAGGGAAATTCAACCTTTTTCTTTGAACTTTTTATTATGTATGTTAGTCTGTTTTAGTATAATTTCCATAAGTAAAGGTGAGATTGGGAAAAATCGGAGGTGCAAATTGATGTTTTGATAGTATTGGATAACGGCGCTCTCGAGAACTTTTCTTCTGAATAAATTGTTTACACTTTTTATTAGTGTGGCATTTTTAAAATCGAAATTGTGGTTGAATTTATTTTTGTGAATTACTAATGGATTTGTTTGATTATTATTAGTGATGTCTCTTTTGTGTTCATATATACGTTTTTTAGATTTCTACTTGTTTCTCCGATGTAGATGGAGGAACAATCCCGGCAATTTATTCTGTATACACCTGCTTGTTCATTATTTTGATTTCGGTTATTTTTAATTTAATATATGTAATTTAGAATAAAGCTCATTTCGTATTTTTTCCTTGATAAAGTCCATCACAGGACGAAACGCGTAGGCGATTTAAAATACAGTTTTCCTCTTGTCTTTATTTTATTTAACCATCCTGTCCTTACTCTCAGATCATAACTGATTATATATATATATATATTGCGATAGGAGGCCAATCCTAATTTAAAAAAATAAATGAAAAAATAACGCTGATTATCAAGGCAGGCAGACCTTCTCCAAATGAAAGACAAACGCAGTATAATCTCCCTTCTTTCTTTTTCTTTCAGTTTTCTTTGTTCAAGGCGAAACTAATTTTTGGAAACATCAAGATAGACAAATACTCACCGCTTTGTGAACTGGTGCAACACACTTTTCCTACATATATTTTACTCATATCTGTATTTTTTTTATGCTATAAACGTTTTAAACATCGAAACAGATAAGCTCTCAACCTAGGCGACTGGTGCAAACCCTTTTTTTTTTTTTTTTGTATGGGTTTACGCTTATATTGATAAATACTAATACCAGAGCCCAATATTAAACTGATACAAATGTTTTTTTAAACAACCACTTCTATAAGGTGTGCGTGCGTGCGTGTGTGCGTGCGTGCGTGCGTGCGTGTGTGTGTGTGTGTGTGTGTGTGTGTGTGTGTTAAAATGCTCGAAATTTAAATCTACTTGCTCTCATTGATAGACACCACGCCCTTTGCATGAACATGCAAATACGCAAATAAATTATTATTTTTTTCGAAATTTTCTGAGATAATATCTTAATACCCGATAATTAATACAGAAATAATGGGTAACAAAAATTAACCTCAGGTATCAGGCAATTTTCTTGTGAGGGTTTATCACTTACCGCATTGTTCTTGCCCTTCCCAAGAAACTTCCTTTCTGCAAAAGTTCCACTGGGAAAACAATGACAGTTTTTTATCCATTCATTTGGTTAATGAGCCAAGTGCACCAATGTCAGACGTTATGAGTGTTACCACCCCACCAAACATTTAACCCTAAGACGTTAAAAAGGTCAACAGAATTCAAATTACAGCCCAACCCCACTGTTACCTAAAAAACAAATCCGACACAAATGAACGGTCTTTTCAACTAGATAATTTTCATATCAACAAGATCACCTGACGAATGAAGCAGCCTAGACACATGGCTAGCTTCGAAACGCGAAAATTTTTGTGTAGTGATACTATGAATTTGTAAACCATTGTAACAACTATTACAATATAACGCTCTACGTTTGTATCGAGCACTCTTTATAAAAGTAAATGCATGAACAGCAGGTAAATAAACCTACGAGTTCTACAACTTAGTTACAATATGTGTGTGTGTGTGTGTGTGTGTGTGTGTGTGAGAGAGAGAGAGAGAGAGAGAGATAAAATATACTCAGTTATGATCTGAGATTAAGGACAGGATGGTTAATTAAAATAAAGACAAGAGGAAAACTGTATTTTAAATCGCCTACGCTTTTCTTCCTGTGATGGACTTTATCAAGGTAAAAAGACGAAATGAGCTTTATTCTAAATTACATATCTATAAACAAACAGTGTTGTCAACCATGAAGAAATTCTAAAACAGACTAACACACAAAATAAACTGTTTTCAAAGAAAACGGTCAAATTCCTTCATTTTAATATCTCGTGTCTTTGCACTACACATGAAGAAATTCTAAAAACTAAAATATTCTGTTAATCTTTTGAAATGATTTGTGAGCGTCTTTTTGGTTGCCAACACTGTTTGTCTATAGATACGTAATTTAGAATAAAGCTCATTTCGTCTTTTTGCCTTGATAAAGTCCATCACAGGACGAAATGCGTGGGCGATTTAAAATACAGTTTTCCTCTTGTCTTTATTTTATTTAACTATATATATATATCCGCAGACAGATCTGTTTCGCTGTATCACACTATGGCTATTACTGTTAGTTGTATTTCTTTTGATACGCCACATGGCGAATACGATGAGGCCAGTTGCGATATAAAAATTGATTTGCAAAATCTAAAATGAGCACGAACATACTATCACCACTAAAGTACATGTAGGTTTATATAATAAACGTAAACTTTTAAAAAAATGGCGATAACATATTCGTGTACGACGCCATAACGCAAACTTTAAACGAACTAAAATACGCGTAAACAGGTGTATAGACATTAATCTAACGCGCAAGCACTCCTACCTGTATTACGCAAAACATTGATCAAATTTATACCATAAAATGTTCTTGAATACACACACACACACACACACGGTAAGTGTTGGAGAAAAAGAGAGATAATGGTGGAAGCTGGCAAGCTGTGGTCGGCTCGAATCGCCGCGGAATATGCAAAGGCAGTGATGCAGTCACGCCTTGAATAGTAATGAAGGAAGCAGAGCCGGGATTGGATGCGGGGCGCCTTCCACACCCGAATATTTATTTTGACTCTTTCAGTCTAAAAAATTCATGGCTCCATACATCAATTAAGCTTTCCGCTAAGCGAAAAACGTTTTCGCCGACTGCTGGCCTTTCGCGCTGTCCCCTGCAGATAACCAAAAAACCCGTAGTTTAACATCATTTCCTCCGCACAACGAAATAGTCCTTCGTCTTTTCTTTTCTTTTTTTAATTTACTCTCGTTCGTTTTTGTTTTGTTTTTTGTTGTTGTTTTTTGTTTTGTTTTTTTTTTTGTTTTTTTACCCGTAGTTGTTTTATTTTTCTAGTTTATATTTTATGATATATTTTCAATTTTTTTTAATTTCAATATTCTATCGCTTTTGATTCATGTTTTTTTCTTTCTCTATACTTTCTTCTTTTCCTTTTCTCTTAATATTTTCTTTTATGTCTTACCTTTTCTTTTTTCTTACTTTTTTCTTTCATGTTTTCACCTTTTCTTTTTTTCTTTTTTTCTTTCTTGTTCTTACCTTTTCTTTTTCTTTTTAATTTTTTCTTTTTTTCTTTATTTTCTTTCTTGTTTTTCCCATTTTCTTTTTTCTTATTTTTTTCTTTTTTTTCTTTTTTTCTTTCTGGTTCTCACCTTTTCTTTTTTCTTAAATTTTTCTTTTTTTCTTTTTTTCTTTCTTGTTTTTACCTTTTCTTTTTCTTTTTAATTTTTTCTTTTTTTCTTTATTTTCTTTCTTGTTTTTCCCTTTTCTTTTTTCTTTATTTTTTTCTTTTTTTCTTTTTTTCTTTCTGGTTCTCACCTTTTCTTTTTTCTTAATTTTTTCTTTTTTTTTTTCTTTCTTGTTTTTACCTTTTCTTTTTTCTTAATTTTTTCTTTTTTTCTTGTTTTTCCCTTTTCTTTTTTCTTAAGTTTTTTATTTCTTATTCTTTTTTCTTTCTTGTTTTTACCTTTTCTTTTTTCTTAATTTTTTTCTTTTTTTTTCTTTTTTCTTTCTTGTTTTTACCTTTTCTTTTCTCTTAATTTTTTCTTTTTTTTTCTTTTTTCTTTCTTGTTTTTACCTTTTCTTTTTTCTTAATTTTTTCTTTTTTCTTTTTTTCTTTCTTGTTTTTATCTTTTCTTTTTTCTTAATTTTTTTATTTCTTTCTTGTTTTTATAGTCCTTCGTCTTTTCTTTTCTTTTTTTAATTTACTCTCGTTTGTTTTTGTTTTGTTTTTTGTTGTTGTTTTTTGTTTTGTTTTTTTTTTGTTTTTTTACCCGTAGTTGTTTTATTTTTCTAGTTTATATTTTATGATATATTTTCAATTTTTTCTTTTTTTCTTGTTTTTCCCTTTTCTTTTTTCTTAATTTTTTTATTTCTTATTCTTTTTTCTTTCTTGTTTTTACCTTTTCTTTTTTCTTAATTTTTTTCTTTTTTTTCTTTTTTCTTTCTTGTTTTTACCTTTTCTTTTCTCTTAATTTTTTCTTTTTTTTCTTTTTTCTTTCTTGTTTTTACCTTTTCTTTTTTCTTAATTTTTTCTTTTTTCTTTTTTTCTTTCTTGTTTTTATCTTTTCTTTTTTCTTAATTTTTTTATTTCTTATTCTTTTTTCTTTCTTGTTTTTACCTTTTCTTTTTTCTTAATTTTTTTCTTTTTTTTTCTTTTTTCTTTCTTGTTTTTACCTTTTCTTTTTTCTTAATTTTTTCTTTTTTTCTTTCTTGTTTTTACCTTTTCTTTTTTCTTAATTTTTTCTTTTTTCTTTTTTTCTTTCTTGTTTTTATCTTTTCTTTTTTCTTAAATTTTTTTATTTCTTATTCTTTTTTCTTTCTTGTTTTTACCTTTTCTTTTTTCTTAATTTTTTCTTTTTTTCTTTTTTCTTTCTTGTTTTTACCTTTTCTTTTTTCTTAATTTTTTCTTTTTTCTTTTTTTCTTTCTTGTTTTTACCTTTTCTTTTTTCTTAATTTTTTTCTTTTTTTTTCTTTTTTTCTTTTTGTTTTTCCCTTTTCTTTTTTCTTAATTTTTTCTTAATTTTTTCTTTTTTTCTTTCTTTTTCTTACCTTTTCTTTTTTCTTAATTTTTTCTTTTTTCTTTCCTGTTTTTACCTTTCCTTTTTTCTTAATTTTTTCTTTTTTTCTTTTTTTCTTTCTTGTTTTTACCTTTTCTTTTTTCTTAATTTTTTCTTTTTTTCTTTCTTGTTTTTACCTTTTCTTTTTTCTTAATTTTTTTATTTCTTATTCTTTTTTCTTTCTTGTTTTTACCTTTTCTTTTTTCTTAATTTTTTCTTTTTTTCTTTCTTGTCTTTACCTTTTCTTTTTTCTTAATTTTTTTCTTTTTTTTTCTTTTTTTCTTTCTTGTTTTTACCTTTTCTTTTTTCTTAATTTTTTCTTTTTTTCTTTTTTTTCTTTCTTGTTTTTACCTTTTCTTTTTTTTTACCCTTTTCTTTTTTAGTCTCTCATTTTCACCTTTTCTTTTCCTATTTGTTTTATTATTCAGTGCTTTTTCAACACTTCCTTTCTTTTTTTAATTCCCCTACATCTTCCGCCCTCTTTCTCTCTCTCTCTCTCTCTCTCTCTCTCTCTCTCTCTCTCTCTATATATATATATATATATATATATATATATATATATCAAATGCAACAATAATAATAGTTTTCTCATGTTTCTTTTACTGATATTACGATCATGGAAGTATTTATCAGTACACGCACTTCTTAGAAAATATGGCAAAATGTCGAGTTTACAGTGGGGACTTATGTGTACATGGACTCAAGGCCAAAAATTGCTTAAGCTTCCCTCGGCTCTTCCTCCGTGAGGACGCCTCAGGCGCCAGATAATAATTCTAGCCCCCTCCCGAAGGAGAGATAATGCCTGTGGGGCAAACCCCTAGAGCTTGACCTAATATTAAATTTTCATGCCTGCCATCGTGGCATAGGTACAGCAAGCACAGGAGTAAATTGCTGATGTGCTCACTCACTTTTCTCGCATCCATCGATCATCGTGGCATGCCAATGACAAGACATCGCGTAGAGATATAGATTCATGCCTTTGCCAGGCCTGTTAGGAATAAATGAGTATACAAGGTTCCTTATCGGAAATTTGAAAGCTTTTTAGTGGTTTTATTTACCAAGTTGATAATCATTAAATCTCTCTGTTTCTCTGTTTCTCTGTTTCTCGTTCGCTATTTCTTTCTGTATATATTTATCTCTCTTTCTCTTTCTCTTTATCTATCTCTATTTCTAACACTTCCCCGTCTCTCTCTATTTCAATTTCTCTCTTCCTCATCTCTCTCCCTATTTCTATTTCTCTCTTCCCAATCTTTATCTCTCGAACTCTATCTTTCTATATATATATTTCTCTCTCTTCTCTATCTCTTTCTCTTTCTCTCTCCGTCTTGATCTCTCTCTTTCTTTCTCTCTCTTTCTTTCTCTTCCCCATCTCTCTCTGTTTCTCTTTCTCTCTTCCCCATTTCTCTCTTCCTATCTCTCTCTCGCACTCTATATATATATATATATTTCTTTCTTTTTCTGTCTGTCTCTTTCTCTCTGTGTCTTGATCTCTCTTTTTCTTCTTTCTATTTCTCTCTCTTCCTCATCTCTCTCTACTTCTCTTTCTCAGTTCTCCATCTCTCTCTCTCTCTCTCTCTCTCGCATTCTATTTATATATATATATTTTTTTTTCTCTGTCTTTTTCTCTTTCTCTCTCTGTCCTGATCTCTCTCTTTCATTCTCTTTATTTCTCTCTCTTCCCCCTCTCTCTCTCTTTGCACTCTATCTATATATATATTTCTCTCTCTTTCTCTATCTCTTTCTCTCTCTGTTTTGATCTCTCTCTTTCTTTCTCTCTATTTCTCTCTCTTCTTCATCTCTCTCTTTCTTTCTCTCTTTCTCTTTTTCCCATCTCTCTCTCTCTCTTTCTCTCAATTTCTCTTGCTCTCTCGGTTAGTATCAAATCTGGCTGAATGCATTCTGTATCTAAGTTAAGTAGTCATAAAAGGGAAAAAACAGATCTTGCAAGCAATCTGCGCTCTGCCCAGTTAACTAAGGAAAATTTAGTAAATTTATTTTTTCTCCGCCCCCACCCAACCTCCTCATTTCTTTTATCTTCGGTATTGGACGATTGGATGCAACTTGTTCGTTGTTCGCCATTATTTGACCTTTTGAATAGTTTAAAACAACTTATTAGAGTTTGTTTGAAAGGTTAGTTGTTTAACAAATTTCGAGGATAAGAAATAGTGGCTCTAAAAATGATAGAGCTGAATCTCTACAGCTGATTTGATTTCTTTGTTTAACGGCATATCAACTTCTCATGGGTCATTTAATGTCGAAATCTATTGTTTTGAGGAGTTTTGAAATAATAAGAATAATAATATATGTTATTCAGCTTTCACAGTTGAATACATGGTAGATAATACACTGCTTTTGTGTATAAACATGTGCTTATACATTTTTGTGGGGATGTGATTACTAGAGGCAATAATATGTATGTTTTGTGTTGTTGCTTTGTTGAAGTTATTTTATTTTTATTTTTTTTATAATCATATCGCCCCAATCAAGGCATTTTACTGCCACTGTTTTGCAGGGGGGTATATAGGAGGAAAGTTATGAGAAAGAGTGACAGGTTATAGGGGGTGTCAGGAAGTGGGTAAGAGAAGGTTGAGAATACTGGTGAGAGTGGAGTGAACGGAGAAAGAAGCATGAGAGAGAGAGAGAGAGAGAGATAGGATGCAGGTTAGTGAGATAGGAATACAGTTTGGAATACAGTTTGGAATACAGTTTGATTTCTTTAAGAATTTGTAGAATATTATATTGACTAATGTCATGAAAGAATTCTTTCATGTTGGTTGTTTCGTGAATTGGTTTAGTTTAGTGGCATATTATTAGGAATTATTTGATGCCGAAATCTAAATATTTTGAAAACAATTTATGGCTTCAATTAAACTTAAGTTGTATTCCTTCAACTATAGATAAAATGCATTGGTCATTTTGCGATAAAATGTATTGTTGGTAATTCTATAAAATTGTATTGTTGGTCATTTTACTATGAATAGAGATTGTTAGTTATTTTGCAATATTAAAAATTTATTACTGGTAATTTTACTGTAAAAATGTATTCTTATGCTTTTATAGTGCCTTGCTTTTGTTTAGAGAATTTCACTATTTACCCTTAGTTGGATTTCTTACAGGTGCTATCAACCCGGGTCAGGGTGGACCTGAGAGCAACAGCCAATGTCTGCAGCTCAAACAACTTGTAATAGTTTATTTCAAAGGTTGGTCGTTTAATAAATGTCGCGGATGAGAAACCTTAGCTGTCGAAAACGCTAGCGCCGAATGTCTGCAGCCCGAACGGCAACGCCTAAACGTCGTTACTCTAAGGTCTATTTTAATTTCGTTTTTACGTTTTTTTTAATTTTCTCCCAATCTTTCATCTTATCCTTTTATTTATTTATTTTTTTTTTCAAAGGGGTTTTTTTCTCTTTTATAAATCAACTCAATAGCAGTTGTCAATATACCTTTTACTTTTACTTATATAGTTTACGTTTTTATTTTTTGTTTTTAATCACAAGGTTTTTGGTCGATATATTCTTCGATGCTCAAGAATTGAATTGGTCGATATATACTTCGATGCTCAAGAATGGCGGGAATTCGGAATGAAGACGTAGCTTTGGAGAAGATTTGAACTTTTATACGAAAGTTTACGATGGTATATATTATGTAGTAAAGCCTAGACTATATTGGTCAGAGATATACCTAACACTTTTTTTAAAGTAATACGTTGATATTCTTCTATAAATACTTTCACAGCTTCTGCTCCGATGACCTTACCTCACTGGTGCCCCCTATATATAAATTTACCCGAGCTACAAGATTGGCAATTAGGTCCCACCCTTTTACTCTGAAACCAATTAAATATAAACGTAAATTCTACTCCATCAGCTTCTTTTCTCGCAATTCCCGCCTGTGGAATTCCCTTCCATTTACTTGCTTCCCTGACAGCTACAATCTCCAAGAATTTAAATGTAAAGTCAGTAGTCATCTCCTATCCTACTGACTTGCATCCTCTCTCTCATGCTCCTTTCTTCGTTCACTCCACTCTCATCAATATTCTTATCCTTCTCTTACCCACTTCTTCACACCCCCTATAAACTGTCACTCTTTCTTATAACTTTCCTCATATGTAACCCCCTGCATAACAGTGGCAGTAATATGCCTTGCTTGGGTCAATATGATCATTGAAAAAAAAATAATAATATGCATACAATCGTGAATATAATTAAATGCTTTGTCAACTAGTAATGACTGGCCATTCATATTCGTGGATACCCGACTACCAGAATGGCTAGCTAATCCTCATTGCAGACGCCTGCTCAGGCACGTTTGTGTTTATTCAACGTTTGGTTTATACTGTAATCTATGCTGAGCGGACCATAGTTACAGTTTCTGGGAGAGATCGCGTTATCTTGCGTGAGAAACAATCTAAACAAAGCCAGGACGCTCAAACCCTTCGAGCTACTATAAACATCGATGACTCCACAAATGAAGCCGTCTATTCAATTTCACTCCCAAGGCTTGGATCAACCCGTGGTGTGGTTCCAAAGGATCATCACCGCCAGACTGATAACACTAAGAAGTCACCTTCCATGAAAAGATCGACCATGGTGAGATTCGAAACCGGACTTCCTAGTCAGAAAGCGAACGTTCTAACCACTCGGTCACGCGTCTATTAGTCATCAAATGCAAAAACAGCAAATGCTGTGATGTAAAATCAGCAAACAAGAAGGTAGAAAAAGTAGAACCTCGGATAAGAACCTCATTTATGCATGGTCATCAGCAAAAAGAGGAACCGAAAATGCCAATTACAAGTCGGGGGATACTAAAATCAAGCAGCCACAGAAATTTGAATACCTGGGAAGTGAACTAACAGGAGACAAAAAGTGCGACACTGAGATCCGAAGACGTTTCGGGATAGTCAAGGGAACATTAAAAAAATTAGGCAGATTCTTGAGAGACAGGAAAAATTCGTTGGAAACAAAGAAAAGATTACTGAACTGTTACGCGATGCCCTCCTGTATGGCAGCGAATGCTGGACAATCTCTCCAAAAACAAAGGAGACACCCGAAGCAACAGACATGTGGTTCTACAGAAAGATATTGAGGATATCATGAACCGAATATGTGAACAACGGCTGGGTTTTGGAGAGAATGGAAACAAAATTAAATTTGTACTTAGCAAGAAGAAGAAACAGTTGAAGTTTCGGGAACATGTAATAAGGAAAGGAGGCTTGAAGAGTTTGATATTCACAGGGCGGATAGAGGGAAAGAGGAACAGGGTAAAACATTGCTTGACATGCTTGATGGTCTTGAGAAAATGAATGGCAGATCAGGGTTTAGGAGAAATAACAAGACAAGGTTTAAGAACTACAAGGAAAAGGAAGCTGCTGAGGACCATGATCGCCTACGTCTTGCGTAAGTGAATGCAGAGAATTCAAATCGCCCCGCCCCCCACGATTTCCCGTTCCGAGTCAATATTCAGTGCACCACAACGCACATCTTGTTTACAAGTCAATAAATACTGCCATTATTATTTATCCCACTTGTTTTTCTTCGTCTTTTTTCTTTTTTCTTTCTCCCTCTCCCTTTCTCTCTCTGTTAATTATCTCTATTTTTTTCTTCGTATCGTTTCAGTTCAGTTGCTTTTCGCCTTCCTTTCTCTCTTTTCTTTCTCATTCTCATTTTCTCCCCTCTTTTTTATTTTCCTTTTTTGTCTCTACTTTTTACTCGTTTCGGCCTACTTGTTTCCATTCGTCCTTTCTCTCTTTCCTTTCTCTCTTTCCTTTCTCCTTTTCTATTTTTTTTTTTTTTTGTCCGTATCATATCGTATTCGTTCACTTGCTTTACTTCTTTTCTAGATTTTTCTTTCTCGTTTGCCTTTGCTCTATATTTTCTTCGTACCTTTTCGGTCCACTTGTTTTTTTAATTCCTTTATCTCTTTTCTTTCTCTATGTATTTTTCATTTATTTCTTTGTCCATATCGTTTCAGCCCACTTGTTTGTCTTTATCTTTTCTTTTCTTTTTTCTCCTCATTTTCTCTCCATTTCCCCCTTTTCCTCTTTTTTATTGTCTGTATTGTTTCAACTCTTTTGTTTTTGGATTTTCTTTCCTTTCTCACTTTTTTCTCTTTCGCCTTTTTTTTTTTCTTTGTCCACATCGTTTCAGCCACTCGTTAATCTTCGTCGTTTCTCTTTTTCTATTCTCCTTCCTCTCTATTCTCTTTTCTTTGTTTTTCTCTCTCGTATCATTTCGGCTCTTTTGTTTTTATCCTTCCTTTTCCTCTTTTTTTCTCTTTCTATTTTTCCTTATTTTCTTTGTCATCATCGTTTCCTTTTTTATTTTTGTATTTCTCCTTCTCCTTTTCTCTTGCTTTTTCTTCTTTTTTCTCCGTAACATTTCGGCTCTCTAGTCTGTCTTCTTTTATCACTTTTTTTCTCAATATCGTTTCAGCCCACTCGTATTTGTTCATCTTCTCATTTTTCTTCCTTCTCCACTTTTCTCTCTTATTTTTCTTTTTATTTTTGTCTGCGTATCATTTCGACCCACTTGTTTCTCTTCGTCCTTTCCGACCTTTTCTTTCTCTTTCTTCGTTTCTTTCTTTTCTTTGTCTCTATCGTTTCACCCCAGTTGTTTCTCTTCGTCTTTTCTCTCTTTTCTCACTTTCTTCTCAAACTGTTTTCTTATACTTTTTTCCATTTTGTTTCATCGTTTGTTCCTTTTGTTTCTCATCTTCTCTTATTTATTCATCTCGATTATTTCTTCGCACCTGTAACGCCCGTAATGTACTAATAGCTTTATCTTTTTGCACTTGAAACACTAGATGTTCATTATGAAATTGTCAGACTGTTCAAAGATAACTATGACGATAGGACATAAAAGACCTATTTCAAGTGGAACCACTACATTGAGTCAATAGCGAAATCCACTGCTAGGAAGATTGGGTCACTGTGTCGGGCCAGTAAGTTTTTCCCACCTGAAACCATCCTGCATATATACAAATCAACCATTCATCCGTGCATGGCGTACTGCTGCCATATACGGTCAGGTGCCTCCGCTGTTCATCTCCGTGTTCTCGACAGGCTCCAAAGGAGAATCAGTAATGTGATAGGTACCGACTTGGCAGCTCGGCTACAGCCACTTTCCTACCGACGAAATGTGGCTTCCCTTTGTCTGTTCTATAAATACTTCCATGGCTTCTGTTCCAACGAGCTTGAGTCACTGGTGCCTCCTCAACAGGTGTTTACTCGTGCAACCAGACTGGCAATTGGGTCTCACCCATTCACAGTCAGATCAACCAAATGCAGACGACAATTCTACTCCTGCAGCTTCTTTTCCCGCACTTCCCGCCTGTGGAACTCGCTTCCTTATTCTTGCTTTCCTGACGGCTACAACCTCCAGGAATTTAAATGCAAGGTCAATTCTCATCTATTAGCTACTTGACCCTACTTCTTTCCACACTGTCTTGTAGATCCTTTCCTTTCTCTCCACCTTCGCAACTGTCATCACCCCAGTATTCCCATCCTTCTCGTGCTCCTTTCTAACTGGTTCATCCTTCTCCTCATTCTCCTCTAATCCTTTTACTCTTATGTAGCCCCCTGCACATCAGTGGCGTTACTGCCTTGCTCGGGGTGATATGATTAAAAAAGATATTCATGAAAGAGCAGAGTCCAACAATATTAATTTGAATGTCCTCCTATATGGCAGTGAATGCTGGACAATCTTCTTAGAGACGAAGGAGAGACTCGAAACAAGAGAAATGTGGTTCTACAGAAGGATGCTGAGGATACTCATAGATCAAACATGTGAGCAACGACAAGGTTTTGGTGAGGATGTAAACAAAAAGGAAACTTTTACTTAACAACAGGAAGAGACAACTGAAGTTTCTGAGACACGTAATGAGGAAGAAGGGCTTAGAGATTAACGGGACGGATAGAGCGAAAGTGAGACAGACGAAAGCAACGCGAGACTTAAGCAAGTGGATGGCGGGACAGGGTTTTGGAAGAGATACCAAGAAGAAAAAACGAAAAGTTATAGACATAATTTAAGCCTTTAAGTACCATACGTGACACACGGTTGAATGAACATGTCTTAAAAGGGACATGATTGACTGAACAGAAGATTTTCTCGCAGCAAGTTGCAATTAATTTCTGCGGTAAACTTGTTACCAACCAAGGCTATAGAATCCATTCTTTCCTACTATCTAACCCATAGCTAGAGAGAAGAGACGGATTAATACCTTTCCCAAGGATATTTGCATTTAAGTGAATGCAAAAAATTCAACTGGAATTCGAACTCAGCTCTCCGATTTCTTGTTCCGAGACGATATCCACTGCATCACAACGCACAACCTCCATCAAATTTTGAGTCATAATTTCTGAGAAGAAAAAGCTTAAATTAATATTTTTAAAATAGTTTAGTTCACCGTTTTGTTTTTTTGTTTTTTTTAATAATCGTGTCGTCCCAAGCAAGACATTTTACTGCCACTGTTGAGCAGGGGGTTACATAGGAGGTAAGTTATGAGAAAGAGTGACAGGTTAGAGGGGTGTGAGGAAGAGGGTAGGAGAAGGATGAGAATACGATGAGAGTGGAGTGGACGAAGAAAGGAACATGAGAGAGAGAGGGGATACAAGTTAGTGGGATAAGAGATGACTATTGACTTTACATTTGAATTCTTGAAGATTGTAGCTGTCGGGAAAGCAAGTAAATGGAAGGGGATTACACAGGCGGGAATTGCGAGAAAAAAAGCTGAGGGAGTAGAATTTACGTTTATATTTAATTGGTTTCACAGTAAAAGGGTGGGACCTAAGTGCCAATCTTGTGGCTCGGGTAAATTTATATATAGGGTCACCAGTGAACTAAGTTCATCTGAGCAGAAGCCATGAAAGTATTTGTAGAAGAAGCTATGAAAGTATTTGTAAACTGATATTTTTTTGCCTAATTCATTTAGTTTTATAGTTTCTTTGTATTGTTGTTGTTTTTTGCTCTTTTTTGTTTTGTTTTTGTTTTTTGTTTTTTGTTTTTGTTTTTTTTTTTGTTTTTTTACTGTGATAGAAAATGCGACACAGAGATCCGAAGGCGAATTGGCATAACAAAAGACGCGTTTCAGAAGCTGAGTGAAGTACTAACACACAGGAAAATTTCACTAGAAACAAAGAAAAAAGTGTTGGATTGCTATGTAATGTCAGTTCTTCAATACGACAGTGAATGTTGGACAATATCATCGAAAATGAGGACAAAACTGGAAGCAGTGGAAATGTGGTTCTACAGAAGGATATCGTGGACTGAGCATGCAAGCAACGATGAGGTGTTGGAAAGAATGGCAACAAAAAGGAAATTAATACTGAGCATCATGTTCCTGGGACATGCAATGAGGAAGGAGAGCTTGGAGAACCTGATACTGAATGGCCAGATAGAAGGAAAGAGAGACAGAGGAAGGCAGCGGATAACATATCTGCAGGGCCTGATCAGGTGGATGACGGAACGGGGGTTGCCAGGAGTAACAGGAGCAAACATACTAGGAGCCACAAGGGATAGGGAGGCGTGAAGAACCATGATCGCCTACGTCCTAAAGGGACAGGGCACATAGAAGAAGGTAAAATATGTAATCCTGTTCTGAACTGTGTCTCTTCTATCATTCACTGTTCATACGCTGTATAGTAAAATATATTTCACCGCCCGCGTAACTTTTCGAATTTATCTACCGCTGATAACAAGGTCTTAATGTACTTTCTTTTTATACGCCCTCCCAATACCGAAGTCAATAGTCAAAAGAAATTTTTATTCCTGGGCCAACTCTGTTTGTTCCTTTCTTGTTTTCTTTATTCCAATTCCCTACAAAATCCGAACCCTTCTTTCTTCCTTCCTTCCGACCACCAATAATAGTTAATTCTCGCCTTTTTCTATTTCTTTCCTCCCATCATCAGTCACTGCCCCCCCCCACCCCCACCAAAACCACCTGCCCTCTCCACACGCAAGCAATATCGGATGCTCCGCCTTTCTTTTGAAAGAGAATGTCAGCCATAACTCCACTGCGCGCATCTTTCAATTTCCGGTGTAATAACAAGTCGGGTCCACACTCCGGACATGACGGACCCGATATTTCACAAAGGCGACGTGGCTCTGCAACAACGCCATCACTTTAACAACCAGAATGATTCCCAGTTGCCTGTTCAAACGAAGCGAATAAAGAAAGAAAGAAAGAAAGAAAGAAAGAAAGAAAGAAAGATACATTGTTGCAAGTTGCCGAACCTCTGGAAGGAACAAAATAAGACGAAAAGAATTTTCTGTCTGTTTTTAAAAGCCTCTTCGCCATTGATCGATGACTAGAGCAATAGGAAAGCACGCGGAGTGTGTTCAAAGTCGTGCGCGAATGTGTCTTTGAGTAACTACGTATGACTTCAGAGGAGAGAAGAAGCAAGTTTGGAAGAATCATGTTCATAAATGAGTGTTCGTTCAAAGAACACAAGTTGCATACATATATATATATATATATATATATATATATATATATATAGTCATCCGCAGACAGATCTGTTTCGCTGTATCACAGCTCATCAGTACGGTTAGACTCCGATTGCTTTTAACCCAGGATTGAAACCCAACCGAATTAACGTCAGTCGGTGATTCTACCTTTGAGCTATGGGCGCTCGGAAGAAGAAGGCAGACTTTTTAGCGTGTATATTATCGTTATATACACCCAATAACCAGAGTGCTCTAATTCATTACTGAATGAGCGATGCGTATATATATATATATATATATATATATATATATATATATATATATATATATATATTTAGCATAGTGATGATTCACGTATACTGTCTTAATATATATAGGAAAGAATATCAAAACGTTTTGAGTTTGAAAATGTATTTTTTTTTTACAATATTTGTTTATTTCTAGTATTGTATTTTATATTTCAGACTGCCCTCGGTCCTTCATCAGAAACAAATGATTTTAAAATTTGAATTAGTAACGCATTTCGCGAGATTTCGCGAGATAAACAAATACTGTCAAAAAAACACATTTTCAAACTCAAAACGTTTTAATATTCTTTCCTATATATATATATATATTCTTTAATTACTTAGTTTCTAATCATAATAAGATTAGACCAGTGCACATTTGTATTAAATAGTGTTCAATAAAATTATATTGTAGAACTTTTTAATATTTTCCATTAAACGAGTTATTACGCGACCTAAGTTTCTATCATGAGTGGTGTCTTCAGGCGATTTGCAATAACTGATTTTAATATTTACCGTTTTCTTTAAGAACGCTCACGTAACGGTGTTTTTTTTTTAACGCTCACCTGGCAGGGAATTTTTGAACGTGCGATTTTTAAAATTACAAGTAATAATGGCGTTTTCATCCATGGTTGTATGAACCTAAGAAGTATTTTTTAGTATGGTTACACTTAGTCATAATTTCATTCAATAGTTCGGTTTGTTTTGAGGAATGGTAGAAACCTAGTTTACAAATGGAATATATATATATATATATATATATATATATATATATATAGTCATCCGCAGACAGATCTGTTTTGCTGTATCACAGCTCATCAGTACGTTTAGACTCCGATTGCTTTTAACCCAGGATTGAAACCCGACCGAATTGACATCAGTCAATATATATATGTATATATATATATATATATATATATGTGTGTGTGTGTGTGTGTGTGTGTGTGTGTGTGTGTGTGTGTGTGTGTGTGTGTGTGTGTTATTATTATTATTATTTAGTGTGTATAAATGCGACGCTCTTCAGATAGGTAGTTTTAACCTGGGCCATAGTAGAAAGGCCAACTGCGGATTGAACTCAGAAATGGATTCTCTCTCTCTCTCACTCTCTCTCTCTCTCTCTCTCTCTCTCTCTCTCTCTCTCTCTCTCTCTCTCTCAGACCTGATAAGGCATCATAATGAAACGTCGAAGCCTGATCAGTTAAAGTGACAAATTTAAAATTATATATATATATATATATATATATATATAGTCATAGTCATCCGCACACAGATCTGTTTTGCTGTATCACAGCTCATCAGTACGGTTAAACTCCGATTGCTTTTATATATAAAGAAATATAGTTTAAGGTGCGCTATATTAAAGTGCTCAATATCAGAAATAGAGTGTATGTGAATATAAAAGTAAACACTGAAATCAACACTCAGAGGCGACAGACTGTTTCATGCTAGGCACAATCATCCCATCTGAGTGTTGACTTCAATGTTCACACACACACACACACACACATATATATATATATATATATATATATATATATATATGTGTGTGTGTGTGTGTGTGTGTGTGTGTCAATGAGAGAATGGCAGACCCGTAAAGGAGAGGATAATCAAAAACATTTTATCTAATTAATATAAATTATTAATTAGATAAAAAACAGACCTGGAAGGACATTATACAGAGTATTATAGAATATTTAAAGTATATATATATATATATATATATATATATATATATACTTTAAATATTCTATATTTGTGTGTGTATTTTATTTCATGATAAAGATATATTGTGTCTACTTATTTTTATACTGATCCTTTCCAGTTGTCTAATCTGTTTCTTGATGTTAAGATGAAATTCATCGAGAAAGGCACCATATGTTTTTGTTAACCCAAGTACTTTCGCTTTTTCCCAAAACCATTTTCAGGGTTAGGGTTACAAAGACAAATTTTATTTTATAGTGGACACTAATATTCGAGTACTAAAATTAAAGTTTAAATTGATAAAACTCTATCGGTTTCATGAAATTGCATTACTTCTTTAGAACATGCATATACATATATATATATATATATATATATATATATAGCATAACAATATGATACTTAATAAACACATGCCCAACCTCCAAAATAATAGTAACTCCACTGTTAACAACAATAACCTCTCCCCAAAATAAATATTACTGTCCCTAAGATTTGTCTTAATTTTTTTTTTTTTTTTTTTGTAACTTCGACGATTTTGCATTCCAGTTTTATGTTTAGGTTTCGGTATAAACCAAATTAAATTATGCATTTAATAAATTAAAAAGTGCAGCCAAGATTTATAATTTATAACGACCTTAAACAATGCGAGGCCCAAAAATATAAATTCAGATCCAGAAACGGTTAGTTTATAATATGCAGCTGACGATTGCATAGTACATGAAACTCCGAGACATGCTACAGACGTAAAACAATATATATATGTAGATATTCTTTTTTTCTGGAAAATGAAGGAAGAAGGGCCGGACCCTGTAATTAGCTAGAGACTAATAGCTTCAGCCCGTATTCCGAGGAATTTTTTAAATAGGTGCTGTCTGTGTCTACTAGAAAAGATTTTAATATTAAAGTACCCAAAACAACACCTACTCCTGAATTTTTGAAAGGAATTCATTAGTAAGTGCTGTCATAGAGCGAATTTTAAATTCTGATTTTAGTTTTTAGGAGATTAAATATAAATTTAATTGTTTTTGATAAATTAATTTAATTTTTAAATAGTAATTTTAACCCCTCTACCTTCCTCTCCCTGTCTCCTTTGATTATATACCTTTATAAAATATGGATTCTTTTACTAATTTAACCCCCGATTTTTTTCTGCTAGTATGTATATCTTTTTCACAACTTAATTTTCATAAATTTTTATTAAAAAATTTTAAAATTAATTTTTTTTTAAATTTTTAATTATATTTTTTATTTAATTTTAATTTTAATTTATTTTTTATTTTTATTTTAGTTTATCTATATCTAAATTTATCTTTAATTAGATTAACTTAACTAAATTTATTTAAATCTCATAACTACTTTTTCCCCTAAATATGTTTTTTCTAAAAAAACTTTTTTCCAATACTTTAACCCATGTATAAACACTAGTTTTGTTTGACACGTATCGAGCGTCTCTAAAATAAGAAAATTTTCTTTTCTTTTCTTTTTCTTTATCCTTCTTACCCCCTCCCTCCCCTTCTGTTTTGTTTAACCCAATTCTCAATTCAACACCACTTCCTATTCCATCTTTTAACCCCTTAAAGCTAGGCGAAGCCAAATTTTCCAATTTTTTCACTTACAACTCTACCTAAAAGTAAAATCTAAAAATAGACGTTAATTGCTAACCGATTTTTTTTTATGACGTAAATTTATTAATTCTTAACCGTCATTTTTTATTTCTTCATTTTGGAAAATGTTGCAGATGAGATGTGAAATCTTTTTTAGGGATTACATGTTGAAATGATCATTCAACAGTTTTGAATATTGAAAATTTATTTTATTTTATATATATATATATATATATATATATATATATATATAGCTTAGGGGTAGGCACCACGACTGACACCAAATCGGTAGAGTTTCGATCACGGCTGGTCAAGCCACACTGATGTGCTGTGATACAAAGAAAAAGGGTAGTATGTGGATGACTATATATATATATATATATCCACACACACACACACATACACATACACACACACACACACACACACATATACATATATATATATGTATATATATATATATATAGGCACCTCGGCGTAGTTTAATGGTTAGCAAGCTCATCTCGCTTGAATGATTATAAGCGAGTAGTGAGTTCGATCTTCACTGGGTACCCCATACTTTTGGCAGTGTGATACATCTAAGCTACGCTTAGAAATCACCTTCTTCCAGATTTGGTGATTGGGCGCAGGGCTAACAACCCTGCCCAATAAAAAAAAACAAAAAAAAAAACAGTTTGTTACGGAAACAGCAAAAAATGCTGCTATACACACCATTAAGTGTAATGGATGATTTATTATTATTAGAAATATATATATATATATATATATATATATATATATTCGAAAGATCAGCCGATTATGGTACCATAGTTTCAACATAAGCATTTTTTCTTTAAATGTGTATTGAGCCCTTTTAATATAACAGTTTACTATTCTAATTTGACTCTAGCAAATAACTGTTATATATAGACTTTGTAAACAGTAGCTA
The DNA here is from genome assembly GCA_037127315.1 of Ascarosepion bandense. Taxonomy (NCBI): domain Eukaryota; kingdom Metazoa; phylum Mollusca; class Cephalopoda; order Sepiida; family Sepiidae; genus Ascarosepion; species Ascarosepion bandense. The sequence goes on along the minus strand of JBBBDQ010001642.1, from coordinate 1,235,905 downwards.
CTTCGGCATTTACGCACTGCTCATCCGATAATGAATTGGAGCACTCTAGCTATTGGGCGTGTTTATACGCGCTAAAAAGCCTGCCTTCTTCTACGTGGGGTAGAATCGCAGACTGTCGCCAATTCGGTCGGGTTTCAATCCTGGGTTAGGAAGCGACCGGAGTCTAAGCCGTACTGATGAGCTGTAATACAGCGAAACAGATCTGTCTGTGGATGGCTATAGCATATATACATATATATATATTTATTTCGTTTTTGACTATTGTCCTCATCTTCGTTTCGGTCGTTGTCCCCAAGAATACATGGCTCAGTGGATTAAAACGTTGGCTGAAGTAAACCAGTTACTTGACCCAAAGAGCTGTGAGTTCAATACCTGGTCACAGCAGAGGTGAGCAAAACCTTGGAAATATCCGGAAGAGAAATGAGACATGGAACTAGAACACTCTACCATGGTGGACGAAATAAAGGGTTCGGTTCGAAATTCTAATCACCTGATTAAGGCTGGGGCGTATAACGACTGAAACGTCGGGAATATGATGAAAACAGTCCGAAAAATGTTAATAGCGTAACCATACATCATCTCAGAAATTTGTGTCTATATATATATATATATATATATATATATATGCTTACATTACCTCGTGTTCCCAAGCGGTATCCCATTATCATTAATATAACAAAAAGTAGAAAGAAAGAGTGTTGGACCGAGGGGAGAGCAGTCAGCGACGCCTGTATTGATCTCATTGCCTCCGGATGAATGGCCATTGACAACGACCCTTATAAACCTACCCGAACGGACTTGATAATTGCAAGATCTCTTTCGGAGATGATAGGAAACTGTAAAGTTAGAACAGTAAACATCGATACAACAACTTGACAAAAGCTTTTGAGATATCTAAAGTGTGATGTTAACTGCCTTCGAATATTTCACCGATTCTGTGTATAATGACGGGTGAGATGTCAGCAGCCGACTGATCGAACAGGGATATGTGGCCTCGTTGTGACTTGAGCGTAGCAAAGGTCATCTCATTGTGTCTAATCATCAGACTGCTCAAGTCGTATACAGAACAGGAAGTCTCCAGTCATCTCGAATAGTTCTCTTTGAATCAATGATTTCGTATCCTGAGAGACTGCGTGATGTTGGGTTAACTATTCTTCTTCTTCTATGTGTCATGTCCTTTCAGGACGTAGGCGATCATGGCTTTCCACATCTTCCTATCCCTGGTGGCTCTTAGCACGCTTTCTCCAGTTACACCACGCAACCCTCGTGCCGTCATCCACCTGATCAGGTCCTTCAAATATGTTATCCGCTGCTTTCCCCTGTCTCTTTTTCCCTCTATCTGGCCTGTTAGTATCAGGTTCTCCAAGCCCCGCTTCCTCATTGCACGCCCCAGGAACTTTAGCTGTCTCTTGTGATGCTCAGTATTAATTTCCTTTTCTTTTCTATCCTTTCCAAAACCTCAGCATTGCTCACATGCTCGATCCATGATATTCGCAGCATCCTTCTGTAGAACCACATTTCAGTTGCTGCAAGTTTTTTCTTTCATCTTTGATGATATTGTCCAGCATTCACTGCCATATTGAAGGACAGACAGCACGTAGCAATCCAGTACTCTCTTTGTTTCTAGCGAAATTTTCCTGTTTCTAAATACCTTACTCAACTTCTGGAATGCTACCTTCGTCTTCTGTTAGAACACTTCCCGTACATGTTTATGAAAAATCGCACAGGTTGCATTGGTTTTCCAGAGGATGGTAGTTGGAAGCCAACTCATCAGACGTGGCCTCTTTGGTGGCTGTTCATGTGCAGTGAGTGAATTGTCATCACACACACACACACACACACACACACATATATATATATATATATATATATATATATATATATAAATTAAATATCTTAAAAACAAATTTGAAAGTCACTCCGTCCTCAAATTTACATTAGAACTTAATATTAATAACAAAATCCCATTCCTTGATGTATTCATTGATTCTAGCGCACATAAATTTACTACTTCTCTATATAGGAAACCAACCAGCATAAACTCGTGTCTTCTTAATTATAATAGTGAATGCCCCCAACGATATAAGTTATCTGTTATAAAAAACTTACTTCAACGCACACAAATGATATCTTCTTCCAAATCTATATTTTATAAAGAATTACACAACATTAAGCAAACACTAGTCAATAATGGGTTTCCTAACTCCGTTATTGATCAACAAATTAAAATGTATCTCAACAAAATTAACAATAGCTCCAAAAATAATGATAATACTAATAATAATGGTCTACATCAAAATAAACATAACACTATTAACTTATACTATTGCAACTAAATACATAATAATTATAAACAAGATGAAAAAACTCTCAACAACATAATACGTAGAAATGTTAAGCCAGTGGAAAGTAATAATCAAACTCATTATATATTATAAAAAGTTTAAAACAATTGACCTCATAGTCTATAATAACCCAACAAGCACTAAACTAAATTCTCTACAAAAAACCAATTTAGTGTACCAATTTACATGCCCATTCAGAAATTGCATCTCTGATACTAATCAAAAACCTAGTACATATATTGGTTTTACTACAACCACGCTCTCCCGTAGACTTACATGTCATCTTTCTGATCAGAGTACTATTAAACAACATTTCTCTGAAAAACATAAACATGTAGGTAATATCAGACAGATTTTGGTCAACAATACGGTGATCCTTACTCATACACACAGTAAGAGGAACCTGCAGATATTGGAGGACATGTACATAAAATCTAAACAACCAACATTCAATAAAATCAACTTGAAAACAGGAAATAACATTACATTGCATTTGACTACATGGTTTTGTTGTCATTTCGCGCTATCCCGCGGTGTGACGTCATAAAACCGCATCGCAAACTTAAGAACTGCGTTTATTATTTTTGGTAAATATTGCCGTTGCCAAGCGGAGTTTTATGTCAACACAAAATAAAATCGTCTGTGATGGTGGATTTTATAATATTTCAGTTTGAACGACCTCTCTGAAGATGGCTCATGTGAGCCGAAAGCTTAGAAGAAAACCAATAAATAATTATCCAAATGTTGGAGAATTTTTGTCTTTATTTTCAACTGAAATTAAAGCCAAAATACGACGTTTAGAACGGCTCATGATTAAACATAATAGACATTGATTGTCTCTTATATTTAACAGCATATGTTTAGAAAAAAAAATATATATATATATAGAGAGAGAGAGAGGGAGAGAGAGAGATAGTCATGCGCAGACAGATCTGTTTCGCTCTATCACAGCTCATCAGTACGGTTAGACAGCCGATTGTTTTTTACCCAAGATTGAAACCCGACCGAATTGGCGTCAGTCGGCGATTCTACTTCTGAGCTACGGGCGCTCGGTAGAGGGAGGAAGACTTTTTAGCGTGTATATTATCATTATACACGCTCAATTGCTGAGAGTGTTCTAATTCATTGCTGAATGAACGATGCATAGATGCCAGAGTAGCTACTGCTTTTCAAAGTCTACCATTCTTCCAGAGTGCTCAATCAAGGTGTGAGAGCGTAAATGTATATATATATATATATATAGAGAGAGAGAGAGAGAGAGAGAGATTAAAATTTCCTGCATTTATGAGAGAAGAATGCTCAGTATTAGAAAGATAGTATTTTTAAATATCGGAAGTGTTGACATAGGAATCAGCATTACATGGCGACTAACAGTTTTACATCTAATGTTCCTGACAACCAGCAAAGCTCTCACTTTGCATTTACACCAGCTCTAGGATATGATTTGAAGATCGCTTGTGGCGTGGAACTGACTGTCGCCATTAATCCTTATTCGTGTGTACACAGGAATAAAGACTGTGTCCCTTTTTTCGTATATATATATATATATATATATATATATATATATATATACTAAATTGGTTGGATCAGGATCGCAGTTCTTCAAAGGACATCTAAATTCGTAAATAATATTAGTTCTCTGTAGTTTAGATCATGCAGGTGAAATGTTATTTTTGACGATGAGGTTAGCCGTTTTCAATTTTTTATAATAGATAATTGATTTTTTTTAAAGTTTTTTTTTTTTGCGTATTATCGGATGATGTTTTGAACTGAAGATTCGTCCTGTTTATAATTGCTATGCATTTGTTTTTTGTTTTGTTTTGTTTTTTGTTTTTTGATTGCTTTGTTTTTTGTTTTTTGGGGAATTTTTTTGTAGAAAGTATTAGTTATTGTCTTTATCCTTGCACTTACTGTTGCTCTTTGTCAAGTTTGAAAGAAAAGGCTAATGTGGTGTTTGTTTCGAATTATAAAGTTCTTTGAAAGAAGGCGAAAAGATGCATTCTGGTACGCCCTCGTGAGAAATTTTTAATAACACCAATTTTATATTTAAAAAGACATTGACCAGTAAAATTAAGGCGACAAGAACTCTTACTGGTGTTTATATATATATATATATATATATATATATATATATATATAGTTATGAAAGTATTCTTAAGAGATTTCACGAAAACATTTAAGAATGGGAGTTTATTTTTTGAGACTAAGTTCATAAATAACTTTTTACTCGCTAGGTCTAAACTAGGTACCTCCACTAACCGTTGAAAATTAATAAAACTTAATAAAAACGAACTTTTTCCATCAAAGTGTTTATGTTATTTTTAAGAGGAAAGGTCAAAGTAATTACCATCATTATTAACTACCTGATGAGACATTGTTCTTTCAAAGTCAAAACAAAATGTACAATTTTGTGGTAGCTTGTAGTTTGTACATGTTCTAAAGTATAATTTATCATAACTATAAAATAAAAATATTTATTTATAATGCCTATCTATAAATATGATTAAGGATAGACAACAAACGTGCAATAATTAAGACGACAGAGCATAATGATTGACATTGTATTTATATTTTTGAAGTTCAAAGTTGACACAAAATTAAAAAACCGGAAGAAAGTTCCGCCACCAAGAAGTTGTGGATTCGTTATTTGGTACGATATTTGGTACAATACTTTTGGGCAGCATGGATTTTTGACAACGAAGTATATTCTCTTCCACACGATTGCTTCCCCGACGGCTACAATCTCCAGGAGTTTAAATGTAAGGTCAATAGACACCTCCTAACACACTAACCTGCTCCCATTCTATCAAACACTCTTCCCATCTGCCCAACCCTCATCCTCGGTATCCTTACTCATCTGTCACCTTCCTCCTGACATTCCTTATGTCTAACCACTCCTTCTCTTTACCTTCCCCTATGTAGCCCCATGCGCAATAGTGGCAGTGGAATGCCTTGCTTGGGGTGAGATGATTAAAAAAAAATATTCGCGCTTAGAGACACAGATGTTTAAAATTTACAGGCATCGATTTTGTTGAAATGACAAGCAGGTGCAAAGGGAAAACATGTTCGGATTCAGAATTTTTACTTTGTCTACCGGGGTCAGAAGATTATGCTCCAAATTCAGATAAAGTGAAGCGGAAGTGACGTTAAGCCGACAGTTAAAATATTGGTAGTAATTTTAATTTGATATTAGTAGAAATTGCAATCGTCGAAGAAGTCGGTTGGCTAAATCGAGTCTCCCCGATGTGGGAGTGCTGACAACTCAGACCAAACAACCTCTAACTCCACGACATGTGTCTAAAGATGTCTTGTGTCTGAAAAAGATGCCACTACTGTGTTTGAAGAAAATGTCATAAAAAAAGGAAAAGAAAATATGGTTATATTTTACTTACACTTGATTAATTCTATTGTTTAGGACAGTTGCATTTGTTGCAGATTGTTATTGCTGTACGGTGACGAGGACGAAAAGATTGAGTGGTCCCTGACAAAGTGATTTATAATTTCAGAAGTTTAGTCGTCTCCCCAGATTTTTGAGTTGCAAAGATTTTATCGTCCCCCAGAAGATTCGCATAGTGAAATCAGTTAATTGTCGTCGACATCGTAGATAGCAGTCAGACATTGTGGTTACAACATTCGTCGCAACCATCATTGATTCCTCGTTTTCCAGCATTTGTCCATTCACCTTAGATCCAGTCACCGTTAGGTCCAACATTGTGTTTGCAACAGTGTTTCCACAAGAAAAATATCTACCTGACAAGAGAGGTATATAACAAAGTACAACAGAAGAAACTCCTAGCATAGAACTTACGGTTACATCTAACCATTTCAACTGTAAAACAATTAGACTTCAATCTAGTATAACGCTTAAATTCATAAAGTCTAGGTAACATAGCGGAAAGTTCATCAGAGCAATTACTATGAAAGTATTTATAGAAAAAGCACATATTACATCAGTGGAAAAGGAACTGAAGCCCATATGCCAGAGCATGACCAATATCATTTCAGATTTTTTTTTTTTTGATTTTTTCAAGAATCTCTAAATATATAGCAGCAGCACCAGGCCAGATATGGTCATATCTTTTAAAAGTATTTGTTGGTTGGTTGTTTTATGGCATATCAACACCTCGGCGGGTCATTTATTGCCAACTAAATTTTATTTATTTATTACTGGTAATACCATTTTCTTTCAACAATTTATTGTTGTTTTTATATAAGTTTTGTGTCTAGTAATACTTTTTTTCTTTTCGAGTACCAAGATTCACTGGGATTTGTTTTTAAGTGCAGGGTCCCCAAGTCCTACCCTGTTATTTAACCCATAACTGGAGGGAAAGGACGGATTAATACCTTTCCCAAGGGTACCAGTCCTTAAATGAATGCCTTTCCCAAGGGTACCAGTCCTTAAATGAATGCAGGGTATTCAACTGGAATTCGAACTCGGCTCACCGACTTCTCTTTCCGAACCGATATCCACTGCACCACAACGCACATCTGTCACCAAACGCTTACAGCACCTGGTATTTCCAAGCGGTCACCCATCTAAGTACTGACCAGGCTCAACGTTGCTTAACTTCGGTGATCGAGCGAGAACCGGTGTATTCAACGTGATATGGCCGGAAGCCAAAAGTATTTGTAGTAAAATCTTCATTGATTACAAAATCATTTTTATCTGATAAATATCTTCAAATAAGATACTATTGTTACTTATCTACAATGATTGCAGTGTGTTTAAGTTATTTTAAACCTAAAATATTAGTAGTGAAAGCAACTTATTTTCCTTCTAAAGATTTCTTGTTGAAAAAAAAGAATGGAATAGAATTTACATTTATATTACGGGAGTTTCATTGATGATTCAATAAAATCGAGACAGACGATAATGTTGCTACCTTTATAAATATTTAAACTGTTTAATCTCCAGCGGAAGCGAGCATTTAAATTGATTCAAAGACTTCTGGCTGCATTTTGGAGAAGATGATGCTTGCAACCGATAGACTTTATCAGAGATATTATTGCTATTTATTATTAACCAATCAAAAAAGACAAGTACTAAAACGAGGCTCTGTGCCAGGATCTTTGACGTCAGGAATAGTTTGTCTCAGAAAGAGACTTGAAAATACATCTCAGAAAGTAATCCTAACTGTGTGTGTGTGTGTGTGTGTGTGTGTGTGTGTGTGTGTGTGTGTGTGTGTGTGTTGGGGGTAGTGAGAGCGCACGTGTGTGTGCGTGCGCGTACATACAAGTCAGTGTGGAAAAGTTCTCGGTCATGATCAAATAAAAATGATCACATTGTTAAATATATGTTTTTAAGTGTTCTATGGTCAGGCCGAATACTTTTCAGTACCGCACTGTTTAGCGATAGGTTTGTGCTTAGAAGTGATCTGCCTGTATTAGTAAATTGTATTTCACTATCTGGTATTCCCTCTTTCTTTCTCCGTCTCTTTTGTTCTTTCAAAAAAGTTAACTCATGAAAAATTATGATATTTTTCAACTAAAAAAAAGATTAAAATAAATCAGAAAATTATTATAGTTCCTGTTTTTTGAACAGGACTTCTTGTAACAGAACATAATCTTCTACGTAACAGGAAAATGTACTTATAACTGGATTTAAGGACCCTCTAAAAATGCTGACGGACCGGAAATACTAAAATCCGAAGTAAAAGCTGCAATGGCCAAACTGAATAGGAACGGCATTGTAATAAAGATGTTGACAGCCTTAGAAGATTTTGCCATAGAGAAAATTACCGAAATAATAAATGAAATCTAAAACAGTGGTGTAATACCAGTTGAACTAAGCAAATCAACTTTCATAGCTCTGCCTAAAGCCAGGCACAATCGAATGCGAACTACACTGAACAATCAGTTTGATGAGCCACATAACGAAACTCATTGTCAGAATCCTGATGAATAGAGCGCGAAGCAGAATCAAACCGGAAATAGGACAAGAACAGTGTGGTTTTGTCAAGGACACTGGAACAAGGAATGCAATATTTATGCTAAGGATGCTATCAGAAAGGGCGATACAAATGAAAAAGGACGTTTATCTGTGTTTTGTAGACTATGCCAAGACATTCGACAAAGTACGCCACATGGAACTGACAGAAATGTTTAGCAACCTCGATATATTTAACAAAGACATCAGAGTAATCAAGAACCTCTACTGGTAAGAAACTGCCTGCATACGAACATGTAACAAATTCAGCAGATATACAAAGATAGAAAAAGGCGTAAGACAAGGATGTGTCTTTTCACCAGATCTATTTAACTTGTACAGCGAGACTATTCTGAAGACCCTAGAAGTTATGCCAGGATTCGTCATTGGCGGTCACAATCTCAACAACAAAAGATACGCAGATGATACAGATGATATATACTGATAGCTGACACATAACGAAAACTACAAGACCTCCTAAAAAGGTAGATGAAGAAAGTGAAAAGAAAGGAGTACAAATTAATTACAAGAAAACTGAATGTATGGTCATCAGCAAAAGAGGAGCCCAAAATGCCAGTTACAGTTTGGAGATACTAAAATCAAGCAAGTACAAAAGTTTAAGTACTTGGCATGTGTTCTAACGGAAGGCGGAAAGTGCGACACTGAGATCCGAAGGCAAATTGGAATGGCCAAGGATGCATTCCAGAAGCTGAGCAGTGTATTAAGAAACAAGAAAATTTCGCTAGAAACAAAGAGAAGAATTCTGGATTGCTATGTGATGTCTGTCCTTCAATATGGCATAAATTCTGGACAATATCATCAAAGATGAAAGAAAAACTTGAAGCAATTGAAATGTCGTTCTGCAGATGAATGTTGCGGATATCATGGATCGAGCATGTGAACAATAATGAGGTTTTAGAATCGATGGAAACGAAAATGAAATTAATTATGAACATCCGGAAGAGACAGCTAAAGTTCTTGAAACGTGATGAAGAAAGAATGCTTAGAGAATCTGATACTCACAGGTCAAATAGAGGGAAAGAGAGATAAAGAAAAGCAGCGGGTAACATATTTGAAAGGCATGAACAGGTGGGTGGCAAGCGGGGTTTGGGAGGGGTAACATGAGAAATCGTGCTAGGAGCCACCAGGGATAGGGAGACGTGGAAAGCCATGTTCGCCTACGTCTTGAAGGAATATGGACATAGAAAAAGAACAAGATTTAATAATCTTGAAACAGAACACGCGCATGCACATTCGAGAGGTCTTTATATCAAGTATCCTTCGCCTGCCTTTAGCCTTACACGTTTAGTAGTGGAGATGGCGTTTTGAAGGCTTTCTAAAAAAATAGAAATGATGCTTACTTCAATCACAGACGCGCGGGGCACGTGACTGTTGGAAACGAACACAACCTGCTCAAAACCAAAGCTGAAATACTATGTAATGCTCAAAGAAACCACACAAGGACAAAAAAAAAGCACCCTCGAAAATAGCTATAGAAGCAGTCGAAAGCGCTCTGGACAATAAAAAGTAAGGGCAATTTTTATACTCCGAAAAACGTTAGGATACTTGAAAAACAATAAAGAAATATATATATATACAGTGTGCAATGGATAAATTGCCGTCCAAATTAGGCAAAAGATTGACATCTAATTTTATGAGATATATTCCCCAAAATTACGCAAAAATATCTTGAAATACTAAAGAGTAAATTTATTCAATAAAATCGCCATTGGCTTCAACCACGTCATTCAGAAGACTTCGAAATCGTCGGCAACACCTCTAGACCTTTTTTATTTTAAGTTGATGAACGCTGCCATAATCCTTGCCTTCAGTTCATTTTTGGTGTTACAAGGGGTTTTGTTGGTCGCTTGCTCAACTGCGTCCCACAAAATAATAATCCAGGAGGTTGCAGTCCGGAGAGTTCATCGGCCAAATGTAAGGGGTGATGTGATCGCATATGTTGTCTGACAGGCAACTAAGTTATATTTTTGTGTGGTATGGTGCAGAGTCCTGTCAACAGATATAGAGCCTTCCAGCAGTCATCCTATTAACCCAGGGTAGCACTACCTCCTCAAGGCACTTGATGTAAGCCTCCATGCTGAGTCTGAGGCCCTCACAAACAAATTCGGGAGTTCTTTACTGATCAAAACTATCAGAGCGAATTTTCAGAGCTGCCGTACCTTCGTAATCACCATTAAACTCATCTAACTCTTTCCGAATCCTCTGCACTGTCCTTAGATTTACACCCAAACCCTCTGGAATATTCATATTAGAGCTTCTAGCACGAATGTCAAGCAGTACAGCATGCCGTTTCCAAATTTCTGGCGCAGTGAATTGCGTCATGGTGTTCTTTATCTCACAGACGGTGCACAACTGACTGTACTATACTGTGCAGTCGACATTATCAAAAACAAACGATGTGCATTTGCAAAATTAAAAATATAAAATGTCGGCAATTTACACATCGCAGCCTGCGTGTATATATATATATATATATATATATATATAGATATAGATATATATATATCCCTTGTTCCCTGTTTAGGATGTGGTTTCCGGCTTTCTCTTTTCCAATCTTCTCACTTTTTTTTCAATTGGAGTAGATAGATCTATCTATCGCCCGGTTCACACTCCACTCATGTCTATTGAACAGATTAAGAGGCTCATCCCTTGTTCCCTGTTTAGGATGTGGTTTCCGGCTTTCTCTTTTCCAATCTTCTCACTTTTTTTTTCAATTGGAGTAAATAGATCTATCTATCGCCCGGTTCACACTCCACTCATGTCTATTGAACAGATTAAGAGGCTCATCCCTTGTTCCCTGTTTAGGATGTGGTTTCCGGCTTTCTCTTTTCCAATCTTTCCACTATCTTTCCACTATTACTTAGCCCCCTGCACATCAGTGGTGTTACCGCCTTGCTCGGGGTGATACGATTAAAAATATATATATATATATATATATATATATATATATATATATATATATATATATATATATATATCCAATGAATTAGAACACTCTTAACTGTTGGGCGTGTATAATGATAATATGCACGCTAAAACTATGCCTCCTTCTACCGAGCTGACGTCAATTCGGTCGGGTTTCAATCGGATGTCTAACCGTACTGATGAGCTGTGATACAGCGAAACAGAACTGTTTGGGAATGACTATATATATATATATATATATATATATATATATATATATATATATATTATCAATTCCCATCATATATATATATATATATATATGTGTGTGTGTGTGTGTGTGTGTGAGAGAGAGAGAGAGAGAGAGAGAAAGAGAGAGTGTGAGAAGGAAAGAGATTTAAATTTAGATGAAGATTTAAATTTAGATGAAGAGCCGGTGGAATGAGAAGAGCAATTCAAGAACACGCCACTACTTCATACGTGCTGTTTTCAAAATTGTCACACACACACACACACACACACACACACACATATATATATATATATATATATATATATATATGCGTACGTGTGTGTGTAAATATATATATTATCTTAATTTGAATATATGTTTCCTAATAAGTTTTCCTTTTTCTTGTCTTAGTCCATTAGCTAAACTCTCTCTCTCGCTCCCTCGCTCTCTCTCTCTCTCTCTCTCTCTCTATATATATATATATATATACACATATATATATATATATATATATATATATATATATATATATATGCTAAAATATGTTAGTAAGGTATGCTATATTTATTGATTAAAATGCTCAATATCTTGGATACATCGTATGTAAATATAAAAGTGGCCATTGAAGTCAACACCCAGAGGCGACAGTGCGTTTCATGATAAACGCAACCGTCAGGCCACATGCTCTCTCTCTCTCTATCTATCTATCTATCTATCTATCTATCTATCTATATATATATATATATATATATATATATATATATATATGATGATGATGATGTGTGTGTGTGTGTGTGTGTTTTTTTTTTTAATTTAATAAATAAGATTTTTCGAATGCTCAGTTCGGTAGACAACATGCAAAATGAAATACTGCTTAAAAATAAACGAAGTGTCTACTAAAATACAGCTATCCACGAAAAATAACGTTTAATCCAATAAAAATATGTTCGGATTAATAAATAAAAATTCATTATTTCTTTAGAAACTACTTTATTTACGTTTCGGATAACAAACTGAACAGTTATGAACTTTCGAGAATCTAAGACGAGAGGATGAAGCATACATATCAAAATAGAACCTCACTTCGTCACGACGCTCTTCCTAGCCGAGTTAGTTAAAGCACTTCGCATTAGATGATGGTATCTCCTGGTGAGGATTAATCTGATTCAGTGATCCCATTTTTCTTTAATAAGATATCTCTACTGTTCAGGCAAGTAGACGAAATAAAATACTTTATATAAATAAATAGAGCGTCTATTCAAATATCCATTAAAAATACCTTTTAAAGTAACAAAATTATGCATATGTAGTAAAATTATATTATTATTGTTCTTATGCAAATTATTGAAGATTCCTGTTCAATCCCAACAATAACGTCTCGACCAAATTAGACTTCAATAATGAATAAGACAGATATTCAGAAAATATTTTAATTATTCTACAGTTAATAAACTAAGAAATGTACAATTAATTTAATTAGTTAAGTTAATCCGTGTCATTATTTCTAAAGAGGTAATGTGTTGTTCTTTTCTTTGGTGTGAAGTAACCATTTCTCCCAAACTATTCCAGCTAACCATTCAAGAAAAATGAAGGGATTTATTTTATCGGCGTAAATATTGAACTCTTTACAAAAGCGCGCGCGTGTGTGTGTGTGTGTGTGTACTAAGGGCATGGAATGTTCCTTCTAATAACGTTCTTCATACTTGCTCTCCTATGCCCAAATTACGCTACAACCAAATTTACAAAGGCAATCACAAACATAAAATCTTAAATAAATACGTCTACTGTTTAAAGAATTATGTAAGACTATTTGAAGCAGTCATACACAGAAACACATTAGACGACCAATAAATATATTATATAAACTATGAAATTGTGAATACTTTTGTTTCATTACGTTTTAAAATTATTTTATTATCCAAATATTTTTGCAAAATTTCGAATGCAGTTTCATTAAAATTCTTCGGTGCTTAATGTCTTCAATTCCTATTTGTTCTTGGAATTTATTTTCTTTTCACGCAACAATTTTTCGACACAGAATCGACCAATCTTTTTTTTTTTTTAATCATTTCACCCCGAGCAAGGCAGAAACGCCACTGATGTGCAGGGGGTTACATAAATGTAAAAATATTAATTAGAAAAGAGTGAGGAGTACAAGCTAGTTAGAAAGGAACAATAGAAAGCTGAGAAAGCAGGGGCAATGACAGATACATAGGTGGAGAGAAAGTGAAGAGCTAGAGTCCAGTGGATAGTAGATGAGTATTAACTTTGCATTTAAATTTCTGGAGGTCGTAGCCGTCAGGAAAGCAAGAATACGGGAGTGAGTTCCACAGGCGGGAAGTGCGAGAGAGGAAGCTGCAGGAGTAGAATTGTCGTCTGCATTTGGCTAACCTGACTGTGAATGGGTGGGACCCAGTTGCCAGTCTGGTTGCACGGGTAAACACCTGTTGAGGAGGCATCAGTGACTTAAGCTCATCCGAGCAGAAGCCATGAAAGTATTTATAGAAGAGACAGAGTGAGGCCACATTTCGACGATGGGAAAGTGGCTGCAGTCGAGTCGCCAGATCAGTATGGCGAATGCCATAACAAATTATCGATCTCTTTTCCCATCCATTCAATCACAAACTTTGACTTACGCTTTGAATCGTTGTCATGTTAGAATATTCAGGTTTTATTCAAGTTGAGATTTCGACATAAGCTTTTCAGATTAGGTTTAAGCACCAGAAAATAATCATAAGATATTTTTTTAAAAATATGGGGTTCGACATAGACATAAAAACTAACCTAAAATATAGGTTGTTCCATTAAGATGGATCGAAGTTAAAAGTAAATAAAACAGTTGTGGAGCATTGGATATCGGCTCGGAACGAGAAATCGGTGGGGCCGAGTTCGAATTCCAGCCGAATTCATTGCATTCACTTACGCGCAAATACCCTTGGGAAAGGTATTAATTTGTCTATTCCTTCCAGTTATGGGTTAAATAACAGGACAGATTGCTTTATCGGCAACTAGTCTATCGCAGAAAGCAATGGCAACCTACTGCGGGATAATCTTCTGCCTAGTCAGTCATGTTTGTTTGGAGATATGATCGCCAAAGCGTGTATCATGTATGACACTTAACTGACTGATTGGTTCTTGTTATTTCAATCATGGCAAATATGCGTAAGAAATAATATCACTCAAATGTCCGCCAATGCTTCGGTCGATGGTGAAAATCTTTGATAACATCCTTGCATAGTTGCTCCTCGATCTCACCAATATGTCTTACTATATCACCCCTCGTCCGTTGAAGTGTTGTTGGCTTGTTGGCATCGATGCCAGTTTTAAAATGGCCCCAAATGAAGAAATCTAAAGGCGTCAAGACGCACGATCATGGTGACCAACTGACATCACTGTATCGAGACGATACAACCTGGGAAATTCTCATTCAATAAAGCCAAATGCATTTCTGTTTTAACGTCTATTTTCCTAAAAGGCTTCGATAAATTTAACACATTGTTCGATTGTTAATATTTCCATGGTTGAAATTGCCAAAAGACTGGAGTTTTTAAATCTGAAAGAAATTGAAAAAAATTATTAGATGCTTAAACTTAATTCACATTTAAAATCGGTCTAAGTTATTAGAACACTCTATAGATTCCTTAGATGCCACATTCAACTTAAGAAACGGTACATATCAAACATACTGAAAGTCTAAAAACAAACCATTTTACATACACACATCTTTCAACCATATGCCATCAATAATCAAGCAAATCCCACAATCAATTAAATGTGGATTATCTGACAATTCTTCTAGTGAAACCCTCTTCAACGAAGCCAAAAAAGATGATGAAACCAACCCAAAAGATAGTGGATTCCCGGAAACACTCACATGCACACTAAAAAACACAAAAAGTCCAAAAAAGATATCATGTAATTCAGTCCATCGTACAACAGAAACATAAAAATAAGCGCAGAAAAATATCCATTCGGAAAGCAACCAACAAACAACCTATACAAATCAAATCAATGTTCAACTCTAGAGCAAAAAATGAATGTTTCTTCAAATGGCAATTGCTTGCAAAACAATTTAATATACCAAGCCACTGTAAAATCAGAAGATAACGAAAAATAGTGTACCTCGGAATAACTGAAGGAGCATGAAAACAAAGAAACTACATACACAAAACCTCCTTTAGAAATTATAAACACGCGAACAGCACAATTGTTTCGAAACATATATCGGAAATTAAAAACAAAAAACAATCGAACTAAAATCGTATCATAGAAAATATTGAAAAATGCATCAGCCTTTAACAATGAAACTAAAACTGTAGATTTTGTCTGAAGAAGAAAATGGTTAAATCACCTTCAAAAATGACTAAATAAACAATTAGAACATATCTCAAAATGCAGACACGAAACCAATTTTTTACTTCGTTACTTAAGAATTAATAGCTAACAACGAATACGGAAAAAATAAGTAAAAATAAATAAGAAAAATAAAATGAATAAAATAAACAAAACATCTAAATCAGTAAGTAAAATTAAGTAAATAGTTAACAATTTAACAAACCAAAAGTCCACACCTAAACATATATTAACGTAATAATAATCAAAAACAAATAATAAAGTAATCAATAATGAGTAAAAAAAAAAACAATTAACAAACAACAATATGAAATATCTACAAATATCTGCATTCGGATCCCCGATTATTTCTACTCAGTCGCCTCTAGAACAATTTGAAATACCACCCACCCAATAACCGTTAGAATAATATGATAACCCTTCTACCCACAATGCGCTACTGACCGGTATAGATACATAGTCGAGCCAAAACACAGCATACATGACCTGAAGGTTGCGATTGAAACACTGTCGCCGCTGAATATTGACTTAAATATTATAATTATTATTATTATTATTATAAATGTTATTTTTGTAGATAAACATGTTTCAGTAGATGACCTGTTTTTCTTTATCTTTGTTTTTTACAGTGTGAATTACGTCTCTGACTAAATCATTCCAGGTCAAACTCTGAGACGTAAGGCCGAACCTTGTCGGAAGTAACATTTTTTTCAAATACGCAAGCCAAAACAAGTAGACGTAATTCAGTGTTTAGAATATATTTAAAATATCAATATATATATATATATATATATATATATATATATATATATGTGTGTGTGTGTGTGTGTGTGTGTGTGTGTGTGTGTGTGTGTGTGGATTGATTTGCTTTAACGGTTTAGGAATCTTTTGCAGGTTATTTAATGCGTGAAAATATTTTTAGTTATAAGTTTGTTTTTATTTTTATTTTTTTTTTAGATAATAAGGATTTATTGGTAAGAGTCTTACTAATTAACCCATAGCTGTTGGGAGAAGAAGTGGATTCATACCTTTCCTAAGAGTATTTGTGCATAAGTAAATATAATGAACTCGACTGGAATTGGAACTCAGCTCTCGGATTTTTAATTCCGAGTCATTATACATGGCACCACACGTACATTCAAATTTACAGCATCTGGTATTCCAAAACAATCACCCATCTAGTTTTTGCCCGGTCTCGACCTTGCTTAACTTCGCTGATCGTAATAGAATCAACGTGATATGGCTACAGACACACGACACGGCACACACACACACACACACACACACACACACACACATATATATATATATATATATATATATATATATATATATATATATATATATAATTAAGTTTCGGTGAAATTGCCAGTCTATATACTATCGCACATACAGACCCCCACATTCATCTCATCACACAAAGAGAACAAAAGATGCTTAACTTGATATACATACACATAACAATGCTTTCTATTTATTGGCAATATTACTTTCTTTCACTCCTACTCTTTCATCTCAAACCATTTTCCAGAGCTTTTCTAGGGCCTGCTGTGCTGGTCAGTGGTCGAAAGTGGACAGTGAAGATACCAAACGCTAATCGTCATGAGAATTGGTTATTAGAAAATCCTACCTTCCAAGACTTCTGAAGCTTAATCAGCGAAAACTTGGCGAATAGACAAAGTCCATTAACTTTCACATTATAAAGCCACGCACGTCACGCCTTGCAAGGGTCTATTTAAATGAAATTTGGGGCAATTTACTTTAAAATGGGGATTTTGAAATATAGACGGCGAAGACAGCTATATTGAAGTTCTTCATTCAAATTTTCAGACACTCATATTGACAAACGCATTTATGTATATGCTTGTTAGAAATAGAAATTAGAAAGAGAGAGTGTATAAATATTAACTTCATGATATTATAATAGTTACTTAGGTTGTGGGTTAGTCTTGAGAAACGAAAATCGCAAACTGGTAAACGAGAATAGCTTACCGTTACAAGGATAGCTTACCGTTACCATCCATTGTCTACTTTACCGTTATGGTTATCGAGAATAGCGCCACAATGTATGGTAATATTGATAGTCAGGATAGCCGTTTCCATGCAGAAAATATTCGGAAATTAATTGATCGAAAACTTAGCGTTAATATCGTTTGAATCTTATAGAATCTTCCTCTTAAAACAATTTGTCATTAAGAATAGTTTTCTCAAGTGCACTGTTATCACTTTCCCCTATGTAACCCCCTGCACAACAGTGGCAGTAGAATGCCTTGCTAGCGGTGAGATGATTAAAAAACAAAAAAAAAACACTCTTTCTAGTAGTGACGGGAATTTCCTTCCTAGTCTTTTGCTTAAAGTAATGTGGAAAGTCTGCATCTTCATTTTATCATTATTTTCCCTCCTAATTACATGTGCTATCATTTCTCCTTATTGCTGCTGTTGGAAATATTCAAGGGACGTGATTTTTGTTATTTGGTGAAATTCTTTGAGGTTTTGTGGTGCCACTCTATAATAAATGAAGGATTGTCTTCTTTAAAAACCAGAGGAGTCATTAGAAAATCCTACCTTCCAAGACTTCTGAAGCTTAATCAGCAAAAACTTGACAAGTAGACAAGGTCCATTAACTTTCATATTATAAAGCCACGCACGTTACGCCTTGCAAGGGTCTATTTAAATGAAATTTGGAGCAATTTACTTTAAAATGGGGATTTTGAAATATAGACGGCGAAGACAGCTATATTGAAGTTTTTCATTCAAATCTTCAGACACTCATATAGACATCAGAGGTTTCATTCGCTTGAAAGCATTTTGAATCATTGATCTGAACAAGCAGATTTAATCACTGAGATTTTTTATAGTTTTAAATGCTGATATTATTTATAGAAAGCCGATATTCAGATACGAATAAAAAATATATCTGTAAAAAGACAAAAGGAAAAAATCTCTTTTACAGTTCTTTAAATTTCTTGAGTGTGCCGTCATCGTATCTTGCCAAAATGTAAATCTGCACCCCTAATTTTTTTCAAGTATCCTCTTTCCTATAAGATATACTTTCTTCCCAAATGAACATACAAGAACTTTAAATATTTAAAAATTGAAAGAAAACAGTTAAATCTAAACTTTCTATTATTTAAAATAATTTATCAAGTTAAAATAAAATCATAAATAATAATTGCATTGATAAAAAATCTAAATAACTGAATGCATATAAATAAACAAGAAAAAATTCAACAACATTTACTCACTTTCATTAATTAGACATTATATTACCTCCCCTAGAATCCTTCATAGTTTACCTTGACTTTCACAGCTTGAAGCACATTCATAGGAATTCTTGAAAACATGCCGATATTTTTACTTCTGTTTATAAATATTTGTTGCAAAATAAAATCCTTACATCTGCCTTGATAAAGTCGATCAGAGGACGAAACATGTTGGTAAAGAATAATTTTTTCTTTTGTCTTAATTTATATGTATATATACATATATATACATGTGTGTGCATTATTATTATTTTATCAGATATACAAATTCGGTGGAATTAACGTATACTGAGATAGATAGAAAGTTTTATTGAAGAAAATGTATCCTTCGGTTGAATTCGAACCTGCATTCCATTTTTTTTCTGAGAAACAAACTTCTCGAAGAAAAATGTAATGTGCGTTCAATTCCAGTCGAGAGCAAACAAACACATGTTTTTAAAATCTGACGGATAATAGATTAAAGCTTTGGTTCATGAATTTGGTGACATAATAACTGTGAGTTCAATCCCTGTGCTGGGCAGTATGTGCTTAGGCTCAATGGAAACAAATCGAACAATAACTGAACAGTATAAAGAGTAAGAACTAGATGAGACATCCCTAGACTTTGGCAGTGGGGTGGAAAAAAATATACCCCATCGTAGATTGAATAAAGGGTTCAGTTCGGAATTCTTGTAGCTTACATGAATTGATATACACTTGATGAAGGCCGAGGAAAAAAGGCAAGCAAAATTAGTGATAACAGCAACAAAGGTGATGACAATAGTCCACATGTAAATAATGATACTACTCAAGAAATTCAAACAGAATATATATATATATATATATATATATATATATATATATATAAGCAAGAATATGGAAAAGAGTTCCACAGGCGGGAAGTGAGAGAAAAGAAGCTGCAGGAGTAGAATTGTCGTCTGCATTTGGTTGATCTAACTGTGAATGGGTAGGACCCAGTTGCCAGCCTGGTTGCACTAGTAAACTTCTGTGACAGGGGCACCAGTGACTTAAGTTCGTCGGAGCAGAAGCCATGAAAATACCTATAGAACAGACAGAGGGAAAGAAAAATATTGCAAGCGTATAAAAACATTGTGGACTATTGTGCCAAGACCGCAGTATATTATTAGTGCGGTTTTGGTTGTGCGCATGTGTGTGTTTGCAGCAAGTAGGCATAGGTACTACCGCTGATGATACTCTATCAGTTATATATATATACTATGGTCATCCGCAGACAGATCTGTTTCGCTCTATTACAGCTCATCAGTACGGCTTAGACTCCGGTCGCTTCCTAACCCAGGATTGAAACCCGGCCGATTTGGCGTCAGTCGGCGATTCTACCCCTAGGCCACGAGCGTCCAGTAGAAAAAGGCAGGCTTTTTAGTGCGTATAAACACGCCCAATAGCTAGAGTGATCCAATTCATTATCGAAAGAGCGGTGCGTAAATGCCGGAGTAGCTACTATTTACAAAGTCTACCACTCTTCCAGAGTGCTCAATCAGGGTGTGAGAGCGTAAAAACTATTCTAATCGTGTGGCTCCAAGCAAGGCATTTTACTCTCACTGTTGTGCAGGGGGTTACATAGGAGAAATGTTATGTAAATGAGTGACCGGTTACAGGGGGTGTCAGGAAGAGAATACTGATTAGAGTGGGGTGAACGGAGAAAAAAACATGAGACAGAGGATGTAAGTTAGTGAGACAGGAGATGACTATTGACTTTACATTTGAATTCTTGAAGATTGTAGTTGTCGGGAAAGCAAGTAAGCGGAAGGGAATTCCACAGACGGGAAGTGCGAGAAAAGAAGCTGTGGAGTAGAATTTGCGTTTACAATTTATTGGTTTCACAGTAAAAGGGTGGGACCTAGTTGCTAATCTTGTGGCTCGAGGAAATTCATATATAGGGGGCACCAGTGAGCTAAGTTCATCGGAGCAGAATCCGTGAAAGTATTTGTAGACGAGACACAGAGAAGCCACACTGCGTCGGTGAGAAAGCGAATATATCCTGGCTGCCAAGTCGGGATCGATCACATTGCAGATTCTCTGTTGGATTTGGTCGAGGACACCTAGGTGGATAGCAGGAGCACCCGACCAGATATGGCAGCAATATTCCAAGCACGGGCGGATGGTAGATTTGTATATGTGCAGGATTGTTTCTGATGGAAAAAAACTTCCTGGCCCTACACAGAGAACGGATTTAGCTATGGATTTAGCTATGGATTCTATATAGTTATTCCACTTGATGTCTGATGTGAAAGTTAATCCGAGGAGGCGCAATGTTTTACTTTCAAGGAGAGGCCTGATCCATATTAATGGGCGGGAGTAACGATTGTCTGTGATGGTTAATAGATAGCAGCTTCGTTTTGGAAGCATTAAAATTTACGAGCCATTTCTTACCACAGTCCACCACGGATTGGAGGTCCTTTTCAAGCTCGGCAGCGAGGTTTGCTTTGTCAGCCTCGGCAGATTTTTGATCGAGACGAAAGTAAACCGTAGGGTAGTCAGCATATATGCCTACTTTGGATCTTATTGCATCGTGAAGATCGTTAATATAGACAAGGAAAAGCGTAGGACCTAGAACAGAGCCTTGAGGGTCGCCCGCGTTCGTGTGATAGTATTGGGTGGCTTGTCCGTTCAATACTACCTTCATTGTACGATATGAGTACAATCTAACCCGGTGAAGGAAATAAAGTTCTAAATTTCAATCACCTTAAGAAGCCCAGAGAGTACAACGACCTAAACTTCGTGAATATAGCAACAAAGATGGGGACAACCGTCCATACAATGTCAATAGTGTCCATGAATACAATACCTCATGTCAGAAATATACACAAATATATCCGAAGTCTTTGATGAAATAATCTTGTTTGTTTGTTGATAAAAGTGTAAAAAAGAACATACCCAAGAAAGTTTTTTAAACATTCTAAAAATTCGAATCTCTTTTCCCAGATTTATTTATATTTTAATATAAACATTTTCTCTTCAAAAACCACCCACTGCATAAAAGAGGGAAAGTTTATGTAGAAGCATGTCAAGGTGAGCTTTCAGAAAAAAGTTATGTTGCAGGAGTAAATAAACATTGTGATGTGGCAGAATCAACCAAGTTTGTATACTATTAAATGTTGATTACTAAAAAAAAACTCTACTGAAAGGCTCAACAACTTTATCAAATCTTGATTACCTATCTCTGTAGACGTCAGTTATATTATTTAATAAAATTAGAATATCTACCAAAGATAACATTTATATCTATCTTATTCTAATTCATCAAGTCCCTCCTTTAGTTTTTTAGTTATTACGTACGTTACGCCCTGCAAATAATTTACAAGTAAGAAACTATTCCGGTTCGATAACGTGGAAAGACAGAGACGCTACTTGGTTTCAGGAAATAAATAATTAACGAGAGAACGAAAGAAGAAAAAAGAAGAGCAGATAAAAGTGTTTACCGTCTGCTTCAGTGAAATAGAAAAATTTGCCAATTTAAAATCTATTCATTTGTGATCCATGATTTATGATTGTTATTGAAATATTTTGTTAAAGTTAAGCTCAAATATTTAACGGGTAAAAGACAATACTTGATTGCAGTGAGAATATAAAAGAAAGAAAAAAATAATGAAGGGAAAAAAAAGTCTTTAAAATAATAATCCAATTACAACAAATAAAATAAAATAACATCGTTTGCTGAATCTTTTAAGATAAATCTTAAATAAGACAGGGATTTGACTAGAAAGAAAGAAATAAAGGAACATAAAAATGCTTAAAATCTATAGAAAAAACACTACTTGATTTCATTGAGAAATGACATACATACATACATACATACATACATACAGTTCCAGTAAATTAAACGCAGTCATTCTCCTCCCAAGACATCAAAAAGACTTAACCGCAGTCGCGAATATCAGCCTCCGCTCACCTCACATATCTTTCAAGCGAGAAAGATTGACCTATTTCTTTTCTCACTAATAAGGCCTTCTGACGGACGAACACACATGGCTCTTATTATAATATAGATTAGGACTTTTAGAAAATGCTTAAAAAATTAAATTTCATTTGAAGCTTACGTTTTTCTGTATAATTTTCTATTCATATTTCTGAGATGAGGTATTTTAACTATTTTCACCATTTACATTGTTCGAACTGTTGTCTACATCTTTATTGGCATTGACAATAAAGATGAGGACATCCACTCGAACAATGTAAATAGTGTAAATAGATACAATAACTCATCTAAGAAATTTACACAGATGTTGGAGGTTCTGTACGGACCCGACATGACAAAAATATCCAATATGACAATGAAAATGAAGACAACAGTCCGAACAATGTAAATAGTGTAAATATCAATCTCAGTCGCTCAGTCTCTCTCTCTCTCTCTCTCTCTCTCTCTCTCTCTCAATCTATATCTCATGTCTATCTATCTATATCTCATATTTATCTCTCTCTCTCTCTCTCTCTCTCTCTCTCAATCTATATCTCATGTCTATCTATCTATATCTCATATTTATCTCTCTCTCTCTCTCTCTCTCTCTCTCTCTCTCTCTCTTCTATCTATCTATCTATCTATCTCTCTCTATCTATCTATCTCTCATATTTATCTCTCTCAATCTATATATCATCTATCTCTATCACGGATAGAGATAGATGATATATGCGGATGTGCGGATGTGCGTTGTGGCGCATTGGATATCGGCTCGGAACGAGAAATCGGGGAACCGAGTTCGAATTCCAGTTGAATTCCTCGCATTCACTTACGCGCAAATACCCTTGGGAAAGGTATTAATCCGTCTCTTCCTTCCAGTTATGGGTAAAATAACAGGACAGATTGGGTTCTATAGTCTTGGTCGGCAACCAGTCTACCGCAGAAAGCAATGGCAACCTACTGTGGGATAATCTTCAGCCCAGTCAGTCATGTCTCTTTCGAGACATGATCGGCTAAAGCGTGTATCCCATATAGCACTTAACTGACTGACTGACTGACTGATCTCTATCACTCTCAATCTAAATCTCATATCTATCTATCTTTCAATCTATATCGCATATCTCTCTGTCTTCATCTGTATGTCATATCTATCTCAATCTATATATCATATCTATCACAATCTATATCTCATATCTATCTCTCTGAAGTTTATATCACTTATATCGTATCTCATATCAATCTCTCTCAACCTATACCTCTCTCAATCTATATCTCATATCTAATCATTAATCTCTATCTCATATATCTCTCTCAATCTTTATCTCATATTTATCTCTCTCTCTCTCTCTCAATCTATATCTCATGACTATATCTGACTCTTTATCTCATATCTCTCTCAATCTATATAATATCTATCTCTCTCTCCACCTATATTTCATATTGTTGTGGACTTATCCCTTTTTCTAAAGATGGACTCCTCCAGAGTATACTTATACTACTGCTATAGAAGCGAAACGGAAGAATACTGCGTTTTCACATAGAGTTAACCGGAGAATACGAGAGTCCAGAGAGAGATCAGCAGTCAGTTCATAGTAGCTCTGTGCTCCACTCATCGAGAAGAGTATTACGCTTCAGCTTCCGACGTGGACATATTCAATATACTACGGCTTCACTTCAAGAGACTTGTACATATACTTTTTACTAACCCGCATTCATTCAAATTTGTATCCTTACGTTAATACACTTATTTTCTATCTCAATTACTGGTCATTTTTTTTTTAATCATATCACCCCGAGCAAGGCGATAACGCCACTGATGCGCAGGGGGCTTCGTAAGAGTAAAGAGATTGGAAAAGAGAAAGCCGGAAACCACATCCTAAACAGGGAACAAGGGATGAGCCTCTTCACCTGTTCAATAGATGTGGGTGGAGTGTGAACCGGGCGATAGTTTAGTCTATCTACTCCAATATTTGTGCGGGCCCCATTCCCGGGATCCACAACACATATCTATCTATCTCTCAATCTATATCTATCTATCTCTCAATCTATCTATCTATCTATCTATCTATCTATCTATCTATCTATCTATCTGTATCTCATATCTATCTATCTCAATCTATATCTCATATTTATCTCTCTTTCAATCTATATCTATCTATCTATCTATCTATCTATATCATATTTATCTCTCTCTCCATCTGTATTTCATATCTACCACCCTCTCAATCTATATCTCATATCTCTTTCTCTCAATCTATATCATCTCTCTCTCTCTCTCTCTCTATATATATATATATATATATATATATATATATCCCACCTGTGGAATTTTCTCCCGTTTACTTGCTTTCCTGACAGCTACAATCTTCAAGAATTCAAATGTCAAGTCAATAGTCATCTACTATCTCACTAACTTGCTTCCTTTCTCTCTCTCTCTCTCTCTCTCTCTCTCTCTCTCTCTCTCTCTCTCTCTCTCTCTCATGCTTCTTTCTACGTCCACTCCACTCTCATCAGTATTCTCATCCTTCTTCTACCCTCTTCCTGACGCCCCCTGTAACCTGTCACTCTTTCTCATAACTTATCTTCTATGTAACCCCCTGTTCAATAGTGGCAGTGAAATGCTTTGCTTGGAGCGACACGGTTATAAAAAATCTCTTAACCTATATCTCATACCGATCTATCCTTCAATCTATATCTCGTATCTCTCAGTCTATATCTCATACATATCTATCTCAATCTATATTTTTTATCTCTCTCTCAGTCTATATTTCTCTCAACCTGTGTGTGTGTGTGTGTGTGTGTGTGTGTGTGTGTGTGTGTGTGTGTGCACGCACGCGTCAAAGGGGAGGAACCTCTTGAATATAGGGAAATATTTTCAGTATAACATAAAACTCCATGAAAGCAAAAGCGAAAGCATAAATTATTCGTGCGTGGACAAAGAGTTAGTAATTTTTTCCCCTTATCATCGCAACAACGAAACTAATATGGCGGCAAAGAATACGTCAGACGAACAAAGAGAAGTATGGAGCTGTTTTATTTCGTTACAGTACTTTGAAGTCTTCTCTTTACTTCATATCTGGTATCAAGTCGAAATCAGTTAAATCCCATCTCCCCACCACTTTTTTTTTTCGTTTCACAATCTTGACAACTTTTGCATCCTTACTATTTCCAATATTCTTTTCTCCTAGATTTTCTCTCCAGTCTCTCTCACTTTCTTTTAGGTGGGTTTCATTATCACGCTTTTCTTCAATTACCTCCCTTTTCTCTTTTTTATTATCTACACTACTGTTTCTCTTCCTTTCGTCATTTCCTTTTTTTTATTTCAAAATCATTTTATTTGTTTCTTTAATTCTTCTTTCTTGCTTTCTTTTTTTTCTTGTTACAATTTTTTTTTTTTTGCTCCTTTTTTTTATTCATTCATTTATCTGTTGTTGTTTTTTTAATGCTCCATCGCGTCTCTCACACTCTGACCCTTTCTCTTAAAGCCTAATAGATCCCCAGCATTCAACTTTTCACTTCCGCCAAACCAGCAACTTGAAAGCTTCTCGTTGTCACGTGACTCCAGAGAGCCGTAAATTCACCTCACATCTTCCCAAAGCCCAGAAATCAAACTATGGCACCAAAAATGTCAGCACAAAACAAGGTTTTATTGTCTTGGAAGTCCCGTAAGTTTCTTTATAGCGTTTTTACTCCACAAATCACCACCCCACCACACCAAATAGCGACTACCGTTCGAAAAGCGAAGAATACAAAAATGTTGCCTACTCTTGTCTGTATAGAGATAGAAATAGTTCGGTGGCGTGCCTTGTGGTTCAGCTATTTGGTCTCTTCTGCTAGCCCCAGTTGTTCGGTGTTTGCGTGCTAGTAAAATTAAAAAAACGAGAGCTGATTGTTCAAGGTAATCGTCCTCTAGTTAAAAGAAAGAATGAAGAGAATTGTTCTAATGCCCTTATCTGTTTGTAGTTCTGTTGATAATATTCCAAGGAAAATACTGGAACAAAACATTAGTGAATAAGCTGTTTAATCACATGGAGTAGTAATACAATCTTCGCAAATACTGTAATTAGTGCGACTATGTGTGCGACACACTTTGCTACTCCTTGTCATATTAGCTGACGTTCCTCTCATAGTCAATGGAAGTGCCTACATTCAACAATCTGGTGTAGCCAAGCTCGATTGTCTTTCTACACAACAATAATTAAAACAGATTTCAATATGAAATACATCAACATGGATTAATAATGATAATCGGGAATATAGTAGTGTGGCAATGCATGCGACTCCTTAACCTATGAGTTGACGTCCCTCTCTATAGAATAGTCTACATTTGTCTATACTTCTAAGATGAGGTAGTAATTACATTATTTAAATTTTTCGGGATGTTATTCCCATTTTTATTGCCATATTCACGACGTTTTAGTCATTGTACGACCTGGACTTCTTCAGTGAGACCTCCGTGATCGAATTAAAGGGTAGCTTCGAAATTCGAATCTCCTGATGAAAGCCAGAGCGTACAACGGCTGAAACGTCGAAAATATGGCAATAAAGATGAGGGCAACAGTCCGAACAGTGTAAATAATGGAATAGTCTACGTCCAACAATTTAGTATAGTGAAGTTCGGTCGTCTTTCTACACAACGTCTCCCTTTTTAAGATGCACATTATCTTTTGAAGACGTATCTTCTTCATTTGTGTTTCCCTTTCAACATTTCCATTTGATTTCTTTTAATAACACGGTGTTTTCGATTAATTATAATTCAAGTTGGCAAGTATTATTGTACAGTACTTCTATAGGTAAATCTCTTTATTGGGTTATTATGTCCTTGACATATCTTAGTTTTAATTGGTTCAAACGCGTTTTATGTCGCTATTTTCGACCTTCAGTATAGTCCGAATAACGTAAATAGTGTATTTTAGACCTTGTTTCTTATGCATCATCTGCAAATGCTATTTGCGAGTACCTTCTAAAGAATAAAAAGTGTGCAGCTAATTTTAGTGAAGATTGGTTCACTGTTCTGTCATGATCTCACTCTTTGTTCCATCTTAAAGTGTTAGAGACTTTATATATCAGGTCCCGTAAACCTTCACTGTGCAAACAGAGTGAACTTTTGGGGCTCGATATTATTAGCCTCTAGCTCCTTGCATTCATAATTTTTTTCCACTCATTTTCCATGACACACTTTATTTTAATTCCTATTAAATCTCCCGTAGAGGCCTGACGAGCGGGAGCGAAACCGGTTGCTTTGCTTTTTAATAACATTTCATAATGTGTAACATCAAGCTACACACTTTTATTTCTTTAATTAAATTTTGTACTTATAAAAACATTTTCAAATGCTATTTACTATTTCACTATCTTTTCAACTCTCCTTTCCTGCTTTTTATATCCCTAAGAAATCTTCATCTCCAGCCTTGAAAGGTTTTATAGTTATTTTTTTTATTATACACACCTTTTTATTCTTTTTCTTTTTCTTCGGGTAGTAATTTGTAAAACACCGATTTAATTTTCATGGTGAACATTAGTTTCTTTGATGACTTCCTCGATGCAGTATAGGGTTAGGGGTCTGCCTATAAACTCTTAAAAACTGTTGGAGCATTACTTCTTCTGTCTTCTCGTTTAATTATTTTAAGGTCTTTTTGAACGTATCAACAAAACCTTCAGCTTTACGCTTTGATCTTGGTTAGTATAACTCCGTTGTTGTATGTTCCTCTGCATTTTATTTGCAATCATTTAAAGTCACTCAATGTAAATTACGTGCTATTATCAGACACTATAGTATGTGGAAGTCCAAAACTCAAAAACACTTCATGAAGAAAATTTACAATTACAGTGGAAGTAGGTCTCCTACACTTAAATATTTCAGGCGATTCTGAAAAAATATGGACGACAATCAAGTAATACGCACCATTCATTAATCGTGCGTAACTGACATGCAACATAAACTAAAGTTTATCAGCATTATGCCAGAATTAATAATTTACGGGTAGTAATTTTACCACTAGAGCACAACCTATGCATGACTAAAGGAAATTTTGAATATCTTCGCCGATTTTAGGCCAATATCAGTAACTTTTCATAAGGAATTTTATTTTTGATATTCCAGAATGTACAATATGAAAATGTTTTGAAACATATTTTTAATTTTTTTCTTTTTTTGTGTGTACAAGGAAACAGGAATTACTATTCTTTCAGCGTACATTAGGACTTTATCAAGGATTAAAAATTGATTATTTTCGGTAACACCTGGTTTATTTTTTCTTTCTTTCTATCTCACTTTTACGTTATT
Organism: Ascarosepion bandense; assembly: GCA_037127315.1. Lineage (NCBI taxonomy): Eukaryota > Metazoa > Mollusca > Cephalopoda > Sepiida > Sepiidae > Ascarosepion > Ascarosepion bandense. The sequence goes on along the minus strand of JBBBDQ010001642.1, from coordinate 1,206,659 downwards.
GATCATTTTCAAAATGTAGCCAGCTTTCTTGGATTGTATTTTAATTTCGTCCAAAGCCACGGATAGTTTCCTTATTTTGTTACACAAAACACTTTTATCTTATTTTCAAATATTAAAGACGCAATCATCGTCTCCTCAAAAGTGTCCTTACATTTTGGGATTAATCTGGACAAATCATCATTTTTCATTCATTTCACTTTATAAGTATGTATCTGACAGGTCAATTTTTGAAAAATATATTTTACATGCCTTCTATCTGTCCCGTTAGTATGGTACTCCACAACTTCTTATCTCTTGTAGCCCTTAACGAACAACGTCTTTTTATTATTTCTCCTAATCCCTGTTCCGCCATCCATTTACTTAAGCTCACTAAATGTTGTTTTCCTGTTCTTCTTGCTATCTGTCTCGTGAGAATAGCTCTCCACAACTTCCTTTGTATTTCTGTTATTTCTCCTAAACCCTGTTCTGCCATCTATTTATTAAAGCTCTTTAAGTATGTTGTTTCCCTTTGTCACTCTTGCCCTCTATCTGTCTCGTGAGTATTAGAGTTTCCAAGCTCTTCTTCCTCATTATGTGTTTCATAACTTTCTCTTTCTGGTGTTAAGTATTAGTTTCCTCTTTGTTTCCATTTTCTCCAAAACTTCGTTGTTACTCATATGTTCAAGTCGTGGTATCCTCAGCATCCTTCTGTTGCTTCAAGTCTCTTCTCCGCCAATAATGAATCCTAACAGAATTTCTAATTCTCTCAGAATTGCCTCACTATATAGGTTCAATAAGTCCAGCGAGAAGACATATTTATTACAAAATGTTTAAAAGATCTAATCATTATTGATGAATCAACATCGTGAAAAACATCCTTATATAAAACAACGCTGTTTAAAAATTATTGTGTCCTTAAGGAGATTGGATCTCCAGCAGTAACACCAACAACAGCAACAACAACAACAAAAACAATAATAATGATAATAATAATAATGTGCAAACATTATGGAAAATCTGTAAACAGACACTGGTATGAACATCACCCAGCACCGGTTACAGAAATAGAAGATGTCACCATTCTATGGGATTACACCATCTACACAGACAGAAAAATTGAAGCAAACAGGCCAGACATTATTGTTAAAAACCAGAAAGAGAAAACTTGTCTATTAATTGATATGGCTTGTCCAGCGGATTGTAACCTCGCAACCAAGGAATTTGAAAAACTGTCAAAATATAAAGACCTGGAAATTGAAATAGAAAAAATGTGGAAATTGAAAACAAGAGTTGTGCCAGTGATAGTAGGTGCACTTGGAATGATAAAAAAATGGAACAAAACAACACATTGAAAGAATCCCTGGAAACCCCAGCTTAAGAGATATACAAAAAATTGTCTTATTAAGTACAGCCCACACACTAAGGAAAACATTATCTATGTAACGCTAGGGATGATAGGGAAGATAGAAAAACATGAAATGGGGCCATAACAACACGCCACGACCTGCCTTAGGTCTCCCTGCAGATTTGGTTGGTAGTGAGACCAAAGCAGAAATCGAAATATGATGAAAAATGACATAATAATAATAATTACACACTCGCAGAAGCCTGCACTCTTGGGACTGCTCTCCAAGAACCACCCCCGTGTACTGGTTGTAGACAGCTGACATCTTGGTTCCATCTGTAACAAAATTTTCTGTGGTTGTAAATAGAATAAAAATATATTAAATTTACATTTTTTCTTTTTTTCTCGAGACTTGACAACAAAAATGTTAAGTATTATTCATCAAAATGTTTATTTACAAGAAAACTTTTATAATGAAAGGTTTATTAAAAATATGTGAACCAACTACAATGCAATATTTATCATTTAACATATTATAAAAAATAGTTATGAAAACAAATTATGAATAAACAGTTTAGGATGTTTGTTGAAATTTCTAGGATTTCAAGTAGAATGATTGTAGAACCGGGAAAGTCTATAATCTCAGTCTAATCTAGACATGAGTAACCTTTTCGAACAGTGGGCCGCATGATCTATGGCTCATCACAAGGCGGACCGCACGACTAAAAAGAGTCAAGGTAATTTTTTCGTCTTAGGTACCTCAACTATTTTCACTGCAGAAAACCATATGCGTAAGCATATATCTTAGAACTGGAGGTGGGGTATTTATTTATAGTTTTTGAGAACAATTGTTTTATAATCAAAATAGAGAAGTTATCGGCTATTTCTAATTTATTCATTTGAAAATTTTTTTAAAAGTATATTTCTTTTCCAGAGAAAAAAAGTACTATGAATGTTTCCTATTTCAAAAACAACAGATGTTTACGCGTATGATCTTCCGTATTGAAAATTGCCAATGGTAGAAAATGAAGAAAACGTTATTTAAACCTAAAGTTTAAAAAATTCAAGAAACATTATACTTAATAATTGTTGAAACGACTTTCACTTTAGTGTTCAGTATACTACCGTTATCAGTCGATCCTTATTTTGTAGGTACCGCCACAAATTTTCAATACGTCAATTTAAATTGAATTTTTTAAAATAAAAAAAAGTTTTCTGGAAGCTTTAATTGTAGCTTTAATTGAAAGTCAAAAGATTAAATTTACTAATTACATTAAGCAAAATACCCTGGTGTATTTCAAACCGAAATTATATTGAGCGGAATCAAAATGTTTTAGGTTTAAAAAAAAGCTTTTTAATTTCAAATTTTCCGCCATTTTTCATCGATTGTAAACAGAAGCCAATGCTCGGTTTTAAAAAACCTTACAAAAATAAAATACACATCGCTCAGACATTATTTTTTTCAAATTACCGATTTTAAACTTACTTTAAGTTGACTTGAAACAAGAATTACTTGCTTACTATCTGAAATGTTTCCAGAAAAGCGTTTCTCAATTACTGTATCCTTATCATTACATCTGTTAACGCTCATCAAGAGGCGGTAATTGATATGATTTACAGTAGCCGGCCAAAAAAAATGCCAAGTATGGAAGACGAATTTGGTATAAATCTTATTTTTTCATAAATATCACGTACAGCTATCCGTACAAGTAAGATACGGGTAATCAAAATGCACACAATTAAAATGTTTTAATAATTTTAAAAATCCATTGGCTTAATCATTTGCATTAAGCTTTTCAGTTTTCGATTAGTAAATGTAGTCTTCATGCTTTAATTTCATACCCTAGCCGGAGCAAGAGAGGAAATAATTTTAAAATATTTTTGAAGCTTTATATATCATTATGAAAAAAAATGAAAATAAATCTTGTAAAAATTAATTATTCATTGATTTTTTTTCTTTTCAGATTATGATATGCTTAATTCGTATTGTTCATAAAAGATATTGAATATTTTCCAAATAAAAATTGGCATAGTTATTGCATTTTTCGTAATTCGGGCCTACTTTTTAGAAAGAAAGCCAATATTGAAGAAAAAAAGACAGTTGATTAGCATTCCCCAATGACTTCTGAATTTAATTATATTAGGTTTAATGGGGAGCAAAGTCGAATTTTTAGACATTTTTGGAAATTAATTGGTGGGAGGGGTAACATTTATAAAAACAATATATTTTTACCAATATTTTCTAAAAATAATTATTTCAAAATTGATTTCAGTCAATTATGAATAAATCCTAAAATTTTCATCAAAATTCGACCATTATTTGACTTTTGCAAGAATTTCCAAATTAATGTGTCTTTCACGGTCAAAAAAGTACATTGCGTAATATTACGGTTTTTTACGGAATAAACACTGGCGTCAATTTAGATCTCGGACTGACGTAAGAAGAAAAAAGATTTTCTACCAAATTTTCGAACGTGTTAGAAATAATTAAAAAAAATTTTTAAATAATTAAAAACTTTAAAAAAATAATTAAAAAATTTAAAAAAATAATTAAAAAATACTTTGATCGATCCTCTTAATGATAATATAAACAATTTTGCCGATAAAATGTTTTTATTTAGTTTGGGGCCTTTTTCCTTCATACTATGCTGTTTTTTTTTCGGCGATTTTTTGATGGTACCTAATTTTAGGAGGTGCGTTGTGGAGCAGTGGATATCGGCTCGGAACGAGAAGCCGGGGAGCCGAGTTCGGAATTCCAGTTGAATCCATTGTATTCACTTACGCGCAAATTCCCTTGGGGAAGGTATTAATCCGTCTCTTCCTTCCAGTTATGGGTTAAATAGCAGGATAGATTGGGTTCTATAGCCTTGGTCGGCAACCAGTCTATCGCAGAAAGCAATGGCAACCTACTGCGGGATAATCTTCTGCCCAGTCAGTCATGTCTCGAAAGAGACGTGATCGCCCGGGCGTGTTTCGCGTATGGCACTTAACTGACTGACCTAATTTTATGGTATGAATTTATTACCGGTGTTTAACATTTTTTTTACCCTTTTAACCTGAGTGCTTCTGACCGGTCAGTATAAAATAATACATTTTACCCACTTCAATGCTGTTAAGAATTTCTATAGACGTGTCATTTAAACAGAGGAAAAAGCAGTTGCATTTTTACGGAAAAGCAATCTTCTGGATGCACCACGAGAAGTAGTTTCTTGCCATCGATCTGGTTGTGTCATGCAAGAAAAAACGAAATCGTGCCAGAGGTAAAGGATACAGGGCTGTACTTCGTTGTCCTAGAAAGAGGTGAGAAACTTCACGTTCTGTCAGGAAAGGAAACCATTTTTCCATCATATAGACATCAGCAACTAATTCCACTGAAATCTGAGTTCGTGTGAAATCTTAGAACACCATCCATCTGATCAAGTCTATCAAGTATGTTAAACATTGCTTTCCCTTGCCTCTCTTCTTCTCTATCCGTCTCGTGAGCATCAGGTTCTCCAAGCCCTCTTTTCTCATTACATTTAATAAGCATAACCTAAAAGTAATAAACTGTCTTTTAATGCAAATACCAGACTTTATAATAAAATTAATATGTGTGAGAGAGAGAAAAAGAGAGAGAGAAAATTATGTGTGTGTATGTGCGTGCGTGCGTGCGTGCGTGCGTGCGTAAGGAAATAAGGTTTTTAATTTTCAGTCTGACATTATTCTTATTACTCCAAACAACTGGAATCATTTTCCCCATTTATCATTAAAATGAATAAAATTGTCTATATTGAAAATTCTGTCAACACAACATAATTCTCTTGATTAAATTTTTAAAAAAAATATAAAGTATAATTTTCTGAAACGTTATTTTAAAATTTCAGCTGATATGAACTGCACTTCATTTGAATTGAAACAAATATTAACGCTATCGCAAAAAAATAAAACATTTTTTGTAAAACGGGGGTGTTTTATGAAATGTTGACGCATTTACCGACAGACTGATGTTTTGGAAATTTATTTAAGGAAGAGATAACACATCACTCAATTAGTTTCGGGCCTGACTTTTGGATGGCGCCACTAATAAAAAAAAATTCCACGTGATTGTTATGAAGTACTAACCTCCAAATAATGGCACGTGACAAAATTTGGGCCCAATCGGATTATTAGTTTACAAATTACAATTATTTAAGTGAAGCTACTGTTGCAAATTTTCAAAACAATGGAAAAATCTGATTTTGGCATGTTCATAAAAGCATTGCTTTCTGATGGGAAAAATACTGTTAAAGCAAAGCAATGGCTTGATAAGTGTTATCGGACCCTACTCCGTCGGAAACGACGGTCGAGACGTGGTATGCTGACTTTAAGCTCGGTCGTACAGACATAAATGATGCTGAACGCTCAGGTTGCCTAAAATCGGCAGTTGTCCTCGAAAACCAAAAAGAAAACCATCCACAAACTCGTTTTGGGTGATCGTAAATTAAAGTTGTGTGACCTAGCAGAGGAGTTGAACATACCAGAAGACAGTGTATTCACTCTGCATAAACATTTATCAATTTATTGTGTGACTACCAGTATAGCCCGTCGTTGCTCGGATGTAATGAAAGCTTTAAAACTAATCCATGGTCCTGGAGCTGAGACTCTTTGGACGTTGGCACGAAAGACTAAAAAGCAATAGTTGTTTCCAGTTTTTTTTGTTTTTTTTTTTTAATCATATCACCCCGGGCTAGGCGGTAAGGCCACTGGTGTGCAGGGGGCTACGTAAGAGTGAAAAGATTGGAAAAGAGAAAACCAGAAACCACATCCTAAACAGGGAACAAGGGATGAGCCTCTACACCTGTTCAACAGACGTGGGTGGAGTGTGAACTGGGCGATAGTTTAGTCTATCTACTCCAATTGAAAAAAAAAAATAAACAAAAAGGAAAAGTGAAAAGATTGGAAAAGAGAAAGCCGGAAACCACATCCTAAACAGGGAACAAGGGATGAGCCTCTTCACCTGTTCCGGCGATTATTAGCATGTCAATTTCACAAGCCATTACCCATTTAATTACCTGAAGGTATTGTTAACAGGTAATTTATGCTGAGGTTTCCTTTGCATGAATGCTCTAAAGAAAAGCAAAAAAAATCACTTCTCTCAACAGTTTCATTGCTAGACACCTTGAAAAAATATCTCTAGCATGTCATAAAATTTGATGGAATGACAGTAAAAATCTATGACATCCATTTAACCTTGACAGAAGCCAATAAGAATTAAACACTTTTCTTCTTTTAGATACTATGTCCCTTCTGAATGTGAACGGCCATGGTTCTCTATAGCGTCCAACTGTCATACCCCATTTAATAATTTTTTTTTTTTAATCATATCACCCCAAGAAAGGCGATAATGCTACTGATGCGCAGGGAGCTACGTAAGAGTAAAAAGATTGGAAAAGAGAAAGCCGGAAACCGCATCCTAAACAGGAAACAAAGGACGAGCCTCTTCACCTGTTCAATAGATGTGGGTGGAGTGTGAAAAAGCGAAACTGTAGACTGAAAGAAAAATGAATGGATTTAAGTCAAATTTTGATTTCCTGGTATCGATATAAAATTTTCTGCACTATTGTAAGAACCGCAACCTTGAAACTTCTGAATATCGTTTCTTATGTCTTTGTCTATGAGTGTATTAAATTTGATTAAAATCGGACCACTCTTTCTATAACCCGATTTTTTCAATTATCGATTGTCGATAATTATTGGGGGGTACCTCGACACAAAACCTAGCTAAGAACACTCGCAGACGCTTATAGTACAACTGTGTAAATTTTCAAGAAAATCAGTTCAGCCGTTTCGGAGTCTATAGGTAACGGACACAGAAACACAGACACAGAAACACAGACAAAGTTCCATTTATAAATAAGTTTAGATCTGTTGTAATAAATTACATGAGAATTATATACATTATATATATATATATATATATATATATATATATATAATTATATATATATTAAATTACATGAGAATTACAAAGTAAACGTCTTTTTATATAACTTTTGTAATTATTAGAATAATCTTTGAAATATGAAAATATTTTAATCATTCTGATATTGTCTTGAATTTTAGGTCATTTCGATGTATAGTCTTACGCAGAAGCTTGTTGATGAAATGTTATAAAATTACCAATACACTTTAAATATTTTCTTATAATGTCGTGTATAGACGTCTGTATCTACAAAATTCGGCACACTTATACATACACACCAAAACTTCAATTTTTTTTTCTTTTTGCTGGGGTCATTGAATTGAAGTAAGATGTTCCATCTAGGATTAGTAAATGCAGTTTATAATTTATAATATCATTTGATCGATATAAATTAATACAGAATTTTAAAAGATTTTAAGATTTGTCAATTATTTTAATTATGTTTTTAAATGAAACAAATCTTGTATAACTTTTTCGTAAGAAAATAGTGCGCATAATATATTTTATTCATAAAAGCAACAAAATGCTTTTCTAATTAAATAATGTCCAGTTTTATATCATTTTTTGTTATGATTTAGAGAAGATTTTTTTGTAATTAGGGGTCCTATTTGACAAAAAAATTGTGATCATTTAAATTCTCTGAGGAATTGTGAATATTAAGCACTACAAAAAAATTCCGAAATTTCATAGCAATAAATAAGTGTGGGTGTGTAACAGATGCAATAACATATTTTTGTCAAGATTTTCTACAAAGAAACGTTTCAAAAATAATTATATTCATTTGTAAATAAGTCCCGAAAGTTTCATTATTTGGTTTTTGCAAAGATTTCCAAACCAATGTGATTTTAACCGCAAAAAGACGCACAATCTTTGCGTACATATGTATAACCTCTCATTTACGCAAGAAAAACAAGATTTTGAACCCTAATTTTGAAGGTTCTAAAAAGAAATTGAAAAAAAATAATATTTATATAAAAAATTCCTTTAATCTTTTCTCTCAATAACAACGCAGAAAGTTTGACGATACAACTTTGCTTTAATAAAATATTGGGTATTTTTTTCATCATGGTAGGTTCATTTTTAGCGATTCTTTGTGTTATCAAGTTATATATCAAAACAGGCATAAAACTTATCTCAGACTATTCTCATAAAATTTTATTAGAAATATCAAAAACTTGAAGAACTGGGCGTTGGCTTAAGCCCATAAATATCAGGGATTAATGCTTTGGTCCTCGATAGTTAAATTCTTCTTAAATATTTTATTTTTGGATTTAGTCACGCATCGCTTTGAAAACAATTTTCGGTTCTGCGAGTTCAACTCGCTTGGATAACCAGAGATTTAACACTTATTGACGCCAAAATAGTTTTTCCCCTTTAATCAGAACAATGTAAAAGGTATTTTAAACGGTTTTACTTGAATATTTGATTCTGTTTCAATTTGATTTTATCTTCGGTGTCGTTTAACGGCGTAGAATGTTCCAACTTCGCGCACTTTGCTTCACTTGAGTGATCACTGCTTTTGACCTTGTAACTAATTTAACATAGTTCAATAAGTGTGTTATTCTGAGTTTTATCTACGAAAGAGGTCAAAATACTTTTTTTTTGTTTTTGTTTTTTCACGTATAAAACAGAGACGGTTTATTCATCTGAGTTTGGGGTGAGAGACTAATGGGATTCCTGCTTATGTGTTTAAGCGAATCGACTTTATTAAGAACTAGCAGTATAGCCCGGCGTTGCTTGGGTGTAATGAAAGCTTTAAAACTAATCCATGATCCTGATGCTCAGACTCAGCCTAAAGAATATTTGAAATAATATAATAATTGCGACAATTTACCAATCGCACCTAATATATATATATATATATATATATATATATATATATATATATATATATATATATACTAGCAGTGTAGCCCGGCGTTGCTCGGGTGTAATGAAAGCTTTAAAACTAATCCATGATCCGGGATCTCAGACTCTTTCGGCATTGGCACGAAAGACTAAAAAGCAATAGTTGTTTCCAGATAAAGCAAAACCGTAGACTAAAAGAAAAATGAATAGATGTAAGTCAAATTTTGATTTCCTGGTAACGATATCAAATAAGTTTTTTTCGTCGTAAACTGAATTTTGAAGGCTAAATAAGTCCTCTGAGTAAATGGTATCATGACTGAGACTAACAACTACAATTATACCTACTTAGAGTCAAACCCGAGGCAAAAAATAAAATAAAAGGGCTGAAAAAATACAGAAATACAGGCAGATAAACAGACACACACACACACACACACACACACACACACAAACATCTTGCCATATATATATATATATATATATATATATATATATATTATCGATTTTCTGCACTATTGTACGAACTGCAACCTTGAAACTTCTGAATATCGTTTTTTATGTCTTCGTCTATGGGTGTATCAAATTTGATTAAAAGGACCACTCCTTCTATAACCCGATTTTTTCGATTATTGATATTCGATATTTATCAGGGGTACCTCGACACAAAACCTAGCTAAGAACACTTGCAGACGCTTATAGTACAACTGTGTAAATTTTCCACAAAATCGGTTTAGCCGTTTCGGAGTCTATAGCTAACGGATACACACACACAGACGCACACACACACACACAGACGCACACACACACACACAGACAAAGTTCCATTTATAAATAAGTTTAGATAGATTAGATTTGATTACAGAGTGTATCAAATATAAGTTTACAAATTTTGGTTGCGGGTTCCTCACACACAAAAAACCAAGGACAAAAGTCTACATAAACATACGTCCGCAAGTTCTTCGTTTTCGTGTTATTAAGTTTAAAGTTTACGGTAGACGATGTTAAATGTACATTTCAAAATACAATCCAAAAATACTTTTAAAACTCTGGGGGTGAGTTTCTCACACCCAAACAAGGTAAAATGTCCATATAAACCTATGTTCAAAAGGCTATCGTTGTACCTCAACACAGCAACTTTTAAGAAATGTTCAAAATGTCCTTTGTTAGCTTCTACACACGCATGCACTCGTCGGAACATTGACTAGGTGAGTCTTTCAAATATTCCCATATGGTGTTAAATAGTTTTGCAGTCCTCTGTGGCAGGCTGATGAAACGTCTCTTCATTATTAATATCTATTTCATAAAACAATTGTTTTAGATGACCCCACAGATAAAAATCAAAAAGATTGCGGTCGAGGGACCGTGCAGACCATGGAAACGGCCCTCCCTACCTACCCATTTTTCATGGTAGATGTCATCGCGAACAATGTGAATAAAATGTGCTGGAAATCCATCATACATGAACCACAAGAGTCTTCGTATTAGCAGAGGTACATCCCCAAACAGTTTTGAAAATGTGTTCGAAATAAAGTCCCTGTAGACTGCTTTTGTAAGACGTGCTGGGAGAACATATGGATCTACCTGACAGTCACCTACAGTTCTAGCCCACACATTAATCGGATGCTGGTGTCTAGCTTCTATTGTGCGATGGGATTCCGATCCGGCCTTAAACGTTGATTGTTTAAATTTGTTATTTCGTTTCTTACAAATATTGCCTCAACTGTAAACAAGACTGAAGAGACAAACGAATTGGCAATTTGTGCAATAAACCATCGGCAAAAATTCTCCGTTATGAATGATCAGAGGGCGAAGGACCCTGCTCACATTGCAAATGATACGAATACAGAATTGCTCTTAAAGTAATCTCCTTATAGTACTCTGAGATGTAGAGCATGCTTGGGCCACTTGACTGATACCTGGATCATTCCAACAGCCTTTAGAATGTGTTCTTCGTGGTCAGGCGTAAGAGTGGATGTCTTCCTTGACACCCCTTTGTGTTGCCACGGTTCATATCTCAGCAAAGTGACGATAAACAGCAGTAAAATTTGGATGAGTCGGCTACCTTCGGTCTGGAAACGCAATCTGATACAGCCGTGTAGCCTCACGTCCATTGCCATCATGTGGACATTTGTAAAATATCATATGACTGTTCACGATATGAATATCCAGACATTGTTAAACGGAACACTTATCAGTTAATTCACTCCTAAGCACGTTAAACGTTGAAGACAAACAAGCCACAAATGTACACGAATGACATATGTAACCTAGTCTACATGGCAACACGAAGCTATTTACTCTAAACTTTATTAAAACTTAATAATTCAAAATTAAATTTATGTTTATATATGTTTATATGGACTTTTGTCCTTGTCTTGGTATGAAGAAACCGTCCCTTAAGTTTGTAAAAGTATATAATTTTCGCTTAATTACACCCCACACACACACATATAGAGAGAGAGAGAGAGAGAGAGAGAGAGAGAGAGGAAAGGGATAGAGAGGGCAGAGAGACAGAAATGGGGAGGGATATAGAAGGGGAGAGATAAAATAAAAAGTCAAAAAATAAACCAGACTAAAGCAGTCAAACCTGCGTAAATTTAGCAAGAACCGACTGAGTTCAATACCTCAGATCAGTTTAAAAAATAAATAAATGAACAGAAAAACGCAAAAACGCAAATCAACTTCGATTCAGATGTTTTACTGATTAATCGTTTTTTCAAACGTTGGACATACAACTAAAGCTCACCTTTGCTGTTTTTCTTTTAAATACAGTATTCAGTGTAAATTGTTCCGCCGATATAGTAAAGCAAAAAACACCCTAAAAATCTTAAGAAACAGTAACGTGAATGGCTACCCCTTCTATAGCAACTGTCAAGTTGAAAGCATAATTTACAGGGCCACGCTTAAATATTAGTTCAAGTAGACATATAGCGGTGACCATCTGTTTTATTTCCACTATTTATATTGTTCGGCCTGTTGTCCTCATCTTCTTTGCCATATTCACGCACGACGTTTCGACCATTGTACGACTTTCTTCAGATGATATACGTTGGAATTTCGAACCGAACCATTTATTTAGTGTACAGTAGTAGATTGTTCTAATTCAGGGGCCATGTTTTCTTAGATATCTCACTACCAGTTAATTCATTTTAATAGCTCAACCCTCCAAGTTTTTGCTCATTTTGCTGTGGCCAGGTATTGAACTCGTAACGTTTCGGGTCAAGTTACTTTTTGGCTTACTCAACCAACGTTTTTATCCTGGTTTATTAGGTTTATAGCCATGTGTCCACAGACACCAGTAAATGAATTTTGGGGACTAATAAGGTTAGTCTCTAGTTATTTTTTACCATAGCTCATATTACAATTTTTGTTATTGTTGTTTTTTCTAGCTCTTTGTATTACCGGTGTCTATGCTTGGCCGACTTAGGAGATTTATGTGGCCTGGCATATGCGCTGATTACATAAGTTTCCATATTTTCCACTGATGTTCTCTGTCTGTTTCAATTTCATCATACAGAGAGCGGTCATCTTTCTTTTCCTTCTATATATGGTCAGCCATGCCTGATTGGCTCGTTTCTCTTTTACATTTCTTGTCACATCTTCACGCGATGACGTACACACAACTGTCAAATTTATGGTACCTGGTATTTTTACGGAAATGACCAATTCTCTGAAGATTAGATTTTTGTGTTTTTGTTGTTTCTTTGTTTTTGTTTTTCTTGGGGGGGGGGGGGTTAGTTCACCTTTCTCACTGTAACAGATTTTTTTTTTAATCATATCACCCCGAGCAAGGCGGTAACGCACCTATGTGCAGTGGGCTACGTAAGAGTGACAAGATTGGAGAAGAGAAAGCCAGAAACCACATCCTAAACAGGAAACAAGGGATGAGCCTCTTCACCTGTTCAATAGACGTGGGTGGAGTGTGAACAGGGCGATAGTTTAGTCTATACTCCAATTGAAAAAAAAATGAAAAGGAGTGAAACGATTGGAAAAGAGAAAGGCGGAAACCACATCCTAAACAGGAAACAAGGGTTGAGCCTCTTCACCTGTTCAATAGACGTGGGTGGAGTGTGAACCGGGCAATAGTTTAGTCTATCTACTCCAATTGAAAAAAAAAAGAAAAAGAAAAGAGTGAAAAGATTGGAAAAGAGAAAGGCGGAAACCACATCCTAAACAGAGAACAAGGTTTTCTCTTCTCCAATCTTGTCACTTTTACGTAGCCCACTGCACATAGGTGCGTTACCGCCTTGCTCGGGGTGATATGATTAAAAAAAAAAAAATTTGGTGATGTCTGTAAGGTGCCAGTGTATACACTTTAACAAATGGCTCTGAAAGTAACATTTTCTAGCCCATTTGATGGTTATCAAGACATTTTACCTTATGTCTGTTCAATATTGCCAGTAAAAGATTATGAATAATAAACTGATTCTGCAATTATCTGTTTTCGTTTTCTTTGCGTTTATACTATGAGTTTATAATAATTGCTTTCTTATTTTTATTTTTTGCGTTGAAGTTTAGGATTTTTTTACCGAGCAAGGCGGTAACGCACCTATATGCAGTGGGCTACGTAAAAGTGACAAGATTGGAGAAGAGAAAAGCTTGTTCTCTTTTTAGGATGTGGTTTCCGCCTTTCTCTTTTCCAATCGTTTCACTCCTTTTCATTGTTTTTTCAATTGGAGTATAGACTAAACTATCGCCCTATTCACACTCCACCCATGTCTATTGAACAGGTGAAGAGGCTCATCCCTTGTTTCCTGCTTAGAATGTGGTTTCCGGTTGTCTCTTCTCCAATCTTGTCACACTTACGTAGCCCACTGCACATAGGTGCGTTACCGCCTTGCTCGGGGTGATATGATTAAAAAAAAATTTGGTGATGTCTGTAAGGTGCCAGTGTATACACTTTAACAAATGGCTCTGAAAGTAACATTTTCTAGCCCATTTAATGGTTATCAAGACATTTTACCTTATGTCTGTTTAATATTGCCAGTAAAAGATTATGAATAATAAACTGATTCTGCAATTATCTGTTTTCGTTTTCTTTGCGTTTATACTATGAGTTTATAATAATTGCTTTCTTATTTTTATTTTTTGCGTTGAAGTTTAGAATTTTTTGTGTGAATGAAAACTTCCTGACACTCTCTCACCGGCGTGACGTGGCTACCCTGTGCCTCTTCTATAAATACTTTCACGGCTTCTGCTCCGATTTTATTTAATTTATTAATTTATTTAATTTATTTCAAGAGCTACGCAAGGGTGAAAAAGTTGAAAAACGCTTGTCCAGGCGATTCCATCTAGTTTCTTTTTTTTTTTCTTTTAGTTAATGCATCCATCACTTTTGTTATTCAAAATCCCGCATTGTGATAATGGTGAAACGCTGTAAGAACCTGGACGCAAATTTACTGTTGTAGAGAAACAATAGTTGTGTTCCCTTAAGAGGAGCAACAGTTGTCTTCCCTTTTGAGGAACTCTTTTTTTATCTGGGGTCAGTTCCCTTCCCGGCTTTAGTGGGGATAGCCAACAGGACTAATTGCTGTCCTAACCGTATGTCGTTTCTTATCTAGTCTTGCTAAAAACATTCTCGTCCATTTGGACAACATGCATATTCTTCTTGTTTTGGGACTTACTTAAACATTCTTAATGTATTTTTACTTGTTTTCGTTTTATTAAAGGCCTATTTGTTATTGCCATGTAACTTGTCCTTCTTTTTTTACTACACTTATTACGGCCGTGTGATATTCATATTGTTTATATTAGTATCGCGTAACTGGAAATTCGCCGGTTCTCAACCCAATACTAATACTGCAAATGATCTAGCGATAAAAGCATTTCAGTCTTCAGAAATTCCTTCACTTTTAATTAAAGTAACATTTTTATATATAAAAATAAAATATGACCAGTCTCGCTACGGTGAGCAACTAATACATTTAACGCTTTGTTTTGTTACAAAACTTTTGTAAAAGATCCTTTATTTTATTCGTGTCGATAAGCTATAAATATATCTAAAGAGTATGGAAGTCACTTCAGCTGTTGTGTGTTTGCTGTGTCTTCTTATCTACAGCGAAACAAATTAATAAACGTAAAGTGAAACAATGATTTTATTGCTAGCAAGAAACTACCTTGTGTCTGTAAATGAATGTGGAACGTGTATATCTTTCATTGCCATGGAGACTGAATTTATAAAGCGATTAATATATCGAGAGAAGATCGAAATCTCGTAATCTAACACCGAAGTATAGAAGCAGTTCTTACTCTTGAAAAAGAATGTTTTCGTTTGGCAAGGCGTTTGACGAAAATCTAAAACACCCCAATACAAAAGAATAATTAGCACAAAAAGGCGCGATTTCTATTAAAAATGACAAAAAGCGTGAACAAATCGTGAATTGGGAATTTCTAAACGAGAATATAGCAGAAAGAAGGGGAGATAACTATGAAGGGGCATAATGAAATGCGACTTTATTACGCTGTCTGATATTTATTGCAAGGATAGTGAGAAATGGTGTGAAACGGTTGCTTCTTGCGAAGGATATTTTTTTTAAATATTTACACTCTTCCCTCTTTCTTCTAATTTGTTTTCTACAATTTATTTTCTTTAATTTTCATTTTATAGATATTTATTTTTCATTTTATAGATATTTATTAAGCTTAACGCAAACCAGCTCATGTATTACTCATTCACTTAGAAAAAATTTGGGTTAAACTGTGGTACGACTTTCACGCAATTTGCAACAGTTCGGCTCGATAAAATTAAGACGGATTTGATTAAGATGTGCGTTGTAGTGCAGTGGATATCGACTCGGAACGACAAATCAGGGAGCCGAGTTCGAATTCCAGTCGAATTCCTTGCATTCACTTACGCACAAATACCCTAAGGAAAAGGTATTAATCCGTCTCTTCCCTCCAGTTATGGGTTAAATAATAGGACAGATTGTGTTCTATAGCATTGACTGGCAACCAGTTTGCTGTAGAAAACAATGGCAATGCGGGATAAGCTTCTGCCTAGTCAGTCATGTCTCATTCGAGACATGATTGCCCAAAGTGTGTATCATGTATGGCAGTTAAACTGACTGACAGATGATTAGTTTCCTGACAAATCGAGTGTAGGGAGATTCGAACCTGGATGTCATAGTCAGAAAGTGATTATATTTATATATAACCAAGTTATACTACTCTAAAGTGAAACACACACACACACACACACACACACACACACACACACACACATATGCGTATATGTTTGAATTTAAGTTTTGTTTAATGGCATATCAACCACTGTGGGTTATTTAATCCCAAAAAGTTGGGGTTTTGAGGTATTGTTTAATGTCCGGTCATAGTGAGAAGGTTTCGTTAGATTTTAATGAATTTTTTTTTTGTTTTTATTCTTTTTTATTTTAGAAAACTGAAAATGTCTTCTAGTTTTAAATTAAAAAATGTTTTGCTGAGAATTTTTATCCTTGAGAAATGTGTTATGGCAATAACTTTTTTTTCAAAAATGTATTGTTGGTAATATTTTTCCTTCAAAAATGTATATTTTTCTATAAAAGTCTAT
>JBBBDQ010001642.1:447500-585000 GCA_037127315.1 Ascarosepion bandense | reverse complement strand
TATTCAGACTCTGCTTCATCGAAAACAATGGTTAAGAGGTGACACGCTGGCTTTAAAAGCAGTCATACAGACACAAACGATGCTGAATGTTTAGGTCGCCCAAAATTGGTAGTTGTCCTGGAAAATACCAAAAACATCCACAAACTCGTTTACTCTGATGGTAAATTGAAGTTGCATGTGATAGCAGAGGAGTTGAACATATTAGAAGGCAGTGTATTCATCGTTTTGCATGTACATTTGTCAATGAGAAAGCTGCGTTTGCTCACAGTCAATCAAAAACAACGATGCGTCAGCAATTCAGCATTGATTGCAACTGTTTTAACTCAACGAGGAGTTTTTGCTTCAATATGTGACAAAGGATAAAACGTGGATCCACCACTTCATTCTGAAGTCGAATTGGCAGTCAGCTAAGTGGACAGTAGCAGGTGAATGCCTTCCAATGACTCTAACATCAGCTGGCAAAGAAACAGCATTAATAGCAAATATTTTATAACATTATTATTGCATTTGAAGGAAGAAATTGCCAAAAACGACCACAAATGAAGAAGAAAAAAAAGTGATCTTTCACCAAGCCAACACACCATGGCACAAGTCGATTGCAATGATGGCAAAACTACATTAATTGCACTTCAAATGGCTTCCACATCTACCCTATTCTCCAGACCTAACCGCCAGCGACTACTGGCTGTTTGCAGGCCTGAAAAATTTGCTCCAGGGAAAGAGGTTTAGATTCGGTGAAGTGATATGGGAAACTGAGGTGTATTTTGAGGCCAAAGAAAAATTGTTCAAAAAAAAAAAAGCATCAACTATTAGAGAAGTGTTGGAATCAGTGTATCATCCTAGAAGACCATGTTGATGAATAAAGTGGAAAATGGCTAAAATTTGTTTTATTAGTGTTATGGGGAAACACACCTATTCTTCAGATAATGGACTCTCCCTCCTGTATTAATAAGAGTTAACAGGAAGTTAATGAAGGAAGTACTTGGGAAGTTCATGGGAGTTCTTTAGACTTTTATTGGTGTTCAGTAGAATTACTAGGCAGTTGATATTAGTTGGCAGCTAGCCGAATACTAAGGAGTCAGCTTTCAATGGAAGCTTACAGAGTTCCTAACATTTTGGGGGTGTTAAGTCGATTAGCAATCAACATAGCATGATTATAACCTTCAATGCGAAAACTGCTCCACAACAATTACTTAAATTAGAATTTATTGAGTAACGTGTTATCACATTACAACCATAAGTAATATAACCCATTTATAGGTGCACGTCAGCTGTAGCAGCAGTAGATTTGTCTAAGGCAAGATAGCCTGATATGGCACATCCTATGTTCCTCTCTATTTTAATGTTCATCAAATACTAGACTTAAGAGTCACTCAAGTTGGAGAGTTATTGAATAAAGTGTGTGTTGTGTATATAAGAGTATAATGTATGAAATGGAGGATAGATAACAATTAACATTGGGTTTGAGGTTATTAAAATTGCATTATTCAGGGAAGCATCAGTTCAGTACTTTGTTCCACAAATCAGTAGTTCTTGGTGTTAGGAACTGTTTGAGTGAAACTTCTTTCTTATAATTGGAATACAGAAAAAATGAGTGACTTGATCTTGTGGACATAACATGACAGGTCTCGGCTGCAAATGTCTGAATTGGGGGAACTAAAGAATAGAACTTGTTTGAACATTTTCTCCAGAGATATAGCAATAGTTGCAATAGACTTACATCATTACAACTATGTCAAAGAAGCTGCAAGGTGAAAATAAGTATTCCTGTAAGTCTGGTCAGTTCTATAAGGTCAAATTGGCAGCTAATCTCAAATGAACGGTTGTAAACTGGGGCAAGAAATGGCTTGTTATTCTTAATCCCTGCAAAGTAAAACTGAGGCTAACCTTCAGAAGATTAATTCATTACACCTCCTCAGGCTAACATTTTCCACTGTCATGAAGTGGGAAGATTATATTGAATCTATTGCTTAGTCTTCTGCTAGGGAAGTGGGTTAACTATTGTGTGGGCTAACGGCCTATCATGTTGAATACGCTGGTTCTCGCTTGGTCACCGAAGTTAAGCAACGTTGAACCTGGTCAGTACTTAGATGGGTGACCGCTTGGGAATACCAGGTGCTGTAAGCGTATAGTGACGGATGTGCATGCTTACGGCCTATCATGTTGAATACATCGGTTCTCGCTCGATCACCGAAGTTAAGCAACGTTGAGCCTGGTCAGTACTTAGATGGGTGACCGCTTGGGAATACCAGGTGCTGTAAGCGTATAGTGACGGATGTGCATGCTTACGGCCTATCACGTTGAATACACCGGTTCTCGCTCGATCACCAAAGTTAAGCAACGTTGAGCCTGGTCAGTACTTAGATGGGTGACCGCTTGGGAATACCAGATGCTGTAAGCATTTAGTGACGGATGTGCATTGTGGTGCAGTGGATATCGGCTCGGAAAGAGAAATCGGTGAGCAGAGTTCGAATTCCAGTTGAATACCCTGCATTCACTTAAGCATTGGTACCTTTGGGAAAGGTATTAATCCATCCCTTCCCTCCAGTTATGGGTGAAATAACAAGGGTAGGACTTACAGACCCTACCCTTAAAAAAAAAAAAATGCCAATGAATCTTGATACTGACACAAAAAAACTTATATAAAAGCAACAATAAATTGTCGAAAGAAAAAGGTATTACCAGCAATAAATAAATAAAATTTAGTTCGCAATAAAAGACCCGCGGAGGTTGATATGCCATAAAAACAAAACAACCAACCAATCACTATTGTGTGCTAGACATTTTTTCTTGGTTGAGCCCATCTTAAATGTTTATTAGTCTACTATTCATCATGCTTAGAATAATTCTTTCACATATGATTCTTGATAAAATCCAAAGAAGCATCATCTCTCTGGTATCAAGACTTTATGAATTTATCAATGTAATGAGATTGGTGACAAGGTCTTAGCATTTTACAGTTGAAATGACCAGATGTAACTTTAAGTTCTATGCTAACAGTTTTTTCTATCTCACTCCTTGCTTGAGGTTTGGGTTTCTTCCTTCCCAATCAACTTTGATCTTCAAAAATTTAAATGCAATGTCAATTGTTATCTTTTATCTTATTCCTTTATTGTCTTCTTTCCTTCAGTGTTTTTTTTTTCATATTCCCTCATGCTTGTTATCTGATTATGTCTTAATGGCTTTATTGCCTTTCTTTGGGTGAAATGATTATACAAAACACATCTGCCCTTTGACAAATCTTTTTTTTTTATTTTTTTTTTTCTGTGGAGTAACATGCCACCCATCACACTAGCACAAAAGCTACTTGGGGAGCTGGTTTAGATGCTAACCACCTGTCAATGCTGCAGGTTGTACTGGTTTACATATTATCAGTAGCAGACCTCAGCTTGACTTTATTTTTATTTTATTTTTTTCATTCTCACCAGAAATATTGGGTTGTCTAGAAAGTTCATGCCTATTTTTAAGGTATATTAAAACACTAAACAAAATTATGCTGTTAAATATTTATTCAACTAAATATGAAACATTTTGTTACACAGTCTTTTTCCATTTTTCCTTCAACTTAAAAATTTCAGCTTAATAACATTTTGGTTTTTTCTTAGCAAAGAACTCATTAAGGTGTTTTTTTTTTATGTTATCCAAAGAATTAAAATTTTTACCATTGAGATTATTTTGCAAGAATAAATGAAAATCCGAAGGATTAATGTCTGGTAAATATGGTGGGTTGAGTAAGACATCCCAGCCAAAGTGTAACAATCTTTGCTAGGTCGCCAAAAAGTGTGAAGCCTGACATTAACCTGATAGAAAACGGCACCTTCCTGTTCACCAATTCTGGGCCTTTATCTTGAATTGTTGCCTTTAATTCATCCAGCTGCAAGCAATAGTTTTCAGAATCCATCGACTGATTACTTGGCAAAAACTCATAGTACAGAATTCCTTTCCAATCCAACCAGATGCACAGCATGACTTTCTTAGCATGAAGACCTGCTTTTAGGGTAGCTAATGGCTCGTGTCACTTACCCCAGGATCTTTTTCACTAAACATTGTTGAAAACAGCCCATTTCTCATCACCCATTGCAATTTGCTTCAAAAAGGGTGCATTTTCATTGTGTTTATACAGCCAATCACAGATAGAAATGTAATCAAAAAGATTCTTTTCACTCAGATCACGTGGTACCCAAACATCGTTGTGATTTGAGTACCCAAGTTTCACTAAGCGCTCATGGATGGTGGATTTTGATTTGTTTTTGCTATTTCCCACATTGTGTAATATAGGTTATTTTCAATCAATGTCTTGATTTGGTTATTATTTGTAGTAGCAGGGGGTCTGCCTGAGTGTTCTTCATCAATAAGGCTACAATCACCAACTCTAAATTTAGTGCACTATTTATGTACAGTTCTATCAGCTAAAGCACTGTCACTGTTTGCAGCACATTTCTTTCTTTTTTTTCTCTTTTTTTTGTTGCTTGTGAGGCATTTTTACTTTTATTGTAATAAAAAGCATCAAGTGTCTAAAATTCACCTTATAATCTTCCATTTTTATAGATGCAAAGTTGACATGAATTAAGTAATTTTAAACCTTCTTTCTCAAGATATAGTTTGTAGTTTTTTTTTTTGTTTTTTTTTAATCATATCACCCCAAGCAAGGCGAAAATGCCACTGATGCGCAGGGGGCTACATAAGAGTGAAAAGATTAGAAAAGAGAAAACCGGAAACCACATCCTAAACAGGAAACAAGGGATGAGCCTCTTCACCTGTTCAATAGACGAGGGTGGAGTGTGAACCGGGCGATTTGTAGTGTGCTCTAATTGTAATTGAAAGCATATATCTTTCAGTAAATTTTCAAACGTGTTGGAACATGAATGAATAAAAATTGGCATAAACTTTAGACAACCCAATAATTAGACTGTTAGTTCAGAAAATGATTGAAGCAATTAATTTGGTAGTTGTGATGAAGTCTTTGGGCAACAATAGGAAAAACATGCATTTGAGGTCATGTGAAAATAAATGCCACGGTGAAAGAATCATCCACTATCCCTACTTTGGTTGTTGACTCAGAGCTGTTGACACTCTACCAATAGTTGTTGATTTTATTATTATAACAAGTATATTTTTATTTATCGATTTGTATAACTTACAGGGAATTCCAAACTGAACCCCCTTATTTAATCGATGGGGGTAGACCTCATTCGACGGCTCATGTCTAAGGATAGCGTCTACTTTATATTTTATTTAGTACTGTTCAGTTATTGCTTACCTGTTTCCCTGTAGTTTACCCAGATTGATATGCACCTGAGGAAAGCTAGAGTGCTCAATGACTGAAGCGTATCATAAATACAACAAAGATGAGGATAATAGTTCAAATGTAAGTAGTGTAAATAAAGATAAGTGTACATCCCAAAAATTCAGACAAAAATAGTTTCAAACCTTGAAATATTAAATATTTTGGATATTACTTTGAACTTTTCTAATAAGTTTTCAACTGAAAAACGCAATGCATTATAAATCCTGATTTATTTTGATAGAGGGTTAAAAACTCGCCTCTCATAATATCTGAAAATTAAAATAGTTTAATTTAAATTTAAAAATTTTTTAAATAAAACAGGGTTACCTCAGAAAATAAATATTTAGTAGGTTTTTTTTGTTTGTTTTTGATGTTTTCAAAATGAAATGTGGTTGTAAAATTACTATAGTTTTTTATCAAGATGGTAAATTGGACTTTGTGTCGTATTTGTTTGTTATGATTAAATTAACAGAAGATTCTGTTTCTACCGTCACTAGAAGAGTTCAAGACATTGAGATAAGTGAATTGCCTATCAACAACATTTTCTTTAGTATAGATATTAAAATACTGCTATGTTTAATAAATCCTATCATTTATATCAAGAGCTCTATAAAAAAAAAAAATCTTCAATACATTTTACTGTAGTAAAAAACTGCTAGATTGTATGTCACTATATATGGAATCAGTAAAGGGAATGAAAGTTTTTATATATTTGTTTAATAAATTCTATTTATACCAACTATTCTATAAACAGTGAGTATTCAAATAATCTGTAATAGATTTTTATAGTAAATTTTGACATTTTTCACAAATTCTACCCTTTTTATTAAGTATTTCATAAACTGTTCAAATCCTTTGCAGTGCGTTCCTATAATCATTGCTATCGTAAAACACTGCTACGTTTACTTTTATATCAGGTGTTCCATGTAGAGCTGCTTAGACAAAACAATTCTTGTGTCAAAAAACTGGACAATAAAATGAAGACAAGAAAAATGATTTCGGCAAAAAAGATTAACATGCAGTTGTGTTTTTATAAATGTTAGCATGTCGATGTTCTGTAACCCGACTGCATATTTGCACTGCTGCACTTCATTTAAATGTTGTCATTGTTTGTCAACTCATTTTTTCATTATGCACACATACATACAGGTTACCTTGCAGGATTTTACCTCCAACTTTTCAAAGGGTTTTGTACTAAAATTTTTTTTATATTTTCATTATTTTTTGTTTTTAAGTTTCTTTTAAAATGTCTAATTCCTTTTTCAAATTCTTTTTTTATTCATTTCATTCTTTTTTTTTTTTTTTTTTTTTTTTAAATTCCGTACTTTCTTTTTGCTTGGTCATATTTCATGTTTCAAGATTCCATTCTACCATTTTCATGGTTCTTTAATGAGCCAGGTGCTGGTAGCATTTAAACCATTTTCTTTGAAAAATTTTTCAAAATCTTTTTTTTTTCCCCCTAATACCTCCGCTTCCTTCCTTCCTTATTTTTTTTGTTTTGTTTTTCATCCTATTCCTCTCATTATATTTTTTCCCTTGCTTACTAAAATCTTCACCTTATTTCTTTAAAAGAAAAAAATAAAGTGTGATAAAGTTTTTTTAAAATGCTTTTCTGTCTAACTTATTCCTAACGTTCACACACACACACACACACACACACACATACACACACTTTTTTTGTATTATCATATTAAATATCAAGCTTATTCTCTATAGAATTAAAACTGTTCTTTCTTGTGTCTTCCAGGTAGGAGTTGGATGGGTGAGTGGGTTAACTGAAAGATTGTGAGATGGGATGGGGGACTAGGGTGGAGATCAGCTTTGGTTGAATATTGTACACTGATGTTTATGATAGTCAATTCGTGTATGTGATTTGGACGTGAGCTTTTTACACTCCTCGAGCAGAGCACCTCTCTCCCCACTTCCCCACTGATAATCTCGGAAAGATTTTTAAATGTCACGAATTGCCCATCCGGAAAATTCTTAAGGACAATGATTTCCGTATTTGGCAATTTCTTTGAAAACACTCACAATAAAAAGAAGCAATTGAAAATGCTTGGGTGTTCAATTGACAAACTTGGGGACATTGATAATTCTTTCTTTTACATTTCTTTCTCTTCTCTTTCTTTACAAAGTTGAATGAAGTCAACTTCGCAGTTTTCTTTTGTAGGTATTAATAAATTTGCAAATGTTGACGACCATGATGATTTTATAAATATCATTATAATAATAATAATAATAAAGATGATGGTAGATAAATATATAGTACATAAATAATTGGACATAGTTAATAAAGATTTGATTTGCACACATAGGAGCACAGTTTATCTTAAAAATGATTTATAAGTAATTGTCATTTGTCATTGCAATTATTCTCATAGTTATTTTTTTATATTAAATTGTGATTAAATCCTTTTCTCTTATTCTTATTTCTATTATATTGGCTTTATTAATTCGTAGTGATCTTTGTCCTTTATTCAACATTCAGTTAAGTGCCATACGTAATACACGCTTGAGCGATCAGGTCTCGAAAGAGACATGACTGACTGGGTAGAATATTATCCCGCAGTAGGTTGCCATTGATTTCTGCGGTAGACTGGTTGCCAGCCAAGGCTATAAAACCCAATCTGTCCTGTTATTTAACCCATAACTAGAAGGAACAAGTGGATTAATACCTTTCCCAAGGGTATTTGCGCGTAAGTGAATGCAATGAATTCAACTGGAATTTGAACTCATTGCAGTTCAACATTATTCAACATTATATTACATTACCCAATAAGGGTTGATTTATTATAATCTTTTTCTATTATTTTTTGTTATTTCTCTTATATAGATTTATTAAGACATTTTGACCTTTATCTTCTAAGATTTATTTTGACATTAAATAACCCCATGAGGATTGGTTGATATGTTATTATACCAACCTATTTTTTTTATATATTTTTTTTCTCTCATGAAATAATATACATTATTACTCCCACCATACATAAAATTGTAAGAACAATGGAAATACTAAATAAAAAATTAATTAAATTTTCCTTGTCTGCCATATTTAACAAATGACATTTAATACAATCGTTGCTGTCTAACTATACATTAATTTTATATATATATATATATATATAACCATCATTTTTTTTTTATGTAATCATATCACCCCAAGCAAGGCGATGACGCCAGTGATGCACATGGGGCTACTTAAGAGTAAAATGATTGGAAAAGAGAAAGCCAGGAACCACATCCTAAACAGGAAACAAAGGATGAGCCTCTTCACATGTTCAAAAGACGTGGGTGGAGTGTGAACCGGGCAATAGTTAAGTCTATCTACTCCAATTGAGAACAAAAAAAAGAGAGAAAAGAAAAAAAAAAGTGAAAGAAGATTGGGGGGGGGGAGCCGGGAACCACATCCTAAACAGGAAACATGGGATGAGCCTCTTCACCTGTTCAAAAACTCGTATTTCCATGCTAGCATGGATTGGACATGGTTTTCTTGATGTCTTTTTCCAGGTTGCCCAATTTTATGTAAGGCCTGACTGTAATCTCAACTTCTTTAAGTCATCTTTGATAAGCTAGGTCTATGCTTTATATGGTCTACCTATTCCTCTTTGGCCATCGACTTCAATAAACCTACAGTTACTGACTAGGTTTTCTATGTCCTAGTTACTGACTAGGTTTTCTCAACGTTCTCAAATCATCTAAGTCTTATTTGATGCATAACATCTGTTATATTGAAAATAGCCAGTCTATTTCTTACTTTGTTGGGAAAATTATCAAATTGGATCGTCTTGTGGGCAACCATGCATTCATTCTTAAAATTGATGTTTAGTCTTATTTCGCTTTTTCTCTTATTACCTTCTGTAATGTATGTTGTGGTGCAGTGGATATCAAGTTGGATCGAGGAATCGGGGAGCTGAGTTTGAATTTCAGCTGAATTCCTTGCATTCATTTTCGTGCAAATACTCTTGGGAAAGGTATTAATCAGTCTCTTCTCTCCAGTTATGGGTTGAATAACAGGACAGATTGGGTTCTGTAGCCTTAGCTGGCAACCAGTCTACCGTAGAAAGCAATGGCAACCTACTGCAGGATAATCTTCTGCCCAGTCATGTCTCTTTCGAGACATGATCACCCAAGCGTGTATCACGTATGGCACTTAACTGACTGACCTTCTGTAGAATTTTTTGCATTTTCTTTTGTGTGTCTACTATCAGCGCTGTGTCCTCTACATGTCTTATGTTGTTATAATTATGTCTATGAATAATAAATTTTGGTAGACCCACTTGTTCTTACAGGATCCACTTGTTGGAATTAAAGCCATTTAATTGGTTTAAACACTTTGGTACTCATTTTTCATTTATTGTGACAGTGTGTTATAAGTGGTTGCATGTTCAAGTCTCAGGGAAGAATTCACAAATGTATACAATGTTTCTTTTATAATATAAAGCATAGAAATTTCAATCTTTCATTCAAGTCTGACAATTTTCAACCTTCGTGCCAACAGGACACTTTTCTTTTTTTTTTTTTGACACCACTATTATTTTAAGTACCTTCACTACCTGGCAGCGTATATTTACTTAAAAAGATGATTAGAATTGTAATAAAAACTAAACATGTTAAAGTAAACATATGCATTTTCTTTGTTCTTGGTAATTAACAACAAAAATAATAAACAGTATTATTTGTTTATTGGAATGACAGACAAAAGCTTGCCAAACTGCCATTCCATTTGAATCTTCTAAAATGGTAAATAAGGATTTCCTTTTAGTTGGTTCCCATCTTTTAATAATGTAGGAAATGTTTATAAATTGATGAATAAAATATTGTATCCCATTAGTTTTAATACAATTGTATTAGAGTTTAGGTCTATTTTCTTGAGCACTTTTGTAATTACTGAGATAATGTAATATAACTTGACAAAATTGTTACCCATTTTCCATTTTTAAATTTAAGAAAATTTTTAATTAATTGGTAACAATAAAAAATCAATTTTCAATTACTGTGGTTGAACTGATGAATGTTTCACCTCACTAATCAAGTATTATGTATGCACTGATTGAATTTTGGTATATAGAAATTTTAGTGCACATTAAACAAATGCACATTAATTGAGGGGTTCTTGTATAGCATTTGTTTTAGATGAACATGTTTGATTCTTTAAAAACATATTCGATAAGGGTTGGTGATATGTCATTGACGTGTGTTTATATTTGGTAATATAGTTATTCATAATTATGCAAAGTACTTATTAGAATTTAGGTGGCATTTGTAACATCTTTGTTTTGTTTTGTTTTCGTTTTTTCTTTGTTTTGTCTTGTTTTTTTTTTGGTTTTTTTTTTCCCCCCAACAGTTCACCAGTGTTCTTAAAATCTGGAACAACAGATGATAACTTTCAGCAGGAAGCAGCAAAGTATTTATTATACAGTTTAGAGAGAACAGGAGCCAGTTTGGGAGCATACTTTCTAATGACTATCACAAGGATGCCATTGTATCCAGATGCTTTGTGGGAATCTAGGTTAGAGATGATAGCAGAAACCATGGAAGGGATTTTATGCATATCACTCAACAGATACTCAGTTCTATGTAGTAAGTTAGGCAAGGATACTCCGGATGAGTCAGGAGTAGAATTTGAGGAGAATTTATGGGCAATGTTTTTACAGGCTATGCACTGCCTTATTCTCTCAGCAAACAGGGACTTTGCTTCTTCAAGGATTTGCTTACATTTATTACAAGCAATATCGAATATGTACCTGTTATGACAGGAGCTGTCATACTGGTATAGCCCAAAATAGGGATTCCTGTGTGCTATGGTGGCTGAGCATGATGGTACAAACCATGGAGAGGACTGAGGCTTCATCTGGTATTTTTGAGAATGAAAGCATCCATGCTGACATTGACCCAAGAAAAAACCTCAGTGCCACAATTTTCAATACAGGTTGTACATAGGGTGTCATGAAGAAAATCATGAAGTGAGTCCCAATCAGGTACTGGTAACAGAAAAATATCTTATAGATAGGGGGTTCCCGTTCAATAGATGATCAGAAAGAAATATCAACAGTGGTCAGTGTTGCCAAGAGGGCAGTATTGCAAAGTTCGGCAACAGTGAGAAGAGGAGGTCAGAAAAAAATCTGATGGAAAAGCTTGTTGCTTAGTTTTGCAAAACGAGTAGAGAAGTCAACAATTTAAGAGATTGAGCAATGGAAAAGATGAATGTCTGAATACCGGCAATATCAGTACCTTCAGAATGTTTCAGCCATGTGTCATGATGAGCATTGAAGTTACTGAAGACAAAGATTCACAAATGGGTGAAGAGAAAGTGCTTTTCTATGCTGCAGTCCTGGGAAGAAAACTAGCAATAAAGGAAAAAGACATAACTAACAGAATTTTGTTACAAAAATGGAAACACATGAAGGAGTAGTCAGAGGACATGAGACAATTCTCTGGCCATTGGAAGATTATCCCTGATGTAAACACCAAGGCTATGCATGTGAATGCTGGGATCTTTTTGGCAAAGGGGAAGATAATCTGAAACTGAGAGTTCATTGGTTGCCATGGAAGAATTCAAGCTAGTTTCTTGGAGGGCAAAGATATCAAGTGACCGTTTCAAAAGGAAAGATTCTGTGCTGCATTAGTTGGAATAGATATTAGTTAATATATTATTAATATTAATATAATAGTGGTCAGTGTTACCAAGAGGGCAGTATTGCAAAGTTTGGCAAGAGTGAGAAGAGGAAAAAAAAAAAAGAAAAAAAAAAACTGAGGGGAGTGGGTGATTTTTTTTTTTCTTTCTTGGTTTAGTTCATTTTGTTGTTTACTTTTTTTTTTTTTTTGGTTGGTGAAGTTTTCTAGTGGGTTTTTGAATGAATATTATGGCCAGTTTTGTTCCTGTATATATGCGGATGTGCGTTGTGGTGCAGTGGATATTGGCTTGGAACGAGAAATCGGGGAGCTGAGTTTGATTCCAGTTGAATTCCTTGCATTCACTTACGCACAAATATCTTTGGAAAAGATATTAATCTGTTTTTTCCCCCCTCTAGTTATGGGTTAACAGGACACATTGGATTCTATAGCCTTGGTCAGCAACCAGTCTACCGCAGAAACTAATAGCAAACTACTGCAGGATAATCTTCTGCCCAGTCAGTCATGTCTCTTGCGAGACATGATCACCCAATCATGTATGGCATTTAACTGACTGACTGAGATGTGTGAGTTTGGATGGCTGTTTAAAAGTAAATCTCTTTGTTTATAAATGTGCATGTATGTGCATGTGTAAATGTATATATGTATGTATACATGTGTAAATCTAAATGAATGTGTGTGGGTAAATTTATATATGTGTATCTATACATGTGTGATTAAGTGTGTGTGTTTGTAAATGTACAGAGCATGATGAATTGTTTTAACAAATAAATTTACCAAAATTATACAAAATATCTTGAAATATTAAAGAGTAAATTTATTCAGTTGGCTTCAGACAACTTTGCCCAGAAGAGTTGCAAGATATCCAGTCTCCTTGTTTAAGTTGGTGAATGCTGTCATAATCCTTGCCATCAGTACATTTTGTTGGTCTCTCTTGCTTAACTGTGCCCCTTACATAATAATAAAGGGGGTTGCGGTCTGGGGAGTTAGGTGGCTAGATGTAAGGGGGTATGCGGATGCAGAAATTGTCTGACAACCATGATTATGTTCTCCTACTTGTGTGGTATAGTGCAGTCCTGTTGTGAGACATAGGGTCTCCCTGCAGCCACCCTCTTGACCCAAGGCAGCACTACTCCCTTAAGGCATTTGATAATAATGTCAGCACCACTAATGATCACACCAAGCACCATCTAATTTCTGGATCCTCAGATTGAGTTCCAAATACTCTGAAATGTTTGTATTGGAGATTCTGATATGAATACCAGTCAGTACAGCTTGCCATTTCCAAATGTTTGTCATGGTGCTCCTTTTCTCACAGACGGCACCCAACTGACCCTGCTATACTATGCAGTCAACAAAATAAAAAAAAACAGTACTTTTGTGAAAGTATAAATATAAAATGCCCTCAATTTAACCATTGCCCCGTGTGTGTATACGCACACCCATATTACCCAAATTAAATACCTCCACAAGTGTGCAGGGGATTACAATGAGAGAAAAGACTGGGTACAGGATATATTGAAAAAAGGATAAAAGGTGAATGGGATTCAAGAAGATAGAAGTGTGTGTGTGTGTGTGTGTGTGTGTTATTTGCTTTATTTACATGTGGGCTATTGTCTTTATTTCTGTTATTGTATAATGTTTCGATTATTGTTCCCTCAGGCATTCATCTGGTGTGTGTAACTGATAGGCATTTTCAAACTGTACCCTTCATTTAATTCTTGTTCTGCTGTCCTGATCTAGGGATATCTCATCTAGTTTTTATTTTAATACTGCTCAGTTTGTTGTTCACCCCATTTTTACTGAATCCAACTAGATGCTGCCCAGCCCACAGATTGAACTCTCAATTATCATGGCACAAAATTCACAAACCTGTGGTTTAATCTACTAGGCTATTGTTGCATGGAACAATTCTGTATGGAAAACTGGTTAAATAGTAGGGTAGACTGTTTCTTCAAGCCTCCAGTGACAGCCAATCTAAGGGACACAAAATCCTGAATTCCAAAGCATAGAGAAGGCAATGTAGAAACTGCTCCACTATCTTTCCTAGGAAGACATGTATTAAAAAAAATTGCTTGCATCTAGTAGGGAAATGACATTTAAGAAAGATTAGCAAAATAATTATAATAGGATCCATTGGCTACTGTAATGGTGAGCAAGCTACTCTGATTGAACCATTACTGCTGAGTAGGGAACTCTGTCCTCATTAAGTGCCTCATACTTGTGCCAAGCTCTGCTTTTTGAACAACAGCACTATCTAGAATACAGCACAAGAGTATGTGTTGGGCACCTGGTGTGGATCAAACTGAATAAAGTAATATAGGTCTGAGAGATTATTTTGTGATGTAACCTCTATCCCAAAATATGGCCACTATATTATCCATATTTCACATCTAATTTTTGATTGTGTTAACATTCAAAACCACCTTAAAAATAGCAAATTTAAAAATTCAGTATAAAGAAACATTATTAAAGCTGATATATTAGTTTTGCTACCAAAGTGGGTGCAAGTGTGTGAGGAAAAAATCAGGTTTTCCATTAAATCAGAATACATATAGGCATATTACTCAATGTGGTGTCTGTAGCATGTGCGAAGAAATTGGAACATGCAATCTTTAAATGGAAGATCCCATGAAAATGATGAAAATCATCTGAAGTATTTAAGATTTGATGGATGGCTCGAATAATATAGGTTACTTGGATGTCCTTTTCAGGTGAGATTGCAATCTAAAACTAGATTTTGTATCCATATTCAATTTCTTGTGTAGCACCAAATTCTGCAAAGATTAGCACTCCATAACATGAAGATAAATGTAAAAAAAAAAAAAAGTGCATATTTTGGTGTTGATCAACTGCAATTCTTAGGACATAAAATTAACAAAAAGAGAATTCCTCTTCTACCAGTAATGGTAGAGACAGTTCAGAGATTCCAACCACCAAACTTAGTTCCATGTTTCTTTTTGAGGTACCTGATTGTCATTTAGTAAAGTGCAACAATCAGTTCCATTTTCCTGACAATTACTTGAAATACTCATGTTGTTTCTGTGAAGAAAAATATAATTTAAAATTTGGTAAGATGAACAAATCAGAGAGATACAAATTATCACTGACACATTAAAACATGTTATTGCTTACCTGCTTCATATTGCCTCCCAGTCTTTTGAACAGGAATAGAGGTTTATCTCTTGTTTGCTGTTTAGCATGGGGTTTCTTGTTCCCTCTACTGAGATCTTAATAGGATTGACTGTCAAGATATTTTGGCAATATGACTGAGCGGAGTCTACAACTCTTCATATTGAGAACACCAGGTTGGCATTTTTTTGGTTGCTGCACTCTCGCTAGTAACAAGATAAAATTCGTTGATAGCACTTAGTGACTTCTCTGATCAATCGTCACATAATATTAGAGTTCTTGCAGTGCCATGTCACACATGGATAGGTCTGCTTGCGGTGCCATGTTTCCCTGCAACACTGAGGCCACACTATGCTATAGTCTGCGTTATATCCCTGCCAGCTTGTGTTTCCTTAAATGATCAGCAATTTGAATTTGTCTGACTTGTTCATTTTACCAAATTTTAAATTATATTGTTCTTCACAAAAATAACATGAGTATTTCAAGTAATTGTCAGGAAAATGGAACTGATTGTTACA
This sequence comes from Ascarosepion bandense, assembly GCA_037127315.1. Taxonomy (NCBI): domain Eukaryota; kingdom Metazoa; phylum Mollusca; class Cephalopoda; order Sepiida; family Sepiidae; genus Ascarosepion; species Ascarosepion bandense. The sequence goes on along the minus strand of JBBBDQ010001642.1, from coordinate 569,430 downwards.
CTTTACTAAGTGACGAACGGTGACTGTTATTCTTGACATTTATTTTACCTAAAAACTTCATCATGATTAAAACAAACAAAGTAAAAGTGAACCAGTGTGCAAAAAACCTCAGTCTTTATTAATCTTAGTATCTTTACCCATTTCTGTAGTACAGAATTGTTTCTCTTGGAATGTTCTCCAGATATCTCGGTTTTCTGTGAAATAACCTAAGCAATATTTGCATTATTCAGACTATTGTCCTCATCTTTGTTGCCATTTGTATGATGATTTCGGTCGTTCGAAATCTTTATTACAATCACTAAGGTATATCATTCTCATTCCTTGCATAGTAGTAATGTCACGATTAGAAGTCATGAGTTATCTCCCTCTAACCCTGTAAGTTACTTGTTCACCACTGCTGTAGCCTGGTATTGAACTCACAACTTCTTGAGTCAAGTTACAGGACTAACTAATGTCTATATCCACTAGGGCCATGTGTCCTTATAAAAACTGAATTTTTAGGACTTATAAACATAATGTCCAGTAGTCATTAGTATTTTAACCCGAAAATTTTATTCATAATCTTTCCATAGTAAATGCATACATGTTTTATACTTCGATATTTTTAATAGATGTAAATTTCTGTATCTAATTAAATTGTCCCTTTTTTTATTTTTTTTATAAAAAAGCAGAAATTTTCTTTTAAGACCTTTAGAATATCCTCCCCATGCAAAAAAAAAAAAAAAAAATATCTATATATATATATATATATATATATATATATATATATATCTCAAAACATAAAAAAAATTTGAATAGACAAATATTCAAATGATTATTTTTATTATTGGCTTATATTATAAAATTTATCTATTTATGACTATTTTGTTTTTTTTTTAACACGGCTATAATTACCAAGATAACATAACACTTGACAAACAAAATAGTTACTCATTTCCCATTATTAAATTTTAGAAAATTTTTAATAAATTCATAGCAATAAAAATTAATTTTTAATTACTATGGTTAAACTAAAGAATGTTTCATCTCACTAGTCAAATATTATGTACTAGCGGAACCCGTGGAATTTCCACTGAAGGATAATTATGATTTCCTGGAAAAATTTTACTTTGTCATACTACAAATGATAGTAATGTTTTCAAACAAAGGTATTGGATAATAAAATAATGATAACACAGTGTATTTTTATTAAAATATCTATAAAAGTAATGTCTATAGAAGTTACCTTACTGTAATCTTATATTAAGCAGCGTATGCACAGACCATAACCAAATAACTACGCTATTATGTGAGAGATTTTGAAAGAAAAAATGTTTTTATTTTTAAAATCATGGCTCCTGTGTCCATTGCAAACAGAAAAGACCAACTGAGTAATAGCCAATGGTGTAGAGGCCAGAAATTTTATTAGGTTATGGGATACTACAACAAACCTACTTATTTTTACTATATTGTACAGTACACACACATATATACACACACACACACAATTACTGCTACAACCACCAGTCTAAACTGCTACTGATACTGTAATGCTAAAAGCTCTCTCCTCCTACTCTCTCACTCTTTACTACCCTTCCATTTGGCAAAGGTGAGAGAAAGGCTGAGGAGAGTAAAAAGATAGAGGGGAATGAAAAGCTTGTATAGAGAGTGTGGTGTAATGGACAGAGGAACTAAGTAACTAAGGAAGGAACAAGCAGAATTATTATATAGATGCCCTAATCAAATTTTGGTATATAAAAATTTTAGTGCATTAATTAACACATTAACCAAATGATTCCTGTTCAGGGTTTGTTTTAGGTAAACATATGTCAGATTCTAGATTCTTTAAGAATAGATTCAGTGAGGGTTGGTGATACAAGGTTTCTGATGTTATTTTTTAATTTTTTAATTGTATCACCCCGAGCAAGGCAGTAACGCCACTGATGTGCAGGGGGCTACGTAAAAGTGAAAAGATTGGAAAAGGGAAAGCCGGAAACCACATCCTAAACAGGGAACAAGGGATGAGCCTCTTAACCTGTTCAATAGACGTGGGTGGAGTGTGAACTGGGCGCTAGATAGATCTATCTACTCCAATTGAAAAAAAACAAAAGAAACCAAAGTGAGAAGATTGGAAAAGAGTGTGTGTTTATATTTGGTAATATAGTTTGCATAATTATGACTAACTACTTTTTTGAATTTGAGTGGCATTTGTAAAAAAGTTTTTTTTTTTTTTTTTAAATTGGTATCACCCCAAGCAAGGCAGTGAATCCACTAAAACACAAGCAGTTAGAGGATGTGACAGAATTAGGAACAGAAACATTAATAGTGGGCAGAAAGAGTAATCAGGAGGACAAGTGATAGTGATGGACATTGCATTTAAATTTTTGTTGATGAAACTTGGCTGGAAAGCATGGAGTCAGAAGTGAGTTCCACAAGTGAAAAGTCTGAAGAAATACACTATTAGCATAGAAATTATGGCGACATCTAGTGTTACGTCGGGTAACAGAATGATGTGAAATAATACAAAACAACGTAATAGTATAAAAGTAGGTGTATTGACAGGAAAGAGAAGTAGTTACAAGAGGTGAGGATTAGTAGAATACAGAACAAGGTAATTAGTATACAGTATCGTCATAGAGACGTGATAGATTGACTAGTAGAACACTTCCGGTGCAATACTGGAAATACTCGACTGACTCGCTCACTCAACTTCCTTCCTCGAGGTATAATCACTACTATTTTATACAATGATTCGAATAGTCCATTTCCGTGGAAAGGCAGAGAGCACCCCAACATCTAGCCAACTCAACTGTAAATTGATGTCAGTTTAGTTCTGCACTTACCTTCATAAAATCAAGGTAGAAAAGCAAAGAGGGTTGTCCAAGCAATTAACAGGAAAGTGTTTATAGAAAAGACACAGTCAATGGTGGAGGGTAAGTAACTGAAGCCAGTTTGCCAGATCAGGGTTAGTAATATTGCTGATTCTTTTTTTGGGTCTTAAAAAAAGAGCTCAGGGTAAATAGCAGGAGTACTAGACCATATGTGGCAGCAATATTCTAAACATGGACAAATGGTAGATTTATTGATTACTCATGCAACCAGATTGGCAACTGGGTCCCACCCATTCACAGTTAGGTTAGCCAAATGCAGATGACAATTCTACTCCTGCAGCTTCTTCTCTCGCACTTCCCACCTGTGTAACTCGCTCCCATATTCTTGCTTTCCTGACGGCTACAACCTCCAGGAATTTAAATGCAATGTCAATATTCATCTATTAACCACTTGACTCTAGCTCTTTCCCCACCCCGTATATCCTTTCCTTTCTCTCCACCTTTGAAACTGTCATCACACCTGCATTCTCATCTTTATATTGCTCCTTTTTAACTGGTTCATATTCCTCTTCACTCTCTTCTAATTAATCTTTTTACACTTATGTAGCCCCCTGCACATCAGTGGCATTTCCGCCTTGCTCGGGGTGAAATGATTAAAAAAAAAAAGATAAATTCTGGAGAGAAAAATTGTTTTGCTTAAGACAGTGAACTGACTTTCTTAGCAGCTTATCTTATCTAGCAACAGATTCAATATAGTCTTTGCACTTCATGTCAGCAGAGAAGGTACAATGAGTCACTTTCCTGGAGGTTAGCATCAGCCATGCTGATGGAAGGCAGTGAGAGGTACTCTGATTGTTATTACTTCACCAATTACACAAATAGTCATTATAGTTTATACTGTATTCTTCACCAGTTATGCTAAGATATGACTCTTGGCAAGAGTTGACTGTTTCTAATTGAAATATCAAATATTGCTATCTATTAATATCTACATTATATTGATAATTACCTTCTGTTTTCTTTAACTTTGATTTTATTCTTTATTTTTGTTCTTTTTATTTTATTTTGCTTTTTGCTGTTTATTAATATCTTCAACTATCAAAATATTACCACTTGCCAGGTTTTTCCATTACTGCATCTTAAATTACAACATGGCCGTCGGCTGCGATTTTCCAATGTCATTAGAAGTACTTCAGTTTCCTAGCACCACCAATATGAAGTGTACACACACAGAGGAAACTGACTTCTGCAACGATACAATCCTGTTGTCTGCAACTGCTCTCATGGGAAATGGGGTTTTAAAAAAGATGCTAATGAAGGTTAATATAGAAGCCATATGTTCAAGTCTTGATTTCTGTTTAGTATTTGAAAAATCATCTTGCACATGTGTACATTCCAGTCACTTGTGTACATGTAACTTATTCTATATATGCTGAACAATAAGAAAATAGAACATTTTAGAGGCTAGAGAAGACTAGTTTTATAAAATTGATAGAGACTTCCTTATTTGTTTGGATTGTGTATGTGTGTTTATAGTTGCTGAAACCGTATAGTGAGTGGACTGAACAGTTAAAAAATGGTTCATCTATGAAACGCCTGAGCTGATCTGCTAAATATGATATCAATCAGTTAAGGGACAAATTGTATATTTGTATTAATCTTTATACAGAGTCTCGCAGAAAACTGAGACATTTTTTAGAAATGTATAAAATAGTTTATAAATACTAAAATAATGTTTGTCTATACTTCTGAGATAAGGTAATAATTACATGTGTCCTGGGCTCCTTGACAAAGGGCCGAGTAGATAAGTGTTGGTTAGATCCAGTGACTTGACTCAAAGGTTTGTGAGTTCAGTACCTGGCTACAGCAGTGGTGAACAAATAACTTAAAGAGTTAAAGGGAGATAACTACAGGACATCTGGAAGTGGCATAGCACATGGAATGAAAATGATATACCTCAGGGATTGAAACAACGGACAAAGCACCTGAAAAAAGCCAGAACGTACAATGGCCAAAATGTGAATATGACAAAAAAGATGACTCCAGCTTGAACAATGTGAATAAACTAAAATAATGGTAGTACAAAGATATAATTTGAATGCAATGTTTATTAGTACAAAAACATTTATCAATCAATAAAGCTGCCATTTTGAGCAATTACTACCTTAACACAAGAATAAAAATTTTGTGAAGCTGCTACAACCTCCACCCTTTTTAATTTTGTTTGTCCAAGTCTTCAAAGTGTTGACATTCAAGTGTGGTCAAGTATGGATTCTTGCTTGAAATATGGCCCACAAAAATGAATTGAAAAGATTGAGATCTGGACTGTTAGAGGGCCAGATGTCAGCTCTCACAAAAAATAGTACCTTCTTAGCAAGGAAAGTCTGTATTGCTTTTGAGCCATGTCATGGTGCAGAGTCCCGGACAAGTACCACATTGTCAATGTCAAACCTAAACCCAGATGTCCTGATACTCGTTTATGTTGATCTTCAAACCAGGCTTAATGAAGTGTGGATTCATGACACTTCCATCATTTGTCACAGCACCAAAGACCATCACAGAAGCAGGATTCTTAGTCTCAAACACAGGTAGGACGTCAGAAGGGTTGTATGCAATCACATGAGAATTTCTACGGTTCACTTCAGCATCCATAGTGAACTCCTTTTTGTCAACAAACATGAGTTTTTCCTGCACCTTGATGCTTGATAAATGAGAGAAGCTTTGAGCATTTCTTGGATCTGATTACTTTTGCTTTGGTTGTTAAGACATGACGGTGTCATCGAGCATAGCTAGTCATGCCAAAGTTCTTGTTCACAGCTCTGGACACCGTGGAATGGGACACATCATGTTTCTGTAAAAGTGTTGTCATGGATGTGGATGGGTTGTCATCAATTGAGTGTTTGAGGCCAGCAAGAAACTTTGGATTTCACTTGGGATCCACACTGAGTTTTCTGTTCTTTTCTACAAAGTTTCTCACTTTTTTAACTTATTTAAACATGCGACAAACTGTTACTTTTGAAAATTTTGTCGACTTAACAATTGCAGTATGCCTAGTGCATGCTAAGACTATAAGAGCAGAATAATTGTCATTCCATGATTTTTTGCTGTTGAATTTATTCACTGTTTGAGAAGAAAGAAAAAGATTAGATACTTAAGCAAGCAATGTTTTGTCAGAAAATAAATTGTTGAATCTACAAAATTGTTTGCAAAACCCTATGTAATATTACGATTGAGCTCTCTGGAGGAGAAAATTTTAAAAACAGTTTCCACTTCAGCTATATGCATGACTCTTCAGAAATGAATTGAGTTCTCTCAGGACCTGGCATGTGTAAACACTGCTGATATACAACACGTTAAAATTTCCCTTCTCTGATACCATGCGTCGATGGCTTAGGAAGTAGAGACCCCCGACTGACACCAAATCGGTCGAGTTTCGATCCCAGCCAGAGGCGAGTGGATGTGTCTAGCCACACTGATGAGCTGTGATACAGCGAAACAGGCTTGTATGTGGATGACTAATATATATATATATATATATATAGGAAAAGAATATATAAGTTTTGATACATCAACATCAATTTTAGAGTGATCTATGACAAAGAGGAAAAGTTTTTGTGTGACAAATTTTATTTTTTAGGACTTCATCAGACTAAAGTCATGTATATATCGATACAACGACATGGGCTCATGACGAAGAGGGGGCACTGAAATTTAAAATTAAAATTTTTCTTAATTTTTATTTTTAAATATCAGTTTTAGGTAAATTACGACTTAATAATATAATACATCTCATCCCCTCTAGCTATGAGGCAAATAATAGGACAGATTGGGTTCTATAGCCTTGGCTAGCAACCAGTCTACTGCAGAAAGCTATGGCAAACTACTGCGGGATAATCTTTTGCCCAGTCATATATGTCTTGAAAGAGACATGATTGCCCGAAGTGTGTATCACGTATGGCACTTAACTGACTTTTTAAAAATCTCACACAGCTCTTTTTTGCAGTGCTGACCACACACCAAAAACCATGCAAGAAATAAAATGTCAAAATGTTATTAGTCAATGCCAAGTCGGTGTTACTCATGACCAGTCATTCTCTTTTCCAATCTTTTCACTTTTTTTTTCTTTTTTTCAATTGGAGTAGATAGACTGAACTATCGCCCGGTTCACACTCCACCCACGTCTATTGAACAGGTGTAGAGGCTCATCCCTTGTTCCTTGTTTAGGATGTGATTTCCAGCTTTCTCTTTTCCAATCTTTTCACTTTTCTTTTTTGTTTATTTTTTTTTTAATTGGAGTAGATAGACTGAACTATTGCCCAGTTCACACACCACCCATGCCTATTGAAAGGTATAGAGGCTCATCCCTTGTTCCCTGTTTAGGATGTGGTTTCCGACTTTCTCTTTTCCAATCGTTTCACTTTTCTTTTTTGTTTATTTTTTTTTTAATTGGAGTAGATAGACTGAACTATCGTCCGGTTCACACTCCACCCACATCTATTGAACAGGTGTAGAGGCTCATCCCTTGTTCCCTGTTTAGGACATGGTTTCCGGCTTTCTCTTTTCCAATTTATTCACTCTTATGTAACCCCCTGCACACCAGTGGCCTTACCACCTTGCTCGGAGTGATATGATTAAAAAAAAATATATATATATATATAGTCTGGCCACTTAGTTTATTTTTGGATATGTTTTTATCCCTTTTGTGATTAAGTACCTTAAATTGTGATAATAGATTTTTCAACAATGGCGAAATGTTATAAAAACCTGGATGTAAATTTACTATAGATGATCTAGCAATTACAGCACTTTGTATGCATTTCTGTCCTAGTAAGATTATTTTAATTAAAATAATTTTTATTTTTTTAAAAATCTATGGTCAAACTCATTACAATGATCAAATAATGTATAAGGTGTATTATTTTGTAAAAGATCCTTTTTGTGTTTGTATAATTTTTATTTAAATTCCTGTAGTTTCTCCTGTGTATTCCTTGTAGCAAATATTACAGGTGATAGAGTAAATTTGTCCTTCAAGTTTTAATTTTTGTTTTGCATTGTATTAGAAGTAGTTATAACAAATTTGATGTTAAGCTGAAATTCTTGTTGATTGTAGTAGTGACAGAGTTGGTAGGTAGCAAAATATATTTAGAAATATTACCCAATAGATATAGGCATTAATTACTTTTTGTGACTTGACTTAGAGTTGTGAGTTCAATACCAGGCTACAGCAAATAACTTAGGAAATTGAATTAAAAGGGAGATAACTACATGGAATGAGAATGATATACTCCAGTTATTGAAATAAAAGGTTCGGTTCAAAATTCCTCGCACCTGAAGAAGTCTGGAGTGTACAACGGTTGAAACATTATAAACATGGCAACAAAGATGAGGACAACAGTCTGAACAAGGTAAATAATATATTTAGATTTGTTGGCTTTGTCAGAATGGTCCACTTTTCTTTTTTGAAAAATTTACCAGCCTTTTGTTTTAGGTTTATATATGTAGAGGAAGTGTGTGTGTGTGTGTGTGTGTGTGTGTGTGTGTGTGTATATATATATATATGTTTACACGTGATCACATTATTACTTCCCTTGAATTTTTAAAAAATTTCTTAATGTTTATTTAGTTCTTCAAAATGTAGTAACACGTTTCCACTGCAAGGCAATTGTTGATGGTTAAAGATTTTAAAACCGTAAAAGTTGACCCTGATGATGAATGGTGTTAAAAAGTACTCTGTTAACATATGGATAATGTTTGTATAAATATAATTTGGAAATAAAGAGCCTCATTAGAAAATATAAGAAAATACAAAACAAAATCTGCAAGACTAAGTTGTCTATCATTTAATGTGTTTTTTATATATATATCTATACATACACACATACACTGAGTGAAGTGTTGCACATCAAGACTGATGTCATGTATACATTGTTCAATTGTTTTTTTTTTCCTGTTATATTTCAGTCAGTTAAGTGTCATACATGATACACGCATGGTCAATCATGTCTCAAAAGAGACATGACTGATTATCCTGCAGTAGTTTGCCATTGCTTTCTGCAGTAGACTGGTCACCAGCCAAGGCTATAGAACCCAATCTGTCCAGTTATTTAACCCATAACTGGAGGGGAGAGACGGATTAATACCTTTCCCAAGGGTATTTGCACGTAACTGAATGCAACGAATTTAACTGGAATTTGAACTTGGCTCCCCGATTTCTCGTTCTACTGCACTGTTATATTTAGGTACCTTAAACTACCTCGGTCATTGTTCAGAACAGGTGTTACCAGTATGGTAAGCAGGATTTATTTGACAAATTTGTAGCAGTTTAGAATTAAAATTTGAATATAACAAGAAAAAAAATCATAAACTTTGGACAATTTATTCATGACTTCAGTTCCGATATACAAGTGTTCTTTGTACGAAGGATGAAGTTGTAAAAAGCAGCTAACTGCTGATGTAGCCAGTTGCTTTCATTAAACCAAAGAGATCGAAGTTTGAGGTTGCTAAGTCAGGTGATGATAGAGAAGTGAAAACTGCTGTACGGAATTGCATTCATTATTTCTGATAAAACAAAATGGCATTCATATAATTTAGCAAAAGTAGGCATTTTGGTTTTAGTCTTTTCAAAATTCTCTCCAGTCTTCATTAGGTGCCTGTTGATTCAGGTAACCTTAAGGGAATTTAAAACTTAACCCTTTATTTAATCTACAGGAGTAGATTATTCTCATTCCAAAAGAGATATCTAGTTCTTACGTTCACTCTCTTTTTACTGTGTTTGTCTATTTCTTGGTTGGTATAGCAATTGGGAATTCAATCCCTGGGCTGGGTAGTGAAGATTTAGATCTGGAGACAACAGGGTCCTCGATAACTGTGCAGTACTAAATAAGAACTAGATGCACTTGACATGGTTAATGAAATAAGAACAATTTACATCCTTAGATTTTTTAATCATTTCATTCAGATTAAATAGAACGCTTGATTCAAAATTACCAAAAAGTTACCAAAATTGACAAAGCACCTGATGAAGGCCAGAAACCCCAATGGCTGAAACGTTGTGATAACAACAACAAAAATGAGAACAATAGCCATTGTAAGTTATGTAAATAAATCTCTGAACATTATATATGCATTTTACAAGCAGAAATGCCTTTTGTCCTTTCGAACCACTCATAAAAAATAAATAAATAAAAATGTCCATTTTAAAGGGAGTCTCTTTAATTTGCATCTTGATTCCCTTGCACCCAAGTAAATAAGTAAAAGCCTTTATCAATCTTCCTAATGCATTTTTAGGCCTTAATAACAAATTTATAACTAAGAAAAATGTCTCCTGTTGATGGTTGCTTTTGAATTTTAATGATTTCAGCTGCTAATTAATAAATGGTCTTAAAGGAAGACGCATCTGATTTTAATTCCCAAGGTAGGCAACATATCCGCAGTATTTGTACATGTCAGATCTGAAAGGAAGGTAAGTGTAATTTGAAAAATCCTGAAGTCATTAAGGAAATTTATATCGGGATAGATTTAAGGTCTGTCTGTGAAATAGCTCACAGATGACAACTGGGCCACCCCCACAGATGTGGGTAAGCATTTGTGCATGTGTTTCTCTGAAGTTGATAGCCTTATTTGTTATTCTAGCAAAGCGTCTGTTGCTGCAATACCAGTTTCTAAGTGACATAAACTCACTCAGAGGCACTAATCAAAAACGGGGGAGAGCAGAGAAATAAACAGCACCAATGCACCACATGCAATGATTTAAAGTGCTTTTCTTTATATACACACACACACACATATACACATACACACAATTAATACAAATATAAAATTTGTCTTGTAGCTGATTGGTGTTGCCTTGAGCATCCCAACTCTAGAATTTTCTAGATAGACACTCTAGTAATTACTTTGTCCTCTCATCAGGGGATATATAGAAGTTTATTTCCAGGAGCTGAGAAGAGTATTAGAAACAGGACAATTTCACTGGAAACAAAGAAGAGAGTACTGGATTGCTATGTGATGTTAGTTCTTCAATATGGCATTGAATGCTGGACAATAACATCATTGATGAAGGAAAAACTTGAAGCAATTGAAATGTGGTTCTACAGAAGGGTGCTGCGGATATCGTGGACCGATCATGTTAGCAATGATGAGGTTTTGGAAAGGATGGAAACGAAAAAGAAATTCTCTTTTGCAGATAAATTTTTGGATGTCATTTTTTTGTGGTTGATAATTTCGTTAAAGGTAATAAATAGTCATTGTTTACACATTGATATCTGACATGTTTTTATGACTTCAAACATTACTTATATGGATACCATGTTTAAGTAAACATCTTTTTTTTTTTTTTTTTTTTTTTTAAATGTCGAATTAGAAATAAACCAATTAATTTTTTAGATCCGGCAGCAAGACCTGATTGGGAATTTTGAAGAGTATGGAACCATATCTTAATTGTTGTTGTTTCCAGGTTTGCCCTGACCTGGACTGATAGCATGTGTTAGGGGTCCCAGCTATGGGTAAATAGTGAACCTCAAAGATAAAACAGTATAAAAGTAACAGCAATACATTTTTATATATAAAAGAAATATAGCAGCAATATCTATTTATATCAAAATAACCAATTACAGTAAAATGACTAACAATAAATTCTATCTGCATCTATATGCATAAAATTGTCCAAAAAATGTAAATATTGGTATTAAATAATACTTAGAGGTTGAATGGTGCTAAATGAAAACAACGAAAATGATTAATTCTTTAAAAATTTCCTTGTTGACGTTATGGAAACAAAATCAAGCAGATATGAAATCTACAAGATGTGCCTTCTTTAAAAGAATAGAATCTTGCTTGGCTGTGACACTTTCTGTAGCTGAGCAATTTAAAGCATATGATCAGACACTGGTTTCTCCTACATAGGCGGATGCAGATTTAAATCCTACCAGAGAACACATTTTTTAAAGTTTTCTTGAGCAAACAGACCAGTAGACATAATGAAGTTGAGTGCCATATGTGATACACACTTGGGTAATCATGTCTCTTTCGAGACATAACTGACTGCACAGAATATTTTCCCGCAGTAGGTTGCCATTGCTTTCTGCGGTAGACTAGTTGCCAGCCAAGGCTATAAAACCCAATCTGTCCTTCCATTTAACTCATAGCTTCAGGAAGAAGAGATAGATTATATTACATTGTTATGTCTAATTAATGGGGATCAGTTTATAACTGTATAACAATAGAAAACCGATCCCCCACTTAATGCTCAATAGAAGTTTTAATTATGTTTCCAACTATTATATTCAGTCAGTCAGTTAATTGCCATACGTGATACACGCTTGAGCGATCATGTCTTGAGAAAAACCTGACTGACTGGGCAGAAGATTTTATTGCAGTAGGTTACGATTGCTTTCTGTGGTATACTGGTTGCCAGCCAAGGCTATAGAACTCAGTCTGTTCTGTTATCTAACCTATAACTGAAGGGAAGAGACCAATTAATACCGTTCCTAAGAATATTTGTGTGTAAGTGAATGGAAGGAATTCAACTGGAATTTGAACTCAGCTCCCTGATTTCTCATTCTGAGCCAATATCCACTGCACCACAACGCACATTCCAATAAAAAAAAAAAAAAACAGGGCATCTATTCAAACATAGATATCTATTAAAAATTAGATTTGAAGTAATAATTTGGATATGTCTGTTATTTTCTTTCAGAGCGGAAGTTGGTTGGAGTAAATAAACAATTTAGACACTGGTTTGGAGAAATGACCAAAGATTTGTTTTCATTTACAAAATTTGAAAACATCTCTGATAAGTAGTATAGTGTAGTGTCCAAGTGTATTGTATAGAAGAAGCAAAATGACAGTGTGGAAGAGAATATACTTAATATGGCTGACTGCTTGTTGATTATCTGTTTGGGTTTGTTGCATTGATGGAACTTTTTATTTTTATTTTGCACTTACAAGAGGTCATTTTCACAGCATTAAAGGTTGGACAGGCAGTCAGCCATGCTTTCTCATGGCCTCTGTGGTTAGTGCATATGTATCAAGTCTCTCTCTCTGTGTTATGGTGAAACACACCTATTCCTCAGATAATGGACTGTCCCTCCTATATTAATAAGAGTTAACAGGAAGTTCTTGAGAGTTCTATTAGAGTTCAGTAGAACTACTAGGCTGTTGATATTAGTCAGCAGTTACCTGAATACTAAGGAGTCAGCTTTCAGTGGAAGATTACCAAGTTCCTAAAATTTCTATATAAAAGAAACACATGGACATAGTTAAAATACCTGTGAAAAGTGAGTTGTGTTGGTAATAGCCAGCACTCTTGTAGGTTTGTGTTTTATTCAAAATTTGTTTTGAGTAGAGTGTGGCATATGTGTGACTTAGCTAAATGAAAATTGTTGTCTAGTTAGAGATGTTTTCTAGTTATAAAAAATTGGCATTAATTTCTTATCTCAATGTATAAATTGTTTTAGTGCATATTTTTTTGTGTGTGGTGAAATATTTTTTACTGCTACAATTATGTTTTATTGAACAGTATAAGCAGCGTATGTTTATTAAATTTCACCAATTTTTTTAAATTGTGAATAATCTTCCACAAAACTGGCTACTGCAGAGGCACAAAATATCCAAAATGAGGTCCATGTCTGAGCTTTCGACTCAGATGAGCCATTATCAGGGTAATGAGTAAAGTAAGATGATGAAAATTGAGTCTTAACCCTTTAGCATTCAACACACTCAAACCTGTCCCATAAATATTGACTCTTGCAGTCACACTGTTTACATAAATTCTTGTGTTACTTGCTACGATGTTGTCATATATTAGGGCAGAGTATATGATGTGGGTTATGGCAAGTGAAACATCAAGAGCTGATAATTATGGGGCACATTTGAGCAGATTGAATACTAAATGGTTAGGTGATAGATTTTAAATAGATTCACACTCCACCCACATCTATTGAACAGGTGAAGAGGCTCATCCCTTCTTTCCTGTTTGGGATGCGGTTTCCGGTCTTCTCTTTTCCAATCTTTTCACTTTTTTTCTTTTTTTCTTTTTGTTTCAATTGGAGTAGATAGACTATACTATTGCCCGGTTCACACTCCACCCACGTCTATTGAACAGGTGAAGAGGCTCATCCCTTGTTTCCTGTTTGGGATTCGGTTTCCAGTCTTCTCTTTTCCAATCTTTTCACTCTTTTCTTTTTTTATTTTTGTTTCAATTGGAGTAGATAGACTATACTATCGCCCAGTTCACACTCCACCCACGTCTATTGAACAGGTGAAGAGGGTCATCCCTTGTTCCCTGTTTAGGATGTGGTTTCCGGCTTTCTCTTTTCCATTCTTTTTACCCTTACGTAGCCCCCTGCACATCAGTGGTGTTATCGCCTTGCTTGGGGTAATATGATTAAAAAAAAAAAAAAAATGTATTTTTATAGTGAATTGAATTGAATAAACACAACCACAGAAAATCTTTTTGATAACATTTTACATGTGGGATGACTATTTGGTTGTGGGATATCAAATTCAATTTCAAAAATGTATAACATTTTAAAATGGAATGCTTTTGAATTTATTCACCTTAGCTTATTTGTAAATATGTCTGATGATGACCCATGTGAGTTTTTGTTGTTATCATAATGCTTAGTGGTTTCCCTTCTTCAGGTGCTTGTTTATCAGAACAACTGTCAGGGAATTCTGAACTTAATACTCTCTTTAATCTCTGGTGACAGGTTGTTCTCATTCTGCTGTTCAAATCTAGAGACATCTAGTCCAACTGTAAATGTTGGGTATGCAAGTATATCAAATATACTGGGGAGTTTAACATCCCTATCTTGCATGGTTCATTACTCCTTAGTGTCGAGTGAGAGATTTGTTGTAAGAGAGGACCAACCATAAAAAGTTTTGACACTTTAAATTAACTTCTAAACTAAAATCAAAATGGACCCCATTAAACAAGTCATGGTACTAAATAACTCAGAAGGAGGTGAAATGTCATTAAAAAAAATCTGTAAATTCTGTAAATAAAAATTAAGTTTGGGGATTTCTTGAAAGTGCAACTTTTACTCTGTTGCTTTCTATTTGTTCATGTGAATGACCCTTGTAAATACCTCTGATTAGATTATACAGTGTGCTATAAAAATACGTATACAGTAGGTATTTTAATTTACCATTACGACAATAGTAGTTTCATGGTTCATTTGATACTAAACTTCTTGTAATTCATCAAAATCAATTTTTAATTTTATTTTCATAATTGTTATAATACACTTACAATTTGTTATTCTTTAAGAAATAATGTTTTGCAAATAAAGGTGTGTGTGTGTGTGTGAATGACGGGGACAGACAGTTTGAACATTTGAGGATTGATGTATTAATTATTGATATGTTTGTTTAATCAATAAGTTTCTTCAAACGTTTTGTTGGAAAAAGAAGAAAAAACATTAGCAGCAATACATGTTTGAAAAAGAAGGGGAAAAAATAAGCAGCAAAATATTTGATTTTCAAAAACAAAAAAATCTCTCTTTATAATATTATGTCAACGAAACCTGATTTACAATCTGATTTCTTATAAAGAATATATGTTCTATTCATACAAATACATTGTAAAGAAATCCTGTCAGTGTTACATAACCCATTGAGGTTGATATGCCTTAAAATAAACCAGACTCTTACATTAGAAAAAATACACCCCTGTTCCCATGGGATTAAAACTTTGATCCATTCTGTTTTACTACTTGACCACAAAGAACATCACTGCAAGCAAGGTTGTATTTTGTATAAAAGCAGCTATAATTAAGGTGTAAAATATTCTATTTTTAAAATTATGTAAAGTTCACTCTACCTGTTTATGCACCTGAGCATTGTTAATAGCCATATGGTGTTCAGGTGGTCTAATCTTTCAGTGCAGAAGGTATAATCAGCAAGCCGAGTTCATAGTCATCTCCTATCTCACTAACCTGCATCCACTCTCTCATGCTCCCTTCTCTGTCCACTCTCATCAGTATTTTTTTTTTTTTAATATCACCCCGAGCAAGGCAATAACGGCACTGATGTGCAGGGGGCTACGTAAGAGTGAAAAGATTGGAAAAAAGACAGCCGGAAACCACATCCTAAACAGGGAACAAGGGATGAGCCTCTTCACCTGTTCAATAGATGTGGGTGGAGTGTGAACCGGGCAATCTGTTACACTTTATCATATGTATGATAAATATGTAAATATCAAAATGCAAAAGTGAGGTCTGATTATATTGTTTAAAAATTTGGTCTGTTTACAAAAAAAGTGCTCAATTTTGGGGAGAGAACATTTATAATTCACACAAAGCATTTGATGAAAGATGAAAGAAATAAGTCGAAATGATGGTTCACACAAACAATTGCTTAGACAGTCTCCATACAGTGCTGATTGATTCTAACATAGGTTCGTTCATTTTTTATGGCTTTTTTTTTTTTTTTGAGATAATAACAACTTTGAATGTGCATTGTGGTGCAGTGGATATCAACTCGAAATGAGAGATCGGGGTGCAGAGTTCAAATTCCAGTTGAATTCCTTGCCTTCACTTACACCCAAATACCCTTGGGAAAGGTATTAATCCATTTCTTCCCTCCAGTTATAGCTTAAATAATAGGACAAATTGGGATCTATAGCCTTGGCTGGCAACCAGTCTACCACAGAAAGCAATGGCAACCTACTGTGGTATAATCTTCTGCCCAGTCAGTCATATCTCGGAAGAGACAGGATCGCCCAAAGTGTGTATGGCACTTGACTGAATAATAGCTTAGTGATGCAAGTCTTACAAATTAACCCATAGCTGGGAGAGAAGAGGCTGATTCACACCCCCTCCCTAAGGGCATTTGTTCGTAAATGAATATAACAAACCCAATAGAAATTGTAATTTGGCTCTTCAATCAACAATTCTATGTTATTATCCATTACACCACTCACCTATCCAAGCTTACAGTCGTCAACCATCGAGGTACTGACCTTAATATTGCTTATCCAGTGACCATACATGAGCCTTTACAATGCGTGATGAGTATATTGTCACTATTTTTATGTTTTTGATTTTGATGACTGTACAGTGAAGTTAGTTGGGCACCATCTATGAGAAAAAGAGCACCAAGACACAATTTACTCTACCAGAAATTTGGAAACAACATGTCGTATTGCTTGAAATTCATGCTGAAAATTCCAATACAAATATTTCAGTGTTTGGGTGTCCGTGTTTGAGGAAAGTGCAGAGGATTCTGAAATAGTTGGATGAGTCTAATATAATACAAACATTTCAGAGAGTAACCTGAGGACAATGCAAAGGATTGGGAAAGAGTTGGATGAGTCTAATGGTGATTACAAAGGTTTAGCAGCTCAGATAACTCACTCTGAACATTTTGATAAAAAAATGAAGTTCTGAATTTGTTGGTAAGGACCTCAGACTCAACACAAAGGCCTATGTCAAGTGCCTTCAGAAGGTAGTGCTGCCCTTGTTCAAGAGGGTGGCTTTTGGAATAAACTATGCCTGACAATCCCCTTGATTATGTGAGGAGCGCAGTTGAGAAAGAGACCAAAAAAACTCCTTATAACACCAAAGATTAACTGAAGGCAAGGATTATAGCAGCATTCACCAACTTAAACAAGCAGACCCTCCAGATAAGAAGAAGGAGGTTCTGAAGTCGTCTGGTTTTAAGTTTAGAACACACAATCTAGCTAATCTCATTCTGTTTCCCCTGTGCTTTTATTCTTGTTTTTATCATTTTCGTCTTTAAATAACTAGCGTTGTGATAACAGAAGATCTGGCAAGAATGCATATTTCCTCCAGATGATTTAATTATCTAAGTAAATTACTATCACTTTTAATTAAACTAGCATTTTTTTTAAAAATCAAAGTTATGGTCACACTTTAAAACAAGTGCTTACAGAACTAAGTGTTTTGTAAAAGATCTCTTTTGTGTTTGTCGCTTATTTAAATTTTATATGTATTCCTTGTGGCTCTCTCTCTCTCTATATATATATATATATACAAAGAAAAATCTAAGTAAAAGCCAATAAACCTACCTAGGTTTCACCCTATGGCTCGCCAGGGTAAGAAGGCTCTAAAATATAGTATAACAATTACTAGTATTAGCATTATTATTTTTGTTACTATTACTATTATTATTATTATTATTATTATATAAGGTGTATCAAAAATACTTTTACAAACTAGTTCCTCACACCAAAACAAAAACTTCATAAACATATGCCCACAAATCCTTTTCAGTTATCAAGTTTAAACTGAGTTTCAGCTAAATGGTAGTCTGTTTCCATGTAGACTATGTTACATTTGTCATTCATGTACATTTGTGGCTAGTCTGTCTTCAATATTTAACGCATGTAGTAGCGAGTTAACTGAGAAGCATTCCATTTAACAATGGCAGGATATGAATATCATAAGCAGACAGATGTGATTTTTGCATCTGGCTGCACAAATGTGAATAAATGTGAGGTCGCACAGCTGTATCAGATTGCATTCCCAGACCGAAGGAGCCTAGTCATCTAACCCTTGTTCTTGTTTTAGTGTGAGGAACAAGCTCCTAAAGTTTGTAAAAGTATTTTTAATACACCCCATAAATTTTGAGTAATGGCATCACTTCCTGTATTCTCAAATGTGACTCATCCTTCTCTTACCTACTTCTTTACACCCCCTATAACCTGTCACTCTTTCTCATAACTTTCCTCCTATGTAACCCTCTGCAAAATAGTGGCAGTAAAATGCCTTGCTTGGGGCGATATGATTATAAAAAATAAAAAAAGTAAATAGTATTTGGGATTTTTATGAATTGAAACTTTGTCAACCTTATATAGTAATTTTTTCATATTAATTATAGTCGCTTTTCATCACAAATATCTAGACTGTCAGTTCATAGTAAACCAAAAATTGTCTCTCTTATAATATTGGCCATTGTGTATTTATATATATATATATATATATATATATATATATATAATTTTCCAAGTGGAGAGGACTAACGGTTTTACTATTTTGAGTGCCCTGGCATTTATTTTATTATGAACGATGGTCAATATAATAAATATTATAGAGCCTAATATATATATATATACAGAAATCTAAGCAAGAGCCAACAACCTACCACGGTTTCGTACTATGGCTCCCTCGTTTTCCCTCCGAGTTCATTCTCAGTGGGTTGTACAAGACAATTTAAATTATAGCTTAATTAATACTAGTTTTGGCAGAGTTAGTTCTGTTACTATTGGTATTGTTATTACTATAGTTAATATTATATATATATATATATCCCTCTTCTCATGCTCATGTAGAGAGAGACAATAGTAATGCAGCTTCGACTCCATTCATTGGAGAGATATTAGCAAGACAGCGTCAACTCTGTTCATCAGAGATTCAATAGCAAAGCAACATTGAGTCGGTTCATAGAATTCATAGAAAATGTGTGACTTTCTTGAAAATGGGTGTTATATTTAACGTACTTGGTTTTTGTGGATTATTTTTTGTTGTGATTTCAAAGACAAAAAATAAAAGCAATGAAAAGTGAAAAATGTTAAATTTCTGTTAAGGCAACGTAATTTTTATTTTCTGTTAGCAAAAAGTTAATTCTGTGACATTGCTGTAACTGTGTACATTTTTGACTCCCTTAGGAATGCTTATTTTTATTAAAAATCGATGATTATAATTGTAATAAATTGCAAACATATGAAAATGGATTTATACCATCATTTTTTTATTCTTTAAAATTGAGAAAGATATTAAGCATTATTTTCTTTTTTAAGATAAAATAAAAAATCTTGTTTCCATTGTTATTTATAAAATGATAAAAATGAAATAAAAACCTATACACCTACTCAGTGTAGAAAAGGGTAGGCTGAACTCTCTAACCTTGGTAGGTAATCTTCCTAGAAATGGTGACTCTACTAAACTGGTTGGTGTCAGTAAGGGCATACAGCTGTAAAACTCACTCCATTATTTCATGATGGTTTAATTCCTTATGATAGGGAGAACATGTAAAACATGGACCCAGCTTATCAAAGACTATTTAAAGAAGTTGAGATGACAGCCAGGCCTTAGACAAAATTGGGTAACTTGGAAAAGAGCTATCAAGAAAACCCTGTCCAACCCATAACAGCGTGAAAATGGACATTAAATGATGATGATGATGAAATAATCATTGCCGGGGTGGATGGTGGGAGTCAAAAGTGTACACAATAATAGCAGTGTCAAGAAAATAACTTCTTTTGCCACTTTTTTTTTTTTTTTTTTTTTTGTAGGCATGAATGTTAAACATGGCCACCATGTTAAGAAAAGTAATAAACATGAATTTTATTAAAACTTTTAATCCTTTTCCAATTTTCCAGGTATTGGCCAGGTGTCGTTAAATTTTAAAGGTAAGTAAACTACAAATATTATATATATTTTTAAAACAAAATTTTAAAATTAAAAATTTGTCATGACTTTTCAAAAGTTTAAGTAAATATTTTTATTCTTTTTTGAAAATAGATATAGAATCACATGACCATATTAACATTTGCAATGCTATTGACATATGAAACTTATATTGCCTGCTGTTGACGTATATATACTTTTTTAACACCTTGTGAAATGTTGGTTCCTAGCATTTGTGCTATAAAATAACTAGTGTTTAGTGCTGTAGTCATATAATAATGTATATTAAGATCTGTTTCGTAATGTATTTTCATTATTTGTCTATATTTTGGAGATGAGGTAGTATTTACATTACTTGGACTATTGTCCTCGTCTTTGTTGCCATTTGTACAACATTTTGGCCATTCTATGCTCCGGCCTTCTTCAGGTGCTAGGAATTTCGAGCCAAACCCTTTATTACAATCACTAGGGTATAATAGGATCTTCATTCCTTGCATAGTAGTGCCTCGATTAGAAGTCCTGAGTTCTCCTTGTAGCCTGGTATTGAACTCTCAACTCTTTGGGTTAAGTCACCACTGGGCCATGTGTCCAGGCTACAGCACTGGTGAACAAGTAACTTGCAGGGTTAAAGGGAGATAACTCATGATTGCCAATTGAGGCATTACTATGCAAGGAATAAAGATCATATACTCCAGTGCTTGTATTAAAGGGTTCAGTTCAAAATTCCTAGCACCTGAAGAAGCTTGGAGCGTATAACGGCCGAAACGTCATACAAATGGCAACAAAGAATAATGTAAACACTGTATTTTCATTATATTGTGCATAAAGAGTATTGTTTTGATTTGTCTGTCCTGATTGAAATGAAAATGGTGCTTCTTCTGAAAGATCAGTGATTTAATTCCAGGACAATTCTTTTTCGTTTTTTGGGTTTTTTTTTTCTCAAAATGGATTAGAATATCAATAGAAGGGAATATTCAATCTCTACAAATGAATCCTCTAATAACAGATATCTTGAGACCCTAAAACTCTTGAAATTTACGAATGTATTGATATTTTTTTAAACCATGTTATCAGTACCTGGGACATAGTACAGTGTGTGGCAAAAGTAATGCCCTTTGTTAACTTTTATTGAACAAAAATAAATTATATTTTAACTATTTTTAATTTCTAACTACATAATTGTTATGATTAACAAACTATTTAACATGTTCAAAATGTTCCTCTTCATAATCAAACAATGTTGAATTGAACACTATCAGCAACATTTCTAGAAAATAATTGATACATTTCTATATTAATTTCAGAAAATTTATCAGAAATAGTTTTTATGTTTTATATTACTTTTGGTTTGGGCTTGTAAGCAAGATCTTTCAGTACACCCTACAAGAAAATGACTGATTGCGTTATATCTGGTGATTGTTATAGCCATTCAGTTGCTCAAATGTGTACCTCAGCTCAAGAAAAAAAATAGGTGTTACTTTTTTTATGACAGATGAGAAAGTTTTAAGGTGGATTTGAATTACAAAGAAACTTTTGCTAACAATCAGAAATAGATAGCTGGATTTTTTGTGACACTTAATGAGGAAAGGTTTGCAGAATTTAACACTCACAGGGTAGAGTGCTAAGGCCATGCATGCTAATACATAATTTTTGCACTTATTAAATATAATAAATATATAAGTAAGGCTAGAGTAACTGAAATATTACAATATAAAAGCAACAAAAACTGAGGAATTAGACTGATTGAACTAATAATATCCAAAGGTACATTGGTAGATTGAAAGTGGCTTTCCAGAACTAAGCAGAGAATTAAGAAACAGGAAATTTAATCTTTTGGTAAGGAGAGGCCTAGATTAGTAGTATCAGTTGGCCGTTAAATGCAACATGTGTAGGAAGGAAACTGGTGCAGACTTCAGCATAAGTTGAGTAAAGTATTAAGAAACAGGACAATTTTGCTAAAAACAAAGAGAGTACTGGATTTCTATGTGTTGTCAGTTCTTCAATATGACAAAGATGAAGGAAAAACTTGAAGCAACTGAAATGTGGTTCTACAAAAGGATGCTGTGAATATCATGGATCGAGCATGTGAGCAATGGTGAGGTTTTGGAAATGACGGAAATGAAAAGGAAATTAATACTGAGCATCAGGAAGAGACAGCTAAAGTTCCTGGGACATGCAATGAGGAAGGAGGGCTTGGAGAACCTGATACTAACAGACCAGATACAGGGAAAAAGAGATGGGGGAAAGTCACTGATAAAATATTTGAAGGACCGAATTAGGTGGATGACGGAACGAGGGTTGCAGGGGGGCAACAAGAGAAGGCATGCTAAGAGCCACCAGGGATAGGGAGATATGGAAAGCCATGATCACCCATGTCCTGAAAAGACAGGGCACATAGAAGAAGCAGCAGTAGAAATACAAACTTTACTAAGAGCTATAAAAGATATGAAATTTTGAGGTTCCACGATTACCCACGTCCTGAAGGGGGACAGCATGTGGAGGAAGGGGAAGAAGAATAGATCGCAGAAGTGAGAATAGGAGAGGAAAAAAAGGGGGGGGGGCAAGTAAAGAGCTACAAAAGACAGAAAATTCTGGAGTGCCATGACTGACCTCCTCCTGAAGGGACACTACACATAGAAGAACCAATATGCAGCATATGTACACACCTAACAACCCTAGTTAGACTTGACCACATCTTTTTAAAATATTAGAAAATAAGTAATATTTTACAAGTTATTGTTTTTGTTCTTATAATTGGGCTACAGTAGTATACAGTCAGTCAGTTAAGTGCCATACGTGAAACACGCTTGGGCGATCAGGTCACGAAAGAGACATGACTAACTGGGCAGAAGATTATTCTGCAGTAGGTTGCCATTGCTTTCTGCAGTAGATTGGTTGCCAGCCAAGGCTATAGAACCCAATCTGTCCTGTTATTTAACCCATAACTGGAAGGAAGAGACGGATTAATATCTTTCCCAAGGGTATTTGCGCGGAAGTGAATGCAATGAATTCAACTGGAATTTGAACTTGGCTTCCCGATTTCTCGTTCCGAGCCGATATCCACTGCACCACAACGCACATATACACTTAACTGAAATGTGCATGCTATATGACATTTGCCTCACTGTTCACATTCAGCAGATATCTTTCGTACTGATTATCAATTATTTAAGTATTTTGAGATTTTCATGCACAATAAAACATCTAAACTTATTTATAAATGGAACTTTTTGTGTGTGTGTATGTCCGTTACCTATAGACTCCGAAAAGGCTGAACAGATTTGCTTGAAAATTTACACGGTTGTACTATAAGCGTCTGCGAGTGTTCTTAGCTAGGTTTTGTGTCAAGGTACCCCTGATAAATATCAAATCGATAATTGAAAAAATCTGGTTATAGAAGGAGTGGTCCGATTTTAATCAAATTTGATACACTCATAGACAAAGACATAAGAAACAATATTCAGAAGTTTTAAGGTTGCAGTTCTTACAATAGTGCAGAAAATTTGATATCGATACCATGAAATCAAAATTTGACTTACATCCATTCGTTTTTCTTTCAGTCTACGGTTTCGCTTTAACTGGAAATAACTATTGCTTTTTAGTCTTTTGTGCCAACGTCCAAAGAGTCTGAGCTCCAGGACCATGGGTTAGTTTTAAAGCTTGTATTACATCCGAGCAACGCTGGGATATACTGCTAGTTCTCCAATAAGGAAGAACTAATCGAAGCATTTGAATCATTTAAAACATCAAAGAATAAGAATTGTTTTAAAGATGGGAGAAAGAATTTAAACGTACATTGGAGAATGGTCATTCATCAACATGGTGCCTATATTAACTAAATCAATGAAACATTTCAGAAAGTTTTATTAATTTTCTATGAAGTGCATTATTTCACGTGTGACGACGTCATACTTCTGGTGAACAACCCTGAGTCCACATTATGACTTAGTCCTTGAACAACTTCTGGCCAGTTTGTTTTGCCATAGGTGATGGACAATGATGAGTATTTTAGCCTTTTTCTCCTGAAAATATAATCTTGTTCTTTTAGTGTTTTTTCTCCTTAATAATATTTTCTTTTTCTCCTATTCTCTCACTACTTCATAACTCTTTGCATCTTAGTGGCTTTATTGCCTTGCTTGAAGCGATTTTTTTTTTTTTTTTTTTTTTTTTTTTTTTTTTTTTTAAACAAATGATAATGTCATCCCCCAAATTATAGGAGTGGGAAACATATTTGATATAATAGTAATTTAAAAACTTTAACATTATTTTCACTTTTGAAGAGAATTGTAACTTGATATCATAACTAATTCATTATTACAGGTTTTAAGTATGCACAACTTACAACTCATATCACCTGATATCAATTACAATACTAGCTAAAACCCTATGATATGGGCCACAAACTTGCCTTCTCTACTAAAACAGGATATGATCATCATTTATCCATCACACCAAGTGGTGCATAGGGCAGCAACTTTTTGTTGCTGTTTCTGTAACAAACTGTTTTTTACAGAGCAGGGTTGTTAGCCCTGCACCCAACCCCAAACCTGGAGGACCAGTGGACCATTCTTGGTCCTTACCTTTGCAGCACCTGGTATTCCCAAATGGTCACCCATTTAAGTACTGATCAGGCTCGATGTTGCTTAACTTCAGTGATTGGATAGGAACCGGTGCATTCAACATAGCCATAGACAAAACAGGATATGATACAAGGTCTTATTTTATGTGAAATGCCCATACATATGGGTCAAGGACACTCCCCCTCCTCATTTTTCTTAGTGTAATTAGGAAGGTGTTAAAATCTCTAGAACCAGGTGTCTTCTCTCATCTAAAATAAGTAGGACAGATACTAGGCATTGATCCTAGCCAGAAGACTGAGCCCATAACAGATATGAAAAACAAATTTCAAACATTATTACCAAAGATATCATCTCCAATTCATTATATACTAGTAGTATAGCCTGGCGTTGCCCGGGTGTAATGAAAGCTTTAAAACTAATCCATGGTCTTGGACCTCAGACTCTTTGGACGTTGGCACGAAAGACTAAAAAGCAATAGTTGTTTCCAGTTAAAGTGAAACTGTAGACTGAAAGAAAAATGAATGAATGTAAGTCAAATTTTGATTTCCTGGTATCAATATCAAATAAGTTTCTTTTGTCGTAAACTGAATTTTGAAGGCTAAATAAGTCCTCTGAGTAAATAGTATCATGGCTGAGACTAAGAACTACAATCATACCTACTTGGAGCCAAACCCGAAGCAAAAACTAAAATAAAAGGGCTGAAAAAAATACAGACATACAGGCAGATAAACAGACACACACACACAAACATTTTGCCTTTTATATATATATATATTATCGATTTTCTCCACTATTGTAAGAACTGCAACCTTGAAACGTCTGGATCTCATTTCTTATGTCTTTGTCCACGAGTGTGTCAAATTTGATTAAAATTGGACCACTCCTCCTATAACCCGATTTTTTTTGATTATCGATTTTTGATATTTATCGGGGGGTACTTCAACTCAAAACCTAGCTAAGAACACTCGCAGATGCTTATAGTACAACTGTGTAAATTTTCAAGAAAATCGGTTCAGCCATTTCAGAGTCTGTAGGTAACGGATACACAGACACACAAAGTTCCATTTATAAATAAGTTTAGATTTAGATCTGAAATGTTATTAGACTGTTTGGTTTAAATAGAGATATAAACGTCCTGACTTAAATATGATTTATCCACAGCTTGTGGCATGTTTTTCAGATTTGTATTTTTATAAACTACTTTCAGCTTCAACAACAATAACAACAATAATAATAATAATTTCCTCTTAATTGCGAAAATCACATCTAGAGGCTAATAAATATAGAATACAAATAATATACATGCATTTATTCTTGAGATGGAAATTGAATGACTGTAGCAACAAAAATAAAACTCAATATATTCATTAGTAAAATAGTTATAGAAAGACGCAGAACATAGTGTGTATAAGATTAAGATTCGTGTGTGCTTTCTTTAATAAAACAGATAAACAAAGTAGTATTGTGAGTGCCTGTATGAAAATGGTGGCTATTTAACGCCTTTTTACATTGGGCTTCACTTGAATTGACATTCACCTTTACATGTGTGAGCGAGGAGTGTTTGGGCTCTAGTCAACGGGAACATAATTGAAAAACATTGTTAAAAAATATGCGCTGTTGCGACCAAAGCTAAAAAGACGTCAACATCCATTGCACGATATCGTCTGCTGCTTCCATTTTTATTTTTCTCCCTTTTACTTTATATGATATTGACTGTGGTGAGCCACCATATTGCTTGCTCATTTACTCAGTGTTTAACACTTTTTAAAGTTGTTTTTAGTTCTATTATTTTTTTTTTCATTTTTCCTTAAACCATCTTTGACTCGACTGTTCAATAATACTGTATTTTGGGGACGTCCTGGGTGTGCTTGCTTTCTTTCTTTCGATCTTTCTCCCCTCTCTCCTTGTGTGAAAAGAAAATTGATAGTTAAAAAATGAAGCTGAAAAATCAGTATGGCTGACACTGGGATACTACGAAATAGAACTCCTACTCATTTAAGGCATATTTTTATCTGCAGGGCGCAGAAGTAAAGAAGAAAGGAAGTGATAGAGAGATGTGGGTCTTATTTATAGAACTTACCTGCATGGAACCCAATAAAATCTTTTCACATAGATTTGCAAAGATATTGGCTGGCTGTCTCGGAGTGAAAATGCAGTCAGTTGCTAAATGGAATCACGACTTGCATGATAACAACAATAACAGAATCATAAAACAACAAATAATCTATGTATTAATACCCTTGTATGTACCTACCTATCTGCAGTGTACATAATACTTTGCAATCTAGAAAAAAAAAGTAGTATTGGCTATACTGTTACTAGTTACCTTATTAACCCCAGATCTATTGTTTGTAACTGTCATATTTATAATACTTTTAGCATCCTTATATTTTTCTCCATTTCTTCTCCCCACCCCCATACCCAATTTTATTGTATACTTATTCTATTGGTATACTGGCTCCATTCTTTAGTTCCACCAGTTCAGACCTTCACATCTAAGACTTGCCATTCTACAGTCATTCTTGATTACTAGAATCTTATTCTCTCCATTTCAAGGGTCAGTTCTTCTCTATCCTCCATTTTAGTATCATAATTTTCACTTCCTTCTTCTAACTCCTACAATCAACTAACCCCTACTTTAAGTGGCTCTTGAGCCTTGTATTCAGTGAGTGTTATTTCAAGAAGAGCATGAACTCTCCTCTTGGAACATTGGCACAAAACAATGTATATTATTGTTCTTTCCATTTGCCGTAAAACTATATTGAAGAAATATCAAAAGATATATAAGGGCATCAGACTAAACTATCGCCCGGTTCACACTCCACCCACATCTATTGAACAGGTGAAGAGGCTCATCCCTTGTTTCCTGTTTAGAATGCGGTTTCCAGTTTTCTCTTTTCCATTCTTTTTACCCTTGCGTAGCCCCCTGCGCATCAGTGGCATTACCGCCTTGCTTGGGGTGATATGATTAAAAAAAAAAAAAATCTTTCAGAAAGTATCGATACAACATAACCCATCTATTTAAATTTTGGGTGGACCTGAAGCAGACTACCACCACATTTAATTTTGTTGTTTTCATTTTTTTTTTTTTTTACTTTTTTCAGCACAGTAAGATCAATTGTTACTTAAACTTTTCGATTATCAAAAGAAATTTTGAAAAATTACAATATTTAAACAAATTTGGTGGAGGGATCAGTTTCTCATATAACATTAAAGTAAATCGATCCTCCATTTTCAAACCACTATAAGGTTGCATGAGGAACTGGTCCCCCCCCCCCCCCCCCCGGGCTAAAATTTTTCAAATATTGAAATTTTTGCAAATTGTTTTTGTCATTTGTAAAGTTTAAGGTGTAAAAGATACTATTGCAATGAAAAAAGTCCAAAAATTTTGATAATGAACAAATTTACAGGTGGCGATAATGTTGTACCGGCGACTGGTTTCAAAATGGAGGCTTGATTTACTATAACATTGTATGAGAAACTGATCCCCCCACCAGAAAATGTTTAAATATTGGAATTTTTCAAAATTTTTTTGTCAATCGTACAGCTAAAGGGGTAATCAATCTTACTGCGCAGAAAAAAGTAAAAAAAAATGAAAAACAACGAAATTAAATGTGGTCGTAGTCTGCTTCAGGTCCGCCAAATCTTGTTATGGTGAAAGCTACACTAAACTGAGTCGAAGGCTGTTTTAGTACACATCTGTCTTATCCTACACCACACATCACAAAATGGGATGAACCACTGCATAGTAATTTTTTATTTTGTTAGCAGTAGTAACAGCTCTGCACATCCATTAGCCATCTAGATTATTTTAAGCCCATGGTTCCAGTGGGATAATGAGCCCATATTTTGTGGGTAATGGATTTTTGGTTTGGGGAGAGGCAATCAGCTTATAATTTCACACTGTGCCAAATTATTAACGAGACAGCATTTCAAGGAAGTAAGTACTTTCCAAACTTGAATAATTCCAACAATGAATGGGTAAGAAATCCATATCTTGGGAGGGAAGATATCATTCTTGATGAGGACTATCCAGCAAAAGAAGAATTTCTCACACTCAAAATGAACAATGCATGGAAGCTTTTGTTTGAGACCAAGTCTAGACACCTTTTGGATCTCTCGTCTGCAGGATATACCAACACTAGCCTCTAGAGCAGGACAGATTCTCATAGGATTTTCAATCACTTATCTATGTGAACAAGCTTTTTCTACAGTCCTTGGAATGAAGACCAAGAAACATAGCAGTCAACGTGGCAAACGAACAGACCTTTCAGTCACAAAGCCAAGAATAAATAAACTGGCACAGGCAATACAAGCTCAATACCTACATTAAGAATCATGGTTAAGTTACAGCTACTATACCTCCAATTATTATAGATTGTAGTGAATATCAGCTCAGAACGAGAAACCGGGGAGCCGAGTTCGAATTCCAGTTGAATCCATTGTATTTACTTCCGCACAAATACCCTCAGGAAAGGTATTAATCCGTCTCTTCCTTCCAGTTATGGGTTAAATAACAGGACAGATTGGGTTCTATAGCCTTGGTCGGCAACCAGTCTACCGCAGAAAGCAATGGCAACCTACTGCGGGATAATCTTCTGCCCAGTTAGTCATGTCTCTTTCGAGACATGATCACCCAAGCGTGTATCACATATGGCACTTAACTGACTGACTGACTATTGTATTGAATAATTTTCATTAACTTTGTCTGCTTTTGATGTATGAAAATATAATTACCTCTTTTCCTATATTACGGGTATTTATTCATTGGGTTCATGGATAATAGTGAAATTATATTTTGGGGTAATTGCAGCAAAAAGGTTGGGAACCTCTGTTTTAAGCCATATTATCCTTTACTGTCATCAAAATCACCTTTAAGAAGGCTCCACTAGAAGATGGGATTAAGCTTCTAAAATACTCTTGAATTAAGAGTAAGTTGAAAACATACAGTGGGTGGACAAAATAATGAACACACCTTGAAATTTCAAGCAAATTTATTTCAATATGGAGTAGGACCACCTTTTGAAGTAATTATGGCTTGAATTCTGTGTGGGATTGACTGGTACAATGTTTGAATTGTTTCCAGAGGAATTTTATCC
Organism: Ascarosepion bandense; assembly: GCA_037127315.1. NCBI lineage: Eukaryota > Metazoa > Mollusca > Cephalopoda > Sepiida > Sepiidae > Ascarosepion > Ascarosepion bandense. The sequence continues at coordinate 539,569 of JBBBDQ010001642.1, read as the reverse complement.
ATTTTTCAGATAAAACAGTTTCCAATTCTTTCAATGATGATAGTGGAGGATATTGACTCCTAAACTTTTTTTTTTTTTTTTTTTTTTTTTTAAATGAATGTTCAGTGATGTTGAGATCTGGGGATTGTGGTGGCCAAATTAGATGTTCTACTTCATTAGAATGTTTCTTGTGCCATTCAGCTATAACTTTAACAGTTTGAATGAGAATATTATCATCCTGAAAGAGGGCATTTCCCTCTGGAAGCAGTTCCTGAAGCATAGGATGAAGTTGATCACATAAAATTCTTCAATAATCCTGACTGGTGATTTTAATAAACTTATTTAAATAATAACTGTAAAAAACAACAAAAAAAGAGAAAAAAACAATTTTAGCAAAAGAATGAAGTACTATTAATATTTAAAAAAAAAAAAAAGAATAAAAACAGACACAAATTAGTTTAATCAAATTTTCCAAATTATGCTATTATGGTATGAGGCATTTCCATTATTTTGTTCCCCCACCCCACCCCACCCCACCCCCACCCCACCCCGTATGTTTCAGGGCCTGTTCATAGTGAGGCCAAAGTCAGTGGCAATATTACTTTGCACATGCTGACGAGAGGTGTAAGGAAATGGAAGACAATTTCAGCAAAGCTGATACTTTATATCTTGATTTTTATATTCTTTTATGTGCTGTCCCCTTTCAAGACATAGACGAGCATGGGTAACTCTTAACACTCTTTCTTTTGTTACCCCTCCCAAGCCCTGCTCTGCTATCCATTTGCGCAAACTCATCAAGTATGTCATGTGTTGCATTCCCCTGTCTCTTTCCCTCTATCTGTCCTGTGAGTATCAGATTCTCCAAGCCCTCCTTCCTCATTACATGTCCAAGAATCTTAAGCTGTCTTTTTCTGTTGTTAAGTATAAGTTTACTTATCATTTCCATCCTCTCCAAAACGTTGTTGCTTACATGTTTGGTTCATAATATCCTCAGTATCCTTCTGTAGAACTGTGTTTCAGTTGTTTTAAGTCTTTCCTTCCTCTTTTATGAGACTGTCCAGCATTCACTGCTATATTGAAGGGCAAGCATCACATAACAATCCAGTACTCTCGTCTTTGTATCCAGCAAAATTTTCCTGTTTCTTAGTACTCTGCTTAGCTTTTGGAAGGCATTCTTGGCTATGTCAGTATGAACTGAGTAAAAAGAGACAAAATACATGAGTATGCATGCAAAAGAAAGAACTTTAAAAGTTAGGAATTATGTGTGTGAGAGTTCAGTCAGCCAGAGAAAGATAGCCCCACACCCAGGAGAAGTAGTAGTAACACTGAAGCAGACTGGATAGAAAAAAAGGGGAAGTGTCCTGATTTTATAGGTGCTTGACAATGACACATAATGACTTCTTGGCAAAGCTATGTAGGAATAATTCACAGTACCAAGATCTGAGATGATTTCAAGAATAATTATATCTTGGAACAGTGCTGGCTGTGTGTCATTCTAGTCTTGCAAGATTATTTGGAAGCCTTTTGTCCAAATGTTACTATACAATTGGTGACCCAATCTGATGCATATCAGAGTTCTAACATCTGCAAAAGTGCAATGTCATCTGCAAAATCCAAGTCTGTAATGTTATTTCTGATTGCTTTAAATATTATATTTTTGTGGATACATGTTTGGGTAGATGTCCTGGTCTTTTTTTTAATTGAATTACATCTACCGGCCTGTGCATTTGAGTCTTAATCAAACCCAAGGTCTGATTCTGTGTTCTTTAGATTGTTTGGTCACCATCTGCATGCTGTTATCTTTTTCTGAAGAAGAGAATAGAGCTAACTTTGCTGACAGTTTAAAATACTTTTAATTCCATTTGATTATTAAACCATACACAAGACATTGCTTTTGTAGAATGTAAAAATAATGATAGATCTCAAGAGTGTTTAAAATAAACATTCATTTTAAACAAAACTTACCAAAATTTGGCTCTGAATCATAAAATAAAAAAAATCTAACTCTCTTCCATATTCTTGCTTTCCTGACTGCTACAACCTCCAGGAATTTAAATGCAATGTCAATACCCATCTCTTAAATACTTGACTCTAGTTCTTTCTATATCACCCTGTATATCTTTTCCTTTCTCTCTACCTTTGCAACTGTCATCACACCTGTGTTTCTATCCTTCTCTTGCCCTTTCTCTGACACCTCCTGTAACTGGTCCATCTTTCTCTTTACTCTCCTCCTATCTAATCTTGCTCTCTTATGTAGCCCCCTGCACATCAGTGGCATTACCACCTTGCTTGGGGTGAAATGATTAAAAAACTAAAGAGGACATTAGTTAATTAGAAAACTTCTTATTTTTATTTGAATTATATATATTAAGGACACTATTGTCTTAAAAAAAACTTTTTTAATGAATAATGAATTTTTTACATGATTTGTTTTCATTTATTTTTATTGAATATTTTTTTTAATTAGAATAATTTATAAAGATTTTAAATCTTAAAATTCAGTTTCAATATTGTAATGACAAAGGAATATTGTTGGAATTGTTAAATAAAACTAAATATACTAATCTAAAATAACATTCCTACCTCATAGTTGTTGATTTTACAAGCACATCTAAAACTTACAAGTACATAGACATTACCAAACATTTATTTTTAATTAATAATGACAATTTTTATCTGTATGTTAAGAAAACTTGAGACTGCCTGATAATATCATTTAAACTTTTGGTCAGGATTAAGGTCCTGGAGTGGCACTAAAGGGTCACCAGGTCAGAGAGTACATGTAGGGTTTACTTAGCCTTTAGGGTCAAAGCACCTAATTTGAAATGAAATACTATGGAAATAAACATTTCAGCAGATTTCTCTCCTCTCAACCTTGAGGCTCCCAGAAACATGGTGACACTGTTATAATTTAGGGATGTTTAGGGAGCAGGGTTGAGGTCAGAAAGAGTTGAACTGATGGGTCAAAAAGACAAACCCCTTTTATGATATTTCTGACCCAGCTGAGCTAGAACTCACTGCTCCAAAATGTTTTTGCTTTCTCACTAGCTTCCAAACAGAGTTAAAGATCTGTTAGAACTGCTCAGCAACTTTGACATATTTAGGGAAAAACACTGGAAGTATCTATATTGGCAGAGAGTGTGTGTTGTGGTGCAGTGGATATGGGCAAGGAACAAGAAACCTGGAGAGTCGAGTTCAAATCCCAATTGAATTCGTTGCATTCACTTATGCACAAATACCCTTGGGAAAGGTCTGTCTCTTCCCTCCATCTATAGGTTAAATAGCAAGACAGATTGGCTTTTGTAGCCTTGGTTGGCAACCAGTCTACCGCAGAAAGTAATGGCAACCTATTGCAGGAAAATCTTCTGCCCAATCAGTCATGTCTCTTTCGAGACACGATTGCCCAAGCATGTATCGTGTATGGCACTCAACTAACTGCATATGGACAGAAAATGAGTTCAGATGTACAAAAATAGAGAGGGGTGTAAGGCAAGGATGTGTTTTCTCACCAGATCTATTCAACCTATTATGGGGAAACACACCTATTCCTCAGATAATGGACTCTCCCTCCTATATTAATAAGAGTTAACTTCCTGTTAACTTGAGAAAATCTTGAACTTCTTGGGAATTCTACTGGAGTTCAGTAGAACTATTAGTTCCAGTTTGGACATAGTTGGACTAAGGCAGTTGATATTAGTCGGCAGTTAGCCAGATACTAAGGAGTCAGCTAACAGTGGAAGATTACCAAGTTCCTAACATTTTGGGTGCGTTAAGTCGATTAGCAATCAACATAGCACAATTATAACTTTCAGTACGAAAACTACTCCACAACACCTATACAGCAAGGCAATTCTGAGAGAATTTGAAGTTCTGTGCTAGAATTCATTATTTTTGGCTACAGTTTAACAATATGAGATATGCAAATGTACAGTGGTAATAGCAAACATAGAAAGAAAACTACCTAAGTTCCTACAGAAGGTAGCAAAAGAGTGAAAAGAAAGGACTGAAAAGAAAGGACTGAAGCACAAGGAAAGAATTATAAAGAGTTATCAGCATAAGAATGAAGCCAGCATGTAAATTACAGGTTGGGGTACACTAAAATCAAGCAGGTTCAAAAATTTAAATATCTAGGGAGTGTTTTAACAGAGGACAGAAAGTGTGACACTGAGGTCCAGAGACATATTGAGATGGCCAAATATTGATTCCAAAAGCTAAGAAAAGTATTAAGAGACAGGAAAATTTTGTTGGAAGCAAAGAAAAGCATACTGAACTGTTACATATCTGCTCTCCTGTATGGCAGCAAATGCTGGACAATCACCTCAAAGATGAAGAGACTTGAGGCAACAGAAAGATGCTGAGGATACCATGGGCCAAACAGATGAGCAACAATGAGATTTTGAAGCAAATAGAAATAAAACAAAACTTATACTTAATATCATAATGAGAAGGAGGGCTTGGAAAATTTGGTACTCACTGGACACATAGTGGGACAGAGGAAAACAGCATGTAACATACTTGATGAGCTTGAGCAAATGATGGCAGAACAGGGTTTGGGAGAAATAACAAAAAGATGTCTTATTAAGAGCTAAAAGGGACAGGAAGATGTGGAGGGCCATAATCGCTTATGTCCTGAAGAGACATGGCACATAAAAGAATGATTACTGTATATTCCTGCTTATAAAACAATTTTTTTTCTAGATAAGATGAAGTAAAAAAATCTAGCAAATTTTCATGAATGTACAGTACTGTGCAAAAGTATTAGGACAAGAACTATTTTATCTCCAGGAGTTTGAATGTAAGGTCAATAGACACCTCCTATCACACTAACTTGCATCTATTCTCTCAAACACTCTCACCATCTACCCAACCCTCATTTTCTTATCTCCCAGCATGCACCTATTAGCTGGGGAACAGACTTCCTTGAATGGTCCAGGGGAGATAACTTTCGACCCATTTTTTTATGGTGGTCCTAATACTAATGTTACTTCACAGGACACTTTGGGAACAAATACAGGCTGCTTGGCAGGAGATACCATAAGATACATTGAAGAAGCTTATGATGTCAATGTCTGACAGAATGAAGTCTGTGATCAAAGCAAAAGGCTATTATACTAAATATTAAATTTATTTTGTAACATATATTTTTTTTCTTTTTAAAGCATTTGTTGAATAAATCAAATAAAATTACTTTGATTAAATTTTCTGTCAATATGCCTCATAAAAGATAAAATAGATCTTGTCCTAATACTTTTGCACAATACTGTATCTGTAGTAGATGACTGCTTATTCATTATTTAAAGATGTTACTGGAAATGTTATTACTTACTGTATTCTTAGAAATTCAAAATAGACAAAAGAACAAAACCAATTATGTATTATGTTTTTCCTAAACACGTCCCCTAAAAGGGAAACCATTGTTTTGTTGACATTTATCACATGCTCCTTTGTGAATATTGATTCTTCTTCTTACTCTTCATTTCCTACATGTAAATGGTTACAAACAGCCTGGTGTACTAATGGTCATTTACTTACACTTCATCAACAATCACAAAATACCTCTAATAACAGTACATTACATTACTGTGAAGGCAATCATAACTTGATATTTACAGCTTCTCAGCTGAGCTTCTATGAATGCAAAATGATTTCATTGATATAGAATTATTCTTCCAATAGACAATTAATTATGAGGTTATGTCTGTAATTTATAAGGTAGAAATGGTTTATTACTTTCACTATCAGTTTATTTGATAATGTGAATCTTTTCATGTATGTTCTTGGCTATTGCACTGAAGCCGAGGTTAGCGTCACTCAGAATTTAAGGTTTCATTTTTAGAATTGTAATAGGAGACGATTCCAAATTTATTACGGTGATTTTTGTGATTTAAAGGTTGTCTTATATGCAGAAATATATGGTATTAAAAAAATATTTGTCGTTTTAAAATTTTTTTTAAGGTTAAAAACATGTTTAACAATGAAAATATCTTTGAAAAATGTACAATAGAATTCTTTTTTTTATTTTTAAAAAGTTTTCAAATACATTTTCTTTCAAGAAAGATGCACTTAAATTGAAAGTCAAAACTGGGAAGGCTTTGGCAGGATCATCAGCATCACTAGGACTTCGCCAAAATTATTTTTCTTAAACACAATTTGATTATTATCATCAAAATTTTTTACTTTACTGGTTTCACTTTGGTTATGATTCTTTCGCTTTTCATTTGCTTTTTACTTTTTTAATCATATCACCCCGAGCAAGGCGGTAATGCCACTGAGGTGCAGGGGGCTACGTAAGAGTGAAAAGATTGGAAAAGAGAAAGCCGGAAACCACATCCTAAACAGGAAACAAGGGATGAGCCTCTTCACCTGTTCAATAGACATGGGTGGAGAGTGAACCGGGCGACAGTTTAGTCTATCTCCGTAAGAAACAGCTTAGATAATCCACTGGTGACAATCAAAATAGTTTTTTTTTCTTTCTGGATGCTTGTAACTTGTAATTTTTTGGTACCTTATAAAATTTCTATGCCTTCTGTAGTTTGCAAAATTTTCTAATTTTTATAGCCTTCAAATAGGATACAGACAGATCTCAACTTTTAAATTTGTATGGATGCGAATTGCCCTTCTGACCAGATAATAAATCAAAACTTGTGTATCTTTTCTAATTGGAAAATTTAATTTAATGTTTTCAGTTGGCATGATTTAAAAAGAGTCTATTCAATCAGTTGCTAATTCTGCAGCTTAGAAAGTTGGTTCACTATGTCATGCAAGACAATTTTTCTTGCCAAGATCTATCTTAAATATCCATTCACCATTACTTTGAATATTGTTGCTACATCTGATCTGGTGCTCCTGCAATATACTTAGATATTCTTGATAAAATCCAAAGAATAATATGCAATATTATTGATCCTGAGCTGGCATCTTGGCTTCAGTTTCTTTCCCACCGCCATAAAGTGCCTTTGCTATAAATACTTTCATGGCGATTGTCCTGATGAACTTTTCTCTGTGGTATCTTGACTTCATGAATTGAAGTGCAATATTACATTGGCAGTAAGGTCCATCATTTGACAGCTGAAATAGCCAAAAGATATAACTGTAAGTTCTATGCTAACAGTTTCTTCTCTTGCACTTCTCACTTGTGGAACTCTCTTCTGGCTTCTTCCTTCCCAGTTAATTTTGATCTTTAAAAATTTAAATGCAATGCCAATGTTTATTTTGTGTCTTAATTCTGATTTTATTGTCCTGTCTCTAATAGAAGTTTTTATCATATTCCCAAACACTCAATAGCTTCTTGTATGTTAGTGGCTTTTTTGCCTTGCTTGGGGGGAAAAGATAAAAAAAAAGTAAAACACAAACTGCCCACCTTTGACCAAATTATTTTTGGCAGTTCTTTTTCCAACCATTTTATTTTTAGAATGTTTAACATAAATCTTTCACATCAAATTAGTTCATTTTTTATTAAGTGTCTGGCTTTATTTTAATCATTTTTTTTTTTAAAAACATTTCTCTTAAAAGCATGTCTGATGAAACAAGCAGTCTATTATGTTTGTTTATTTTATCTACATGTTTTTCTTAATCATTTATTTACTTTACTTTTTTCTGATATAAATTTATATATTCTCCTCTTAAGAGAAATAGACAAACTTAGTGTATCATATTATTTAAAATTATTTTATATAGACCTTATAAAAGATTTATATTGTGAGACTACTTGGGAAGACCCGGTTCTAAAAGCAACCTTCTAGAAACAAAATATGTTTTGCCTTTAAATAACTCACAGTGGATTGATAAACCATAAAAAAAAAAAAAAATCAATAAATCCATTTACACAGGCTTGTCAGGTAGGTGCTTACCTGCTTTGCTCTGTTACTTTTGCCTTCCATATGTTGTGTGTGTTAAATTCTCTAAGCCTTTCTTCTTCATTATATGTCCAAGAAATTTCAATGGTCCAAGTAGTAACATGAGAAATGTTACTTCCATTGTTGAACTTGACATAGACAGTTTTGTTGTGTGAACATTTCAGTCAATTTTAGACAACTTTAGAAAGAAACAGTTACATTCAGATTAAAGAATTTCTCCATCTTGCCACAGTTAATATGGCTGTGAAAGATTAAATCAATAAGTGTTTTAAGCTTTCTGTCTTTCCAGAAAATGCAATCACAAAAAAAGAGTTTCAAATTTTTAAGTTAGAGGGCAAAAAAAAAAATAGATTCCATACTGGGTAGTTGACAAAGGCATCGTTGGGGAGTTGTCCTGGGGTCTGCAGTTATAAAGGGGGCATGAATTTTTATCTGACAAGAAATGTTCATGTTTAGTTTAATGTAGCCATGAATCCCAGTTTTATAAAATCATAAAATATTTTTTGTATAAACACAAGTAAATCTATAAGCTCAAGTACTTGTTTTTTTCTTTTTTCACAAACCATAGACATGACCATAAATGAATGACCTTCCAAGTGAGTTCCAGAACTCTGGACTCAAGACTTGAGCTGTTACATCAAAAAATAACATTACTGGAAGAAATGTATATCAAAGCGATTTGCAAATAGTGTAAGTCTGCTTAGTGTTGAGGTCTAATGGTCAAGATTCTTGACAAAATCCGAAGACAGATCTGTAATGTAATCAGTCTTTTTCTGGCACCTCAACTTCAGTCACTTACTTACCAACATAATGAGGCATCCCTCTATTTTTTTCCTATAAGTATTTAACTGCTCTGATGAGATTTTTCTCCTGTTGCCTTGGCTACATGGATTTAAATCTCATTGGGGTGTAATGGATATCAGCTTGGAATGAGAAATCAAAGAACCGAGTGAAAACTCCATTCATTCACTTACGCACTAATACCTTTGGGAAAGGTATTAATACTTCTCTTCTCCCTCCAGCTATAGGTTCAATAGCAGGACAAATGGATTCTATAGCCTTGATTGGTAACCAGTCTACTGCAGAAAGTAATAGTAACATACTGTGGGAAAATCTTTTGCCTAGTCAGTCATGTCTTGAAAGAGACATAATTGCCCAAGCATGTATCACATATGGCTGACTAAATTGGCAACTCACTCCCAACGTTGAAATAGCTAGATATAACTGCTGCTTCTAATTTCGCAGTTTCTTTTCTTGCACTTCCCATTTATAGAACTCCATTTCGATTTCTTGCTTCTTTGTTTATCGTCAGAACTTCAAATGCAATGTCAATCGCCATTTTCTATTTTCTGAACCTTATTCCTTTTTTTTTTCCTGCCTTTCATCAATCCTTCACTAACCCTGTGCATTTTAGTGGAATTATTGCCCTGCTTTGGGTGAAAAAACTGAAAAAAAAAAAATATTCGAGGACTTTATTTTTGGCTTGGGAAAAGTGGTAATTGGTTCTTCATTATTGTCATTCAGATGGTAAAATACCTCAAATATTTCAGAGGTAATTCAGGTAGTAGGGGGCACCAAAGTTGTATTCACTCCCTTGTGCTGAGAATCCTGATGATGGACAAAGTTCATGTAATATTGAACCTTGCAATAAAAATCAATTCAAATTATTGAATCTTACAGTTTCCCCCAATTTTTAATCCTATTATTTCCTTTTATTTTATTTTATTTTTTTCATTTTTCTTCTCTGTAAAATTCTTTCCATAATCAAGTTATTTTTTAGGGTTTATTTAGGGTATTTTTGTTTTTCATAAAATTTGCACTTTAAGCACTTTTTAGAGTATCTACTATTAAAACACCAGTTTTTATTTGATCACAGAAATGAAGCAGTATGTGGTTCTGCTTGGGAACACCAAGTACTGTAAGCAACCCTCCTGATTTTAAATAACCCACAAAGTGTTAAGCTGTAGAAAAAAACAAAAAAAATCAATCACAACAATTTCACCTCAGCTATCATCTAAATAGCAGGGTAGACTGGACTTTCAAGTCTTGATTGGCAACTTAGGAGAAGGATAGCATCTAGGAGAAGGATAACACTGAATTCAAATTTGTGGAGTAGGCAATAGGTAACCACTGTCTTCCCCAAGAATGCATAATAATTCACAGATATTAAAGGAGGAGTCTGCGGAATGTTATCATTACCTACATCTAGAATGGACATAGTATCAAAAAATGCTTTATGGAAAAGTATGAATTCATTTTCATAGACATTTGATGCTGGGTTGGGTGTAAATCATTCTGTATCCAAGTAACAGCAACAAAATCTTGTTGGTTACCACCATTGTCAGCCTTGACAGAATCTAAACAATCATTTAGATTTTTTCTAAGTCACTCAGACTGATTTATAGGCTATTTAGCAAGAGTTAGTTTTTAATATTTTACTATTTATGAAATTTATCCCCATTACAAGAACTCATGGGGGATGAGTAGAAGACACTAAGAATTGAACCAGGACTGATTTTTTTTTTAATATTTTTTTTTTTTTTTTTTTTTAAGCAATGCTCTACATCTAAACTGCTCATTTGCATGTAAATTACAAGGAAGTCTAAAAAGGAGGGAACTTGGTGTGAAGATACCAAGTGTAATCAATCTGATGCAAAGTACCTGCTCATTTACTCGTTATTGATTTGCTATTTGAATGAGAAAACAGTACTTGTTGCCTTAGTAAATTTTTCTGTTTTTATTTTGTTTTATTTTTTCAATTTCCATTCATTTATTTGTTTGTCTTTAATTTTTTTATCAAGTAAAGATAATGTCCTTATCAAAATGTCAGACTTTAAGATTATTTTTTATGCTTGCCTTATTGTTATTAATGATCATAAAGCCAGAGCCAAGTTCACAGCACTAATAGATTCATATTTCTTCCAGTCACTGCCCCTGTTGACTCCCTTGCATTCAATTTATATACATAATTTTCTCTCTTCTCTCTCTCATGGCACTGTGGAGCCATGGATAGTGGCTTGAATTGAGGAATCAGAGCTGGGTTCAAATTTCTGTTGAGTTTGTTACATTCACTTGGGAAAGATACTAATCCAGCTTTTCTCACTCCCCCCAGCTATGGGTAAATAGCAAACCAGACTAAGTCTTATAGCCTTGGACACCAACTGTTCTAGAAAAAAGACAACTTTGATCGGTGACTAAACTGGCTCCCCCACCATACTCTGAGGAAGCTAAGTGAAACCCCATCAGCATGATAAACAAGAGATGTTAAAAGTCGGATGAACTTCTTAAGTTAAATGCACATCCACCCCAACTATAGGTTAAATAATTGGCCAAGTGTGGTGAGTGCAGCTACACTTCTGAAGATGTGGGCAGCAGGGAAGAGTTCCTCCAACATGAGTGAGAAGGCTTTGGATTTTGGTTTGGATATATATATATATATATATATATATATATATAAAGAGATAATTGGCAGACCCGTAAAGATGGAAAGAATAATCCAAAAGATTTTATCCAATTAATGTAGATTATTAGTTCGATGAAAATAGAGCTTGATAGATATTAACCAGTGCATTATAAAGTATAAAGAGAGGAAAACTCAACACATAGTTAAATAATTTAACTGTGTGTTGAGTTTTCCTCTCGATGTCTGATCTGGAGATGATATATATATATCCTTTGCTGGTGCGGTTCACCTCTGAGAAAATGGCACACACATATTTGAATTAATTTGGAATTGTAGCATTCTCTGAAAATACCAGGATATAACCAACAAAATATTCTAGTTTTTTTAGATAAGGAATTATTATATGCATTTCTATTTGATCTTGCATTCTTCCTTGTTTGTCATACTCACATGGATTCAACAGTTTCAAGCTGAAAATTATTTAAAAAGGATAGTTATTGAAAAATTTCAATGCAAATTATCCAATCAAGTGGAAATTATGTGAGTGTAGTGGGAATTGAGTGCTATTTTGTCAGGCAATGGTTAAGAAATGAGGCAGGAAGAGGTTGAAAATTTTCAGCTTAAATGAAATCAACATGTGGAGAAGTTTAATATATATATATATATATATATATATATATATATAAAAGAACAGTCAGTTAATGCTATACATGATATATGCTTGGGTAATCATGTCTTGGAAAAGACATGACTGATAGGGCAGAAAATTTTCCTGCAGTAGGTTGCCATTACTTTCTGTGGTAGACTGGTTACCAACCAAGGCTATAGACCTTAATCTGACCTGATATTTAACACATAGCTAAAGGGAAGAGACGGATTAATACTTTTTCTAAGCATATTTGTGTATAAGTGAATGCAACAAATTCAACTGAAATTTGTACTTGGCTCTGATTCCTAATTATGAGCTGATATCCACTGCACCACAACACAAATCGCTATAAAGAGCAGAAGTACTAAAAGAGAAAGAGAATTGATAGCTAAAAACGAAAGAAAAGTTTATACGTTTAGCTGTAGTATGTCTGTACCACATGGTGGAGTGAAATTATGGATTTGGGTTGCTCTGCAACTTGGTCTCTGTTTATTGCATCCCAGAACAAAAGAGAGCTTAGTGCTACTAGGAATTCTCTCTAAGTCTATTAGCAGACATGGTGGGATAATGCATGAGTATTGCAGACCAGATGAACACACTGGTTTGAATAGGGTCATATAATTTTAGTAGTTACTTAAATTTCACCCTTGTTCCCATTTTGTACCTCAATTATCCCAACCATTGAACAGAGTTATTTAATAAAGTTTCAACTCATTTGGTACAAAGCCATATGAGAATAGCATCCTGTTAGGACTATACTCAGGAAGATGAGTTGACCAATGACTATGACAGATACCCTCTTGAACTTTAGCTTATCAGACTCTCTGCCTTGGAGAGGAACTCAGGTGAGGCTATATCTCCAGACAGTCTCTTGGCTTCGGGGCGGGGTGGGGGTAGACAAGAAGCATATGAAGGAGCTGAAGAATTTTTACTTGAGTATATGCACTCAGAAACCCCACATTAAGCCTGACCTTGTATCATATCCTGCCTCTGTGGGGAGGACTTCAGTAAATACTCAAACACCCTACTAAAAAGAAATGACCAGCTAATAAATGAGATTTATAAAGTGCTCCAATCTTGCAACCTTTTGCTAGATGAAGTAAGATTTTATAAAATCTTTAGTATTTCTTCTCTTTCATGTGCTGTGTCTCTTCAGGATGAAGGCGATCATGGCCCTCTTCCTCTTCATCCTTTGTTACTCTTAATATATGTTCTTCTATTATTTCTCCCAGACCTTACTCTGCCATCCATTTGTCTAAGCTCATCAAGTATGTCATGCACTGTTTACCTGTGTTTCTCTTTCCCCTCATCTGTTATGTGAGTATCAGATTCTCCAAGCCCTCCTTCCTCATTGCATGTCCCTAAAATTACATCTCTTCTTCATGTTAAGTATAAGTTTCTTTTTCATTTCCATTCTCTCTAAAATCTTATGTTCGGTCCATTGACTTTGAGGAAATCATGAACTGAAATACGCTGTGATGTCTTGAATTTGCAGAATTTGACCAGTTCCATGATTTTGAAGCTTGAGTGTTTTATAACAGCTGATAAAAGACCAGAAAGTTCTTTAGTGGTCGCAGAAAGTCCTGAAAGAGTTTTTGCGTAAGAAAGAAAATTGGTTACAGAGAAATTATTTTCATTTAAAATCAGTAATATTTTAAGGAAAAGTAAAACTTATATTAATAAAATGAAAGTCACATTTAATCAACAGTGATGAAATATGTTGGTTGTTTTGTTTTTATGGCATATCAACCTCAGAGGGTCATTTATTGCCAACCAAATTTTATTTACTTATTGCTGGTAATACCTTTTTCTTTCAACAATTTATTGTTGTTTTTTTTATATAAGTTTTGTGTCTAGTAATACATTTTTCTTTTTCGAGTATCAAGATTCATTGGGATTTGTTTTTAAGGGTCCCCAACTCCTACTCTGTTATTTAACCCATAAATGGAGGGAAGGGACGGATTAATACTTTTCCCAAGGGTACTAGTGCTTAAGTGAATGCAGGGTATTCAACTGGAATTCAAACTCGGCTCACTGATTTCTCTTTCCGAGCCGATATCCACTGCACCACAATGCACATCTGTCACTAAATGCTTACAGCACCTGGTATTCCCAAGCGGTTAACCATCTAAGTACTGACCCTGCTCAACGTTGCTTAACTTTGGTGATCGAACGAGAACCTGTGTATTCAATGTGATAGGCTGTAAGCCTATGAAATATGTAATGCTTTAATCTATCTTTTCTACAAATATTTTCATGGCAATTGTTCTGATAACGTTTTTGACTTGGTACCATGACAGCATGAATTTAAGCTTGCTACCGAGTTGTGGTACAGTGGATATCGGCTCGGAACGAAAAACCAGGGAGCCGAGTTCGAATTCCAGCTGAATCCATTGTATTCACTTACGCGCAAATACCCTTGGGAAAGGTATCAATCCCTCTCTTCCTTCCAGTTGTGGGTTAAATAGCAGTACAGATTGGGTTCTATAGCCTTGGTCGGCAACCAGTCTACTGCAGAAAGCAATGGCAACCTACTGCAGGATAATCTTCTGCCCAGTCAGTCATGTCTCTTTCGAGACATGATCGCCCAAGCGTGTACCACGTATGGCACTTAACTGACTGACCGAGATTGGCAACTGGTTCTCACTTTTTTACTGTTGAGAAATATTCCACTCTAGTAGTTTTTTTATTTTATCACACTCCTTTTCCGTTTCTTTTGCTTCTCTGTCAACTACAGTCTTCAAAAATTTTAAATTAAATGCAATGCCACTTGTCATCTTCTGTTTTCCTTTTATTGTCTTTTTTCCTCACTTAAGTCTTCTGATTCTCTTTCACTCTAAGTAACCCCTAGTGGAATTATCGACTTACTTGGGGTGAAATGAACCAATAAATAAATAGCTTTTCTATCCACGATCTGATTCCATGTTTTTTCTTTTGCTCGTTGCTGAAAATCTTTTTTAACTCACTGTAAAATTCTGTATTAATTCAATTTGCATTAATTAATAAGTTTCTTTAAAAAGAAAAAAAAAGGCACTATTAATTATAGGGTTTTCCCTAACCTAATAATAAATGGGACAGTGGTCCTTAAAATGGGTTGTCAAAGTAAACTTCAATAAAGTAAACTTGAGGATTAAGAAAACTCTTTTAAAACTAGAAGTATTATTATTAAAATCCCAATTAACTGCCAATGAAGTTGCAAGAATTGTGTGTAGGAGATGTTTTGTTTTGTGGATTTTATAAGTATACAGAAAAATGAACCGTTTCTCTATTAAAAAAAAATCTCAACGTCTTTATCAGATAAGCAACGTCACCTCTCTTGAGTCCGCACAGGAAGTTGAGACGCTATAGAGATTAGAAGGAAATGAACTAACGAATAACTCCCTACCTAGAGACCCTTCCTTTCGCGAGCATGAGAGGAAGAAGAAATTGTAGCCATGACAAAAAGGAGGAAAATGATAGTAATATTAAAATAAAATAAAAAATTTTCGAACGAAAAACGTAGATGACTTGGTCACAAGACGCCCCGTCTACGCATCTGTTTCGTTAATGAAGGGGCCTTTTTTATTTTTTTTTATGAACCCCTTATTCTAAGTGACTACTTGCCACCCGCATTGGTAAAAGGAAGAGCCGGTGTGGCGATGGCTGTATGCCATGCGCTATGTACCACAAGTACTGTTGTTACTTTAGGACAATTTTCCTCCCACCACTCGCGTTCATGTATATCTTCCTATGACGCACTCTTCCAGGTTCCTACCCCGGCAGCCTCCGTTCTGATATGAACCGTTTCTCCCACCCTTCACCCTAATTTAGCTTCCACCGTAGTCGCTTCGGCAACCTTTATTGACCACAGCTGTAAATATTATGAAATGGGGCTTCCGGAATTAGAGGGACGGGAAGCGGGTTGAGGTGATGGGGAACACGGATTAAGTGTGGCAGAGGCGATGGTAAAATTAGACGAATTTACTGATGGGCTTCGTTTTCGTTTTCCTTACACCCCTAAACCTTTTATGTCTTTCTACATCTTTTTTATTTCTTTTCTTTCTTCTTATCTTTCTTTCTGTCTTCATTCGCACACACGCAACGCATTCTCTAATTTATTTTATCATTTTACGTTCTTGCTGTATTCCTCTTTTCCACGCCATTCTTTTTTTGTTTAATTGTCCTTGCCTCACTCTTCTTTTCAATATTCTTTCTGTCTTAAAGTTATTCTTTTTACTATCTTTTTTATGGATGCTTTCTTTCTTTCTTTTTCTTTTTCCCCCCCACTCACTTTCCACCTTAAATGCCTTTTTCTTTTTCTATCGTTGCTTCTTTTTTTCTCTATATTTCTTCACACCTTTTCTTTTTCCCTCCTCACCCTCTCTCTATTAACGATGCCTTCTCTTTCTTTCCTTTTATTTTTGGTTTTAGTTTCCTTATTTTTTTTCTTTTCAGATTATTTAAAAACCCCTCAACTGTTTATTTTCTCCCCAAAAATGTTCATCTTCCTTTGTTCTTCCCACAATCTTTCCCTTTCTTTATTTCTACTCTCTCTCACTCACTCTCTATCACTTTCTCTCAATTTAGTGCTGAAATGTTCTCGGCTTGACCCAGATCCAAAAAACTTATGAAATTGAAATAATTTATTTTGGAACACTTTTTTAATCTAGACTAGAAACTTTCAGCACCCCCTCATCATGTATATATATATATATATCGCCGATATATATATATATCACCGATAGAGAGAGAGAGAGGATGCCATGTAGTCATCTAAATTAAACAAAGAGTGAAAATAATATCTCAATTTATTTTTAAGATATATTTACTAAATTTACACAAAATATCTTGAAATACTAAAGAGTAAAAATTTATTCAATAAAAAAATCGTCATTAGCCTCAGCCACTGCCTCCAGACGACTTCGTACGACGTAATCTCTTGCATCTTCTCTGGACAGTCTCCTTGTTAAAGTTGTTGAAAGCTAAGATATTATTTGCCTTCAGTTCATCTTTGGTATTACATGAGTCATGAGTTTTGTTGGTCTTTCGCTCAAGTGCACCCCTCACATAATAATTCTGAGGGTTACAGTCTAGGGAGTTAGGTGGCAAGATGTAAGGGGTGATGCGGTCACCACGCTGGGTTCTCCTGCTTGTGTGGCATGGTACAGAGTCCTGTTGCTAGACGTAGGGTCTTCCAGCAGCCACCCTCTTGATCCAGGCAAGTATTACCTCTTCAGGACACTTCATGTAGGTCTCTGTGTTGAGTTCGAGGTCCTGTGGGAAGATGAATGGCGGTATAACGTCCCATCACGAGTGATCACTCCAGATACTTTCGTAATCGCCATTCTAGTTACCTCCACTTATTTTCTATAGCTAAGTTTTAGAAATAAAAAGTTTTCTTGAAGCTTTCATTTTAGCTTTAATTGAAAGCTAAATGATTAAATTTACTATTTCTAGTAAAGCAAAATAGAAATTATATTGATTGGAATCTCAACTTTTTTTTAGAATTCAAAATTGAATATAAAAATATTTTTTTAATCACGGAGCTTTAATCTTTCTGACCTTTGAAGTGATTGATGACAGTTAAAGTACGGTTGACCAAGATTGACATAAATTGTCCATTTTTTTTCCCTGTAAGGAGAAGAAATCGTGAAACACGTGGTCTTTTTAATGTAACATGTGAAATGTCATACTTAAAAAAAACTTCATGAACACAGAAAAAAAACAAAAAAACATTTTAAACTCTTTCAGCTCGAAGATTTGTTTTAATCTGTTTAATTTTCGATTAGTAAATATAATCTTCTTCACTTAACTTAATGACCTAACGGCGATAAGGCCTTGAAGAATTTAAAAATTTTGAAACTTTATAAATTATGATTTAAAAAGAAAAAAATGAATACAATTATTGTAAAAATTGATTATTCATCGAAAATTTTTTTCTTCAAACTATAATGCGACAATTTACCCATCGCATTAAAAGCAAATGTTGATAAGATATATTGGGCCACAAAGCACCACTAGAAACACTCGATCAGGCTCCACACCCCGTTCGGGGGGATTCGGAGATAGTACGCACCTGCCCTGTACACACACACACACACACACACACACATTTTCAAAAGTTTTCTTTTTTATCTTCTTTTCTCATCTTGTACCCCTTCCATTTTTTCCTCTCACCATCTTTCCTTTTTCTCCTCTACCTCTCCATACACCTACCTTTTTATTTCTTTTAGAAATGTCAGGCAAGTAAACCTGAGTTAGGTGACACGTGTGTTTTTTCTTAACGGCCAGTTCATGCGCTCCTTATTTGAAAATCATATGTCGTCTGAGAACTCCTCCTTCCAACACCGACAGGGTTTAAGTATTGGGGTGGCACCTTTTTACACTCCTATTCCTTCCCTTGTGATTTGCACATGGCCAGCTGTTTTTTAGTTTGTTTTTGTTTTTTTGTTTTGTCTGATCCCCAAGTTAAGCAGCGCTTAGCTTGGTCATAACTCAATTGGGTAACCGCTTTAGAAATCTTCTATATTAATTGTCTAAGCTTGTCTTTTAATATCAAGTAAAAACATTCTGTTTTTCCTTCTGTCATCTCGCAAACTCTCTAACATGTCCCAAACATTTCACATGCTATGAATACTTGGGAGAATAATTTTAGAAATTTACTTCTTCGTAGTATTTGCTTGTCAGGACACGGGATGGGTTTTAAGGTGAAATAAGGTTTACAAAGGAAGAAAATTATTATCGAAGGAAATTTTTCCTGTCATCCATTCAGAAATTTAAAAATTAAATTTTTTTTTTTAATATGAAAATAACAGCCGAACAGGTAAGGTGCAGTTTGAATTTGTTCATGTACTGAAAAGGCTTCGGCCTAACCAAGGATTTTTAAAAATTTTAATTCTGTCGTGCAATTTGGTCAGATTAGAAGTGGAGCAAACCAAGAACTCCCCAGTACTCCTCGTATACAGGCGTACACACACATAAACACACACAACATAATAATTTAAACAAGTTGTATTAAATTCAACCGACAAGGTTGGTCTGTTAAATTACTTTGCATTTCTCAATTTTCAAATCAATTCTTCACATTTGATTGGAAATCCCGGATAAACTTTCCAAAGTATCTATTTTTGTTAACGACGAGGTTTTTAGAGAGAATGGAGAGAAAAAAGGAAACTTATACTTAACACCAGGAAGAGGGAGTTTAAATTTTTAGTACATGTAATGAGGAAGGAGGGCTTAGAAAATATGATACTCGCAGAGCGAATAGAACGAAAGAGGTAGCGCGTGACATACTTAATGGATTTGAGCAAATGGATGACAGAAAAGTTTGGGAGAAATAACAGAAATACAAAACTTAAGAGCCACACGGGACAGAAACATCTGGAAGGCCGTGATCACCTGTGCCCTGAAGGAACACGGCACATAAAAGATGTGTGTGCGTATTTCTAAGATGTTGGTGGAGTTTTTTTTTTATCTAATTATTTCTCATAACTATAAATTAATAGATGCACTTGTTTGAGTAGACGTCTCTACTTCGCTTTTTTGTTTTTGTTGTTTTAAACAGAATAATTGAGGTCTACCGGTCAGCGTTCGTTTTTTTTTTTTTTTTTTTTAATAATAAAGAGATCATGTATTCGGTGGGTTTCGAACCTACGATCTCTTATAAATTATATACAGTATAACCCGGATATAAGACAGATTTTTAATAGTCCCAAATTAGAGCCTATGGTAATGCATATAAAATAGACCAAACCCGGATATAAGAAAACTTTATCCGGTCCCGACAATTCTCTTATATCAGGGTTACACTGTACACCAGGATATAAGATAGTTCCCCTTATATAAGAAGGCTCAAACACTGCCGAAGGGCACATTTTTTCTATTGAAGACTCTGACCCTCAAAAAAAATTTGAAAAAGTACATGTTCTTGCAATAATATTAGAAGTGGGTTGTAGTCTCGAAAGAGGAACTTCCATCCTTTCCTTGCCAGCCGCGTAACGACGCCGGTGCGCCCACCATTTGTCTAGTTTAAAATAAAATAAAATTACTAATGTCAAATAAGTAAATAAATAAAATTGACTATTGGTGGACACGTGTCTATCAAGAATAAAATAAATTCATAAACCGTGTAGGAATTAGCATTTTTTATCTAACAAGTAAAAAAAGTATAATTTTCTATGGGACAAGAAGAACCTAGTGGCTTAAAGAGTTGTTCCGTGAATCTGGTGGCATAGTAAGTGTGAGTTCAATTTCTGGGCCAGGTAGTACAGACTCAGAGGAAACATCACAAAAAGAAAAACAAAACAAAAAAATCACCATACATGTACGTATATTTCGAAGCATGGACAACGGGACGAGAACAATCTAGAAAGAAAAGAAATTCATTCATTCATTCATAAGGCTATTCTGTTCGACTGACACCTGAAGAAGACCAAAGAGCACAAAGGCCGAAATGTTGTTATAACAACAAAGATGGGGTCGTTAGTCTAAATACAGAATGTAAATACGAAAGTTAATTTTATCGCTATTTGAGTAAATGACTGACAGAATAGGGTTTGGGAGAAATAAAGATAAAACTTATTCACAACTATAAGAGACAGGAATGTGTGGAGCATCATGATCATCTACGTCCTGAAGGGACACGGTGCATAAAAGAACTGTCAGGTGAAAAAAAAAAAAACAACAAAAAAAAAAAAAACACAGAACTCAAATTATTTACTTAAAAGGAGTTAATGCTACCTCCTCCTCTCCTCTCCTCTCCTTGCCAAAAAAAGACGTTACCTAAGGTTTAAAATTTATTTTAAAAGAAGAAAAATCTTGAATCTTTTAATTTCATTTGAATTCCTCACTAATAGATTAAATTTACTATTTTCAATAAGCAAAATAATTTGCTGCATTTCAAATATAATTCGCAATTTACTTTTAAATTTGGAATCAATTTTTTTTGATTATTGATAAAATCATCCATATTGTCAAATTTCTGATAATTGATAAAATCATCCATATTGTCAAATCTCTTTATTAAATTAATCTTTCAAAAATAAAACATACTTTTCTGGAACGTTGTTTTTATTTATTTATTTTTTTTTT
This sequence comes from Ascarosepion bandense, assembly GCA_037127315.1. Taxonomy (NCBI): domain Eukaryota; kingdom Metazoa; phylum Mollusca; class Cephalopoda; order Sepiida; family Sepiidae; genus Ascarosepion; species Ascarosepion bandense. The sequence continues at coordinate 518,613 of JBBBDQ010001642.1, read as the reverse complement.
TAATCGTATCACCCCGAGCAAGGCGGTAACGCCACTGATGTGCAGGGGGCTACGTAATAGGGAAAAGATTGGAAAAGAGAAAGCCGGAAACCACATCCTAAACAGGGAATAAGGGATGAGCCTCTTAACCTGTTCAATAGACGTGGGTGGAGTGTGAACCGGGCGATAGATAGATCTATCTACTCCAATTGGAAAAGAAAAAAAACAAAGATTGGAAAAGAGAAATCCAGAGAATTATTAGCTAATTTAAACTTTAAAGTTTAATTAATAGAAATTGAAACAAATACGAACAACTTTCAGTTTAAAATATTGCAGAAAAGCATTTTTACATAAAAATATCTTTTGATCTTTCCTCTTGATAATAAAGTTTTTGACGATAAAACTTTTTTTTTTTTTTTTTTAAAGTTGAGGACTTTCTTTTTTATCAAGCATGCTCATCTTTTATCGAACTTTTAGACTATGGAGGTACTTATTTATAAATAGGATAAAAAAAAGAGCATTGATCCTTGTATAAACAGACATCAATGTAAATTAAACGTGACTTATCAATTTTATTAAAACACTGCCGCTTTTATTACGATAGTATGAATTAATTCGGTACTTGTCACTTTGCTAACGGCAAGATGATGAAATATGCATTTATTAGAAAATTTAATCTGTTTAAATACAGAAGTCATAAAAATTACTTCAAAGGGTCGCATATTTCGACTTAGGCCGTTTTCCTGTTGCCCTACCCAGGGTTTGTTGCCAAACGGAAAGGGAAATTAGCCCTCGCAACACAGATGTCTAGTTCAAATCAAATTGTGGGTATGTAAGTGTTCACTTGTATAATGTCAGACCTAGAAATATTCCCACAATATTAAAAGAAAAGAAAAATGAAAAATTTATACTATTTATTACTGAATAATTCCCGAAAAGTTCATTAAAATCTTATAATTTTCTTTATAAAGTTCTTTAAAACTTTTTTTTTTTAATCGAAAAAATCGGGTTATAGAAGGAGTGGTCCGATTTTAATCAAATTTGATACACTCATAGACAAAGACATAAGAAACGATATTCAGAAGTTTTAAGATTTAAGTTCTTAGAATCGTGCAGCAAATCGATAATATATATATATATATATATATATATATATATATATATATATATATATATTGCAGTTCTTACAATAGTGTAGAAAATCTGATATCGATACCAGGAATCCAAAATTTAATTTACATCCATTCATTTTTCTTTCAGTCTACGGTTTCGCTTTAACTGGAAACAACTATTGCTTTTTAGTCTTTCGTGCTAACGTCTAAATAGTCCGAGCTCCAGGACCATGGATTAGTTTTAAAGTTTTCATTACACCCGGGCAACGCCGGGCTATCCTGCTAGTAAAGGATGAAACGTTTCGGAGATTTTGGTGTCATGCTTAATTTTTTTCTTTTTTCGTCCAAATTCATGAATCTGTTTTGTTCATGCTAAGTCTCGAATAAACTTGTAAAATTCTATTTTTTATCCATAATGTTGAATGTGTTCAAATTATTCAATATTTCAATAAGAAAAATCCCAAGATGATGTTATAAACTCAATCAAAACATTGTTGATTTAAGATACAATGATGTAGTATGACATGTCTCTCTAATTTGCATTTCGATACATTGTATTTATTTTCAATTTTTCGAGTTGGATTAATCACCTATATTGCATACTCCATGATTTTACATAATTAGGTTACAACATAGAATCTGTATTTTAGGTCGGAGTGCCGAGTTCGAATTCCAGTTGAATTCCTTGCATTCACTTACGCACAAATACCCTTGGGAAAGGTATTAATCCGTCTCTCCTTTCTAGTTATAGGTTAGGACAGACTGGGTTCTATACTGGGTTCTATACTGGGTTAGGACAGACTGGGTTCTGTAGACTGGTTGCCTTGGTCGGCAACCAGTCTACCGCAGAAAGTAATGGCCACCTACTGTGGGATAATCTTCTACCCAGTCAGTCATGTCTCTTTCGAGACATGATTGCCCAAGCGTGTATCACGTATGGCACTTAACTAACTGCCTTTATGAAAATTGAGATGTAGTATAATCCACGTCTCATACATTATTGGTGGGGGACACGGGACCTTTGCACGGGCGCTGCTTGTGTATCCATTTAGCCTAGAAGCACGCGCTGGCAATGTGTGATAGACAGAATCAGATTTGCTTTCATAATACAAATTAAATGTAATTTTTTTTTTCATAGAAAAGTTTGTCTTTTCTCATTATTTGTTCGGATCACAATGTCATGAAAATTTCATGCACAAACTGTTTTAAATCAATCTAATTAGACCAAGACTATTCTTATATACTCTTGCTATATATATATATATATATATATATATATATATATATATTGACTAAAGCGTTATTTGAACCTACGCATAGCTTACTTAATTCAAAAACGGAAATTCTCAGTAGATGTATTCATTTAAAAAATCACTTTAATTTTTTGTTGTTGTTGTTGCTGATAAAGGTTGTTTTACCCCTTTTTGTTTTGGTATCTTCTAAGTAGTACTATTTATTTTGCTGTTCTGTCTAATTTGTTAGCCAAGTCCTGACGATCCGTCGAGTGAAACGACGGGTCGACGTTTGGCTCACTTTTAGATTTAGTTTATTGTATTTTTGCTCTACCTTCGTACTTTCGTATTGAGCTCTCTACTGTTAAGGTTTTCGTCTTGGGTTTCTTTCCTTTCAAACAAGCTCTTAACTCATTGTTATTGGGCTTTTTGTGCCATTTTTTTTTCTTCCCCTTTAACCCACGTGGTAGCCCTCGTTGTTTACGTTACTGATTTGTTAGCGTTAGTTTTTCCTGACTTTAGTCTTTATTAGTGCTACTGTATTGTTGGTACGTATAGTTATATATATATATATATATATATATATATATATATATATATATATATATTGTTAAAAACCAAAGAATCTGTAATGTTATTGGTCCTGACCTGGTCTCTTGGTTTCAGTGATTTCCCACTGCATAACATAGCTTCCCTGTTTTTTTTTTTTTTTTTTTGTTTTTTTTTTTTTTTTTTTTTTTTTTTTTTTTTTTTTTTTTTTTTTTTTTAATAAATACTTTCATGGTAATTATTCTGATGAACTTTGATCTATGGTACCGAGATTTTATGATTTTAAGCACAGTACTAGATTGGCGGCAAGGTCTCATAATTTTATAGTTGAAATGTCTGGATATAACCATAACTTCTGTGCTGATAGTTTTTTTTTTTCTATCACACTTCTCGCTGGTGAAACTCTCTTCTGGCTCCATCTTCAAAAATTTAAAAGAAATATATCAAACTTTATCCACTGTCTTAATTTTTGTTATTTTAACGTTCTCTCACCTTAATAGTGATTTTTTTTTTTTTTTTTTTTTTTTTTTTTTTCCCCATATTCTTTAATACTTAGTATCCGCTTTTTGCGTGTTAATTAATGGCTTTATTGCCTTACTGGGAGAGAAATAATTGATAAAAAAAATCAAGTCAGTAATTTATGAATCCATAGCAAAACCCCGGCTTCTCATCCCAAAAGTGTACAAAATCCAAGTCTCGTGTGTGTGTGTGTGTGTGTGTGTGTAAAATTAACATTAAAATTTGAATTTAAAGGCCATTGAACTTCAATGTTAAATTCCAATATATATGTATGTACAAGAAATATCTATTTCTGTCGGATACTTAATAAGTTTACGGGTCCGCTCAGTAAATCGACCCAACCTAAAAAAAAAAATGTTTTCTAACAATGCTACGGTCACGTATTTGATATATTTCATAATTAGGGAGTCCTACTATCCCATAAGACCCGACTATGTGAAGAAAACCTTAAGAAGGGTGTTTGTTTTTTAAAGTTGCCGCCAAAACGTAAAGAACCCATGAGGATCGTAGACGAATATGCCGAATTTGTGAATACAGTTTTTACTCGCTAAATAATCTTATTGTAAATGACATATTGTCTCAGTTTGAATTAAGACACTTGGATTTTCAATAGTAAATTTCTTTTTTTTTTTTCTTTTTTATGAAACATAATTTTGTGAGACTGGAATTTTGTCCAGTTTTTTGTAATAAAAGGGGTGGGGTTTTGTACTATTAGTGTAATTTGTATCTCTCTTATGTCTTCATTGCATTGAGAGTAGTCGAGGAATTTGTTGATTCTGTATTGCTCAGTTCATCTTTCTTTTTATGCTTAAAATACCATGTCACTTCAAGACAGAGGCGCTTGTGGCTCTTTACAACATCCTGTTTGTTTATTACGTTGGAATTGCCATAATTTTTTGAGAAAGATGCTGAAGTGAATTACCATTGTCTTCTTCAGCTGTGACAAAACATAGACACCTGCTTTGTTTGATGGTCTTCAAGCCTCATGGTCCAACAGTTCAGCTCCGAGAACTGAACCACCAAGCTGAGCCACGCATAGGATTTACGTTTCGGTTTCTCAACTGACGACCAATTAAGGCTACAGTGCTCAATTTGGTCTGCTATTTAACCCATATCTGGGGAGAGAAGATATATTGTGAGAAAATGAACGCAACAAACTTGATCGTAAATTGAACTCGCGTCTCCGATTTTACTTTCTGTACCGTACCTTCGGCATAATACCAAAAGTTTATGGAATGCAGTCAAAATCTAACCCTCTAATGTCAGTTGACAGATTCTATTATACAAAGCGGCATGTAAGCTATTTATTAATGTCAGTTTGCAAACGGTACCTGTTGGAACGGTGAAGATCAAATTCGACGCAGAAGTAATGGCCGAACACAATTTTACCGCAAAATAGCAGTGTACTCAGTAAATTTGGTTTTATTTTTCACCTTTCGCAATTCTTTTCATATACAATACATGATGACATTAATTGTAATAAGAATAATTAAATAAGTGTAACGAAAGCAAGTATTCAAATGTTAAGTACTTTTTATAAGTTTTGATATCAAATATATAATAATTATTATTATTATAATTGCGATATCCGTCTACCCTCAACATCCAGCAAAATAACACACGCACACACGTGTGGGTGCGTATATATATATATATATATATATATATATATATATATATCTTACGTCTATAGCAGTACTCGGAGTTTCGTGCACTATGCAATCATCAGGGGCATATTATGAAATCTAGCAAAATATTTATATACGTACATATCCATTGATACACTGATATATATTTAGGCAGAAATCCCTCTTTCATTCAAAATGACCCTGTAGTTTGTTCGTTTTTTTTTGTTTTTTTTGTTTTTTTGTGTTCCTATAATTTTCTTATTGAAAAGTAAAAATAAAATCATCCCTCTTGCTAATGCTCTAAAAGTATACAGAAAATCTCTCGGGCATTCAAAACATTTGGACAAATTCTACAAAATTCATGTCCAGAAATGAAGAAAATTATAAGAATACGAGAAAGAAAAAGTAAAGAAAAACAAACTTAACCGCAATACCTTTTTCAGTCGTTTTTGATGACACACACACACACACACACACACACACAAGAAGACATTTTTCTTAACCTTTAGAAATCCTTTCAGGTCAACACATCTTCAGAAGGTACTGTTGGCCAAAATAAATTGACATAGTAAAAAGATAACTAATGAGGAAGGCAAAAGTTAAAACCGGATTCAAATAATTTATTAGTAAAAAAAGAAAAATTACGAATAAAAGAAATAAGTTCTAACAAGATTCATAAAGGTTAAGAAAAAATGCTTTTTAGCTATTTAAATGCTCTTTCGTATCAAGTCTTTGTTATATGATATCTTGAAAATGACCCGTGAAGTGGCTGAAAGCGCTTGGAAAATCAAATATTATAATTGCTCCTTATTGCTAATAAAGAGAAAACATCTAAGAATACTGGAAAAATTAAATCGAAAATGAATAAAATCTTCCTTGTCGGTCGTTTGTAACGAAACCTGTTTATATCATATCTTTGTATATGAATACAAGCGCATTTTGTGTGTGTGTATCTCTCTCTCTCTCTCTCTCTATATATATATATATATATATATATATATATATATATAATATAAAATATAGGTACCGCCAAAGAAAAGCGAAACCTAATGTTTAAAATGAAAAATCTTTCCTGAAGATTTTATTTTAGTTTTAATTTCAAGCTAATTGATAAAATTTAATATTTCCAATAAGCAAAATACTTTGTTGTATTTCAAAACTAATTTAAATTGATTAAAAGAAGTTCTTTTTATGTTTTTCCGAAATCGCTAAAAATCACTCATTTTAATAATTTTTAACTATCTGTCGGCACAATGTAATTCTCTTTATTGAAAAAAAAAATCTTTCAAAATAGAATATACTTTTCCCAGACTTTATTTAAGGAATAAAATCTAATTTAAATTCTAATTAATCTGGTTTGAATCAAATATTAGTTAGTTTTAGTTAAAAAATATCGCAGTCGGGGACATATAAAAATTACATGAATATAACGTGACAGCCTTTTTTATATTTTTACTACCCATTCATCTTTAAAATTTAGGAAAAATATCCTCCTTTAATGTTTTATTGAATTTTAGTTACACTGGCTTTAACTTTACTATAGTTACCACTCTTATTTTCTGATAGCCTTGTGAGTGGATGTCAGTATTTACAAAAAGCTCACGTTTGAAAGAAAATTTCAAACTTTTGAAAAATATACTGTGGATCGTTCAATTGTAATAAGCTTTTTGTGATTAGTAAATATACTTTTTATTTAATAACAATATCATATAATAGTGTCCATATATTATTTATAAAAGCAATTGAATGCTTTTCCTAATTAAATAATGTCTTAGTTTTATTGATTTTTTATTTTGATTCAGTAAATTTTAAGCAGCAGGGGGTCTTGTTTCACAAAAAATAATTGATAATTGAAATTCTCCAAGGAGTTTTGCTTATAACTAAATACAAACATTTCATAAAATAAGTGGTTGGGGTTTAAAGAATGTAAAAAAAAGTTTTTTTAAGAATTTTAAAAAAATATTTAAAGTCTTGAATGGTTCGTTAAAGCCGACAACTTTTGCAAGAGTTTGCAAATAATGTATTATTTCACTGCAAAAAAAAAAAAAAATCCTCAAATTTTTCGTACGAGTTACGATCCCCGTTGACCAAAAATTTAAAGGCTCTAAAAAGGAGTGAAAATAACAACAGCAGAAAATCCGTTGCTCTTTCCACTTAATACTAACAAAAATATTTCAACGATAAAACTTTCTTTATTAAGTTTGGGGCATTAAGTATGCTCACTTTTTTACCAAATCTTTGGAGGTACCTATAGGTACCTCCACTAATTCGCTGAAAAAACAACATAGCATGAAGAAAAAAGTACCAAAATTAATAAAAAGGAAGCTTTGTCGTTAAAATGTTTCTAATTATTAAGAGAAAAGATCGAAGTATTTTTTAATTATTTAAGAATTTAATCCTTTCTAACACGTTCGAATTTTTCATAATTTTCTTTTTTTGTTTTTCGTCAGCGGGTAACCAAATTTTTACCAGAGTTTTGACAGATCTTGCTTTTTAAAAAACTGAGTGTGGTAGGACTGGTTTACTCGCCGACTACCGAACCATGCAGCAGGAAATATTTGATTACATATTTGTAGCATTCACTATATATATATATATATATATATATATATATATATATATATATGTGTGTGTGTGTGTGTTTAACAACTGTCTTCCGTCGTTCTACAAGCTTGTTGATACCGTTTACATAGAAACTTCCTGTTTTTTGTTGGAAGGAAGTTGAGATATTTTCGACTGACTGTAGTGTACGGAGTCAAATATTTTGCCATTCAAATTGTTGGAGAGACCGGAACCAATGAAAATCCGAAGGAGCGAAATCGGCTCAGTAGGATAGGTGCTTTAGGGTTTCCCCCATTTCAACTCTTTAAGATGCTGCTAGGTCTGTTTTACATTTTCTCTTACGTTGTCGTGATAGAAAATTACACTTTTACCAATTGCCCAAATCAGCCATTTTTCTTGAACCCAAGTCTCTTTAAATAAAGAAAAGTAACTGAGATATCGATTTTCAAACTCTTAGCAATCTCTTCCGTCAAAATCTTCGGTTTATTTTTCACGGTTGTACGCAGATCATCTTCATCGATATCAGGTCACCTGGATCTTGGTTGGTCGTTTAGGTTAAAATCACCCTGATGAAATCTGCCAAACCACTTTTGGATCGTCCAAGTAGCTGGAGCACAAACCATGGCGAAAGTGAAATTTTCCCTTTTACCATTTTGAAGCCATTCATTTGTGGACAAAACGTCAACATTAAACAAAATCTGACTCCCAACTGATCGATGCAAAGTTTCATTCTAGAACAGACCAGAAATCGGCATCGAAACAGACGTCAGTGTCAAGTTGAGGTCATTTTATATTAGCAATAATAATTGGGCACGAACTTCTGCAGTGATCTGATGAAAACGCATTCAATCAAGGCTCCGATGACACATTTTCTGCTATCACCAAAACAGTATCGACCCTGCTTGTTCCGTCGTTAGTTAATTAGTGTGTGCATTAGTTACACTGTTCGAACTATTGTCCCTATCCTTATTGCCATGTTTACGACGTTTCGGCCGTTATACGCCCCGACCTTCTTCAGATGTTAAGAATTTTGAACCGAACCCTTTATTTCGATTACTGGTGTATATCATTCTCATTCCATGTGATATGTTACTTTTAGGTGTCATGTAATTATGCCCCTTTAACCCGACTCACCACGTAATTAACCAATGCCTGTATCTCACCATGTAATTAACCAATGCCTGGATCCACTGGGCCATATGTTCTTGAGGATTCCCAGAACCTGAAGAAGGCTGGTGCGTACAACGGCCGAAACATCGTAAACATTACAATAAATATGAGGACAACAGTCCGAACAGTGTAAATAAGGTAAATACTACGTCATCTCAGAACCATCCGTCCGTGCATGGAGTACTGCTGCCATTTATGGTCAGGTGCCCCTGCCGTTCTCCTCAGTGTTCTTGACAAGCTCCAAAGGAGAGTGTAATGTGATAGGTACTGATCTGGCGACTCGACTGCAGCCATTTTCCCATCGTCGAAATGTGGCCTCCTCTGTCTCTTCTATAAAATACTTTCATGGCTTCTGCTCGGATGAGCTTAAGTCACTGATGCCTCCTCAACAGGTGTTTACCCGTGCAACCAGACTGGCAACTGGGTCCCACCCATTCATAGTCAGGTTAGCCAAATGCAGACGACAATTCTACTCCTGCAGCTTCCTCTCTCGCACTTCCCGCCTGTGGAACTCACTCCCGTATTCTTGCTTTCCTGACGGCTACAACCTCCAGAAATTTAAATGCAAAGTTAATACTCATCTACTAACCACTGGACTCTAGCTCTCTCCCCTCCCCTGTATAACCTTCCCTTTCTCTCCACCTATGTATCTGTCATCGCACCTGCTTTCTCAAGATTTTTATTGTTCCTTTCTAACTAGTTTGTACTCCTCACTCTTTTCTAATTAATCTTTTTACATTTATGTAACCCCCTGCACATCAGTGGTGTTTTCGCCTTGCTCGGGGTGAAATGATTAAAAAAAAAAAAAAAAAAAGAGTATAGACAAATACTGCGTATGTTACACTCTGCCAATACCTCGTAAATAATGGAACGTTATGTTTCGAATGCAAGAAAAGAGTTGAGTTAAATAGCAGGACATTGGGTTCTATAGCCTTGGTTAGCAATTAGCCTACCGCATAAAGAAATTGCAACCTACTGCGGGAAAATCTTCTGCCTAGTCAGTCATGTCTCTTTTGAGACATGATGTATAGCACTTAACTGACATCAATAATTCTGTAGCCTGATGATGGAAAATGGATTTATTTTGCAAAGCAAATATTTTATTTATCTTAACATATTGTTTTTCCTTGTCGGTACATTGTTGCCGCTCTCTCTCTCTCTTTCTCTCTCTCTTCACACACAAACACGGAGTGGACAAAATAATGGAAACCCTTTGAAATTTCAAGCAAATTTATTTCAGTATGGAGTAGGACTAATTACTCGTACAAAGTTTGAATTGTTTCTAGAAGTGTTTTTATCCATTTTTCAGTAAAAGAGTCTCCAATTCTTTCAGTGTTGATGGTGGAGGATATTGACTCCTCACTGATGTTGATATCTAGATACTGTGGCGGTCAGATATTCTACTTTACTAGAGAATGTTTCTCGTGCCACTCAGCTACAACTTTATGAATGGGTGCATTATCTTCCTGAACGTCTTAGTGGCTTTATCCCCAATGATGCTTCCAAGCTTTTTATTAGGTTTTAGTGTAGCGAATCCCAGGGACCCGCAGGGAATAATTTTGGGTATGTCCCTGGGAAACTCCATGGATCCTAGCTAAAGTTTCTTAAAAGTTTGCGTTAAACTACAGGGCTACAGATTGTCCCCACTATTTTCCGTCGTCCTAAAAAAAAAGCATTTTCATGCGAATCACTTAAATCGACGGAACAACTTTTTTTAATTAATAAATTCAAAAGAAAAACAGTATTTATGCTTAATCACAGTTCAATTAAGAAACTATATTTTTCAGAATTATGACAAAACAATGTTTTTAAATTAAGATAACTTTTTTTTTTAATCAACTGAATCAATAAATTTAAAACGAAAATAAAACAACGGCCGGCAAACTTCAATGAGTCCAGGCGCGTGAAATAAATTATTTAAAATAAAACAAAAAAAAAATGAACCAAAAAATTTTCTGGTAACATTGATGTGTATTTCATGCCACCCACACATTCCCATCGCCGAAGGAATGAGTAAGTGAAAGAAAAAAAAAAAAAAAGAAGGAAGAACGAGTAAAAAGTATTAAAAAAAACTAACATCAAATGATGAATGCGATGTTAATTATTAAAATTTACAAAAAATAAATAAATAAAAATATTGGCCTCCCTAACAGTCTGTCTGTATCAACCAATACAGGAAAAATTCTTTCGTCTTACTCTTGTCTGAAGACGTTTTTTGAAACCAAACTTAAAACGTTTTGCACTCAGAAGTATCTTAACAGCAAAAAAAAAAAAAAAAAAAAAAAAAAAAAAAAAAAAAAAAAAAAAAAAAACAAAAAAAAAAAAAAAAGTTTAAGTCAAAATATCTATGTAGCATCAATATTCAACATGAAGTTCTTTTTATAAATGATTCATGTTCGGTTACAGAAAGGAATAATTTAGTTACAATTTCAATAAAATTGATGACGTTGTTTTATCAACCAACAACAAAACTTTTATTTTGTCATAAATGTTACGGGATGATATTTTTTCAATGTGTTTTGTGAGACTTTAGCTGTATTTCTAGAACTTACAGATGGGAACGCTATCGCGTCCTTTTAAGACTGTTATGCGTCGGCCACACAGAACACACAGCAGCATCTCTCACTGAATCCAGGTAAAAAAAAACAAAAAACAAACCACCTTTCTTAAAGCTTTCTTTACATAAGGTCGGGTCTTATGGAATACCGGGACTCCCTAACTATGAAATATGTCACAATGTCGAATATGTGACCGTAGCATTGTTAGAAAAGCGTTTCTTTGGAGGTTGGATCGATTTATGATGTCACTAACAGAGCGGACTCATTAAACCCGTAAAGTACTCCCTCCAGAAATAGAGACGTGACTTTATTTTAGGTATTGCCACTCATTTTTGATAACTAACTTTTTTTTAAATTGAATATTTAAAAATAGAGAAGCTTTCTTTAAATTTTTATTTTAGTTTTAATTGAAAGGTAAATGATTAAATGTACTATTTACCTTAAGCAAAATACTCTTGAGTTTTTTCTTTTTATTTTTCAATTTTTTGGCCATTTTTGAGCGATCGACATATTTGTAAACAAAAGTTAATTCTCGTTTTTAAAAATCTTACAAAAATAATATATATATCTGTGACACATTATTTTTGGAAAATTATCAAATTTAATGTTAAATTAATCTGATTTACACAAATATTAAATATTTATAGCATGAAATTTAGAATAAAACTATTAAACACAGTTGACCTTTCTAACCTTTCCACCTTAATTGAAATGTGTTGAGAGATGCGAGAAAAGATAAGTGTATAGCAATCACAAGTGACATAGTTGTACAATTTTTTCCGGTAAGAGGAAGAAACCCTGAAACACGGGACCTCTTAATGTACGCATAGAAATTACCATACAACCCCCCCCCCCCAAAAAAAAAGAAAATTATTTTAAAAATACGATGGATAGATGATCTGTTTTAAGCTTTTCAATTTTCGATTAGTAAATATAGTCTTCACAATATAACCTGCTAGTCTAACGTTTACAAGTCTTGGAAATATTTTTAAAACTTTATAAATTTATATAATTAAAAAAAAAAAATTAAAACAGTTTTTTTTAAATTTCATTATTAATTAAATTTTTTTTTCGTCAAATTTTCGTTAATTTTTTTTTTCATTTATATTATAAATATATATATAATTATATATTATAAAATCAATTAAAAGCTTATCTAATTAAATAATGTCATAGTTTTATTGCATTTTTTTATTTTACTATTCGGAGCAGATTTTCAGTGAAAGTGGTTAAATGGTTTTTAAAAAAAAATACATTATTTACATTACACAATGACTTGCGTTTAACTAATAATCATTTTTGCTGACAGCATTTCTTGAAATTTCATGAATTTACGTGAAGGTGAAGGTAACAGATGTAAAGCCTTAATTCGTTATAACCTATCTTCGTGTACTATCTCCGTTGTTTGGTTACGTTTTGTAGCAAACTTTAGAAAATGTCTGTGTCCTTCTTCTTATAAAGTCGGGTCTTGTGCGGGAAATATGAAGCATACACCTGTCTTAAGGTGTATGGAACGTGCGAGAACATAGAAGTTCAAGCAAAACACAAAAGTCTTCGTATAAAAATACGTGTATGTTTAGGTCCAACCCTTTTACTGTGAAACCGATAAAATGTAAACAAATTCTACTCTCTCAGCTTCTTTTCTCGCATTTCCCGCCTGTGAAATTTTCTTCCATTTACTTGCTTTCCCGACAGCTACAATCTCCAAGCATAATCATGTCCTATCTCACTAACCTGCATCCTCTCTTTCATGCTCCTTTCTCCGTCCACTTCACTCTCATCAGTATTCTCATCCTTCTCTTATCCAGTCCCTGACACCCCCTATAACCTGTCACTCTTTCTCATAACTTTTCTCCTATGTAACCCCCTGCACAACAGTGGCAGTAAAATGCCTTGTTTGGGACGATATGATTATAAATAAATATATTTATATAAAAAATGTTTTCAATATTAAAGTAGCTAAATTTGCTGCAAAAAGTTCCCGATCGTAAATCGTATATTCAGTTTGAAGTAATTTTTTAGAGAAGAATTTTATTGAAATTGGTGTTTCTACTATTTGATATAGGAATGCACCAATTGCATAATTATTGCTATCAGTAATCAACTGATATTGAGTATAGTCAGACTGTTGGTGAGCTAAAGACTGAAATTAACTGATTCTGCTTTTAATATCGTTAAGTGAAAGTAATTCCATGTGACTTAATGTAAAGTTTAAACGTAGTATTACTGCATATACGTGTTTTTGTTTTTAATAGGATGACTATGGCTGCAAAGTTTGAGATTAATTTTTTTTATAAAAATCCAACTTGTCTAAGAAACGACGAAGATTCTCACTGTTCTTAAGAGATGGAAAATTCTGTATTATTATTTTGTTTAGGCTTAATACCTTCAGATCTATAACCCAAAGATTCGACTGAAATCATATCAAATGCTGACTTATTGAAATTTTTAGATTATCATGTAGGATTTTTATAACAGTCTCAACGTCTTTAATGTGTACTGAAGAATCATCACTGAAAAAAAAACAATATCGTCAATGTATGTAAATAAACAGTTAACATGTTGAAAAGTCTTCTTGTCCATTTATCTTTGAAAATTGGATGCTACATTTTTTTTAGTCAAAATGACAAAAAAAAAAATGTATTTGTATACATGCAATCCAAAAGGATAAATAAGTGGTGTTTTTTATTATGTTGTCATTTTTTCATCATATTTCGATTTCTGCTATGGTCGCACTACCTGCCAAGTCTGCGGGAAGACCTAAGGCAGATCGTGGTGTGTTGTTATGGCTCCATTTCATGTTTTTTCTATCTTCCCTAACATCCCTTGCGTTACATAGACAAAGTTTTCCTTAGAGTGTGGACTGTACTTAACAATACAATCTTTTGTATATCTCTTAAGCTGGGGTTTCCAGAGATTCTTTCAATGTGTTGTTTTGTTCCATTTTTTATCATTCCAAGTGCACCTACTATCACTGGCACAACTCTTGTTTTCAATTTCCACATTTTTTCTATTTCAATTTCCAGGTCCTTTTCGAATTCCTTGGTTGCTATGTTACAATCCGCTGGACAAGTCATATCAATTAATAGGCAAGTTTTTTTCTTTCTGGTTTTTAACAACAATGTCCGGCCTATTTGCTTCAATGCTTCTGTCTCTGTAGATAGTGTAATCCCATAGAATGGTGACATCTTCTATTTCTGTAACCGGTGTTGGGTGATGTTCATACCAGTGTTTGTTTACATATTTTTATTATCATCATCATTATTATTCTAATGTTTTGTCAGCTAGTTTAGCCACAATTAATGTTCAGGATGCACTATTTATTGCTTTTTTCTAATGCTGTTTAATACGTGGTAATCACGACGGCATTTGAAATTGACATCTGGCTTTGTTACAACGTGTAGGACGCTAGCCCATTCGCCATCAGGTGTAATGACACCATTGTTCTGTAATTTCGAAAATTCTCTCTTTGCTGTTTGGATTTTCTTTTCTGATAGACATCTTGTCTTGGCAAAAGTAGGCGCGTAATGTCCTGTCTGTATCGATTCTGTGGTACACTCTTGCATATTTGTTTGGGATATGGGGATATAAATGTTAGGAATATACTTTTATAAAGCCTTTAATGAAATCAGGCATATTATTACTCACGGTTAAGTTGATAGAATCGTTGAATGTTTGTTGTTTCCTTGAACACGATGTTGTGGCATCGATCATCGTTTTCTGTTGGCGATTTAGCAATAAACCAAAATTGTTTAGGAAGTCGAAGTGGGTTTTGAATGTCCGCTAAACTGTTATAGATAAACTGGCGCCGGTATCTATGAATGAAGAAAACCTTTTTTTGTCCTCAATGTTGTTTGTACACTACAGGAATCCCTTGATTAGTGCAACTAATGAAACATCGGTAACTAAAAAATCAAGTCGGACCTGAAGGAGATTACCACCACCTTTAAATTTTTTTCTTTCTTTTTGTCAGCGCAGTCTTTATCGGTTATTACATAAAGTTTCCGGTTATCCAAAAACAATTTGAAAAAATGTCACTATTTAAACAATTTTAAGTTTCTCATGCAACGTTATAGTAAATCGATCCTTCGTTTTGTAACCACTCGCGTTGGGGCCGCTTTGTATATATTTATTTATATTTTTTTGCGGGGGGGGGGGGGGGGCAAGTTGTTGCTCTTGTTTTTCAAGTTTTCTTTTGGTCTTACGATGGCATTTTCCTCGGAAAGCCCAAGAATAGCTTTATTCAAAAATTTCGCAAATGATTCAGTTGTTGAATATGCGCAAGCAAAAAAGTTAATTGCACAGGATCGATTTACTATAAGGTTGTATGAAAAATTAAGCCCCCGCCTCAATTGTTTAAATGTTAAAATTTTTACAAATTTTTTTGTCAATCAGAAATTTTAGGGTTTTAATCAATAAAAATGCACTGAAAAATGTAAAAAAAAAATTGATAATCAACCAATTTACAGGTGGTGGTAATGTCGTACCGGCGAGTGGTTCCAAAATGGAGGATCAATTTAACGTATGAAAAACTGAGCCCGCCACCTTAAAATTCTTAAAAATTGAAACTTTTTTCAAATTTCTTTTGTCAGTCGGAAAGTTTAGGGTGTAATCGATAAGATTACACTGAAAAAATAAATTTAAAAAAATGAAAAAAACAACAAATTTAAAGTCTCCTTCAGGTCCGCCAAAATCGATTTTCAATTGCTATGGTTAATCTGAAGAATGTTTTAGCGCTCAAATCGAAAATCGAATGTTTGTATTTTGTAATAATGGCAGAGTTATGGGTTGGGGAATGTCGTCGTCGTCGTCCGCCCAATTAGTTTCCACGTTTCGTTTGGCGCTGATGAACATTGGTCGCGGTTCGCATAATAAATGGGTGCACTACATATATTTTTGTAATTGTGCTTTTTGAAAAGGCTTGAGACAGTAAAGTTTTGCTGAGAATTTAGAAGGCACTTATGTCATCTGAATTTGGTTACACGTGCTTATTTTAGCAGTGCCTTGCACTAAAGACATTAATTCTTCCGCCAATTGTCCCAGCATGGTCAGGTTTAATTTTGTGTTGCTAACACAGAGGCGATGAAAGATGGTTATGCTTGGAAAAATTTGTGTAAAATTGTTGTTGCTTCTAGTCATTATGCAATCGACCACATTTCCTGAAGGTAAATTGATAGTCAACCTGTAATAATGGAGATGGACATTGTTACGTTACCACATATTTACTCTTAACCCCCCCTCGCATTAAAAGTATATACTGTGTAGAAACTATAACACATTTTTTATTTTGCCATAGCTACACTCTCTCTGATAACCTTGTCAAATTGGCACTTTATCTAATACATGTAAAGTTAAATAATGACCCATGGAAACAGGATCAGCTGATTGTGTCCCTGGTGTCTCGTCTACACGAATTTACTCGTGCTACTAGATTGGCAACTAGGTCCCACCCTTTTACCGTCAAAACAGTAAATTTTTCTCTCATTTATCACCTTTGGAACACCATTTCGTATGCTTGCTTTCCTGATAGCTACAATCTGCAAAAGTGCAACGCCAGTTGCCATATTTTGTCTCCTTGGTTCCCATCTTTCTCTTATTCTTTTCCCGATACCACCTGTGCCTTATTTTCATTTTTTCTGCTTTCCTTTCACTGTAACCCCCTGTGCACCAGTGGCGGTTCTGCCTTGTTTAGGGTAAAACTATTATAAAAAAAAGATAAAAAACTTCTTTCATCTGAATTTGGTTACACGTGCTTATATTAGCAGTACCTTGTACTAAAAGCATTAATTTTTCCGCCAATTGTCGCAGCCTGGTTGGATTTAAGTCTTTTTGTGTTGGTAAGACACCGGCGATGGAAGTTGGTTATGCTTATTAAAATGTGTTTAAAATTATATCGTTGCTTATCTCCAATCTTTTTGCAAG
This sequence comes from Ascarosepion bandense, assembly GCA_037127315.1. Lineage (NCBI taxonomy): Eukaryota > Metazoa > Mollusca > Cephalopoda > Sepiida > Sepiidae > Ascarosepion > Ascarosepion bandense. The sequence goes on along the minus strand of JBBBDQ010001642.1, from coordinate 501,382 downwards.
TTCCTGAAGGTAAATTGATGCCCGACCTGTAATAACAGAGGTGGACATTAATTTCTTTCGCAGTTCTGGATATGTTGTACGGTAATATGTAGTATAGACCTGGTTTAAAGTGTATGAAACATGCGGTCAATATAAATATATGAAAAGTTCAAACAAAACACAAAATCTTTGCACTATTTGGACTATTGACCTCATCTTTGTTGTCATTTTATAAACGTTTCTACTGTTGCACCTGGTTGTTACTAGCCTAAAATTGTGCGTCCTGTTACTGTAACTCTACGGAGCAAAAAGAGGAAGATTGACTTTCCCGACGAACGCGGCCTCTTCAGATCACGTGACTGTTTTTTATTGTCTTAATATTTATAATTTATTTTTATTGCTATTGTCTGTTTTGGTCAAGGGGAGGTAACTTTCTCTCTCTCTCTCTCTCTCTCTATATATATATATATATATATATATATACTTACGGGGTACTAGTACTCCCTATATATGAAATATATGACTAGCATTATTAGAAAGCCATTTCTTTTAAGATGGTGGATCGATTTACAATCAATTCCTATAAACAGATGAGACCCATAAACTCGCGTGAAGTTTGTGACAAAAATCGACATTATACATAAAAAAAAAGTGTTATAGATTGGATAATTTTTCAGTTTCACATTAAAATATAAAGGTTAAAGCTCTTTGAATTTTTAATGTTGAATTTTTTTCTTGGGCATGATGAGACTTATTTATGAGACTTGGATTTTGTCCTCTTTTGGTGTATAAAAAAAAATTTCGGAGTTTTGTTATGGATTCCAACAAATCTTTTAAAAAAAAAAAAAAAGTCTTTGGGGATTGGTACCGCGAAGTGTCCCAAAATGAAAAGAATATTCAAAAGTCATAGTAATTTTTAGCTTTTTTAGACCAGTGGTCGGGTTCATGATTTACGCACACATTTTAACTTTTCATGTTTTCTCTACTTCGTTTGTTTGCTTATTTATTTTATTGTCTATTTTACTTTTTGCCTGAAGCAGCTAACATTCCTTCTTTTCCCCACTCTTATGAAAATCGATGTTTCGCCTTATAGATCTTTCTTATTTATTTTTCAAATTTTAGCATAATTGCTTTAGTAATAACAGCAACAAAAAAGACTTGAATAGTTTTAAACCATGTTTTTGCTTGGTATAACACCGACCATAATTTGAAACTTTATTATTATTTTTATTTTTATGATGGTGACACTAGTAGCTTGTACCGAGTTTAAATTGAAATTTTACAAAGGGTTGAGCAAACTGCCTCTAGCGGTTTAACCGATTTTGAGAAGAAATAAAACTTTTTCCCCCTTCTTTTTGTTTAACAATCTATTTCAGTTTTCCACTTTTTTTTACTTACAAGTTCTGAAAATTGTTTTATTTATTTTTATTTTGTGCGTGCGTCATTTTTTTTTTTTATGCATGCACGCGTCGCTATTTATTAAGCCTCTTCTTTCTCACTTATCCGCTTCTACATCCGGGCTCTATTTATAAGGCCTCATCTCTTCTCTTTACTCGCTGGAAATCATTAACTTCTCCTGAGTATACTTTTCTTACTTAGGTAGCGAGTAAATGTTTTCTTTCTTTTTTTTCTTCCTATATTTTTGTTACTGCTACTCAAAAATCAAAAGATAAGTTTGTGATACAACTTTTATTCGTCTTCATTTCTTTTCGTTTAGCAATAAAAAAGGAAACAGAAAGAAAAGACAAAAGCATAATTCAAGATAGACATCTTTCCTTTTTTTTTTCTTTTTTTTTTCAAGAAAAATAAAAGGTTATCCTTTTTTGTCCTTGTGAAAATAACATTGCTAAATCGAGAAACAAACAAACAAAAAAAATGCTTTCCAAACTTTAGTTTTTGTTAGAAAGAATCATACAAAGAAAAAGAAAAAAAAAGGAACATTTGGAGAAAGTAAAGAAAAAGAAAATAAATCTTTCTTTTGTTTGTTAGTCATTTTTTAAAGAAAGACAAAAGGGGGGGGGGGAATGACAAAGAAAAAAAAGAGAATAAATTGTGTTAAAAAAAAAGGAATAATATTTTATTTTCATTCAATCATGTTGAGTACCGGTGTACACTTCTGAGGAATTCAATGAAAGAGAGACAGTGGGAGAGATAAAAAGAAATTTAATCTCTCTACTTTGTCTCTCCCTTTTTAAAGTGACTCAAAAAGGGAGTAGGGGTAAAAAAAGGAAAAAGAAGGAAATAATTAAATATAATCTATAGCTTTTCTTTTTGTCTTTTTTCGGAAAAAGTGAGAGACGATATGTCCGCTTCGTTTTTTTTTTTTTCATTTATCGTCTTCATAATTTTCTTTTCACTTTTTTTTCTCTGAACAAAAATAACATGAATATAGAGATAATGAAGTTAGTAAGATATAGAAAAGCGATCTTGTTCAAACTTCTTTCTTTCATTTTTAAAGAAAAAGAAAAACGGGAAGTGAAAAAGGAGAAAAATTATCGGCGAGAATAAAAAATGGTCCATGTTGGAATGAGTGGGGGAGTTATGGAGACTAGACACTATGGCACGTGCGCCCATGATGTGTACATTGTATAACACACACACACACACACACACATTCTAGCCAATCTTTCACTAACGACCTAACCCACTTGTGGGTTTTCTTTTCTGTTACAGCCATGCTTCCGTTTAAAAAAAGAAAAAAGAAAACGTTTGAAGAAGGCCGTATTAACTATACAAGTCTCCGCCCTCTAAAGCTTAATGCCTTCTTGCTTGTGAGTGCGTACATACAGCGGAGACGTGGTTATTCATTGTTAGTAAATACCCTTCTATCGTCATAATATGTCTTAACGTTTCAGTCAAGAGGTGTGAGCAATATCTGTCTTCTTCACACCCACACCAGCACACACTTTTTCAGTGAGTACTTGACTCAGCTGGGTCGGGTTAGTAGCTGCCCAGTCATTTGGTTCTGTTTGGTCTGGGGGCGGAGCGTCAAAAGAGAAAGAGACACGTGCTTGGAATAAAATAGAAAGGGAGGACCAAAAAAGAAAGCACGGACTGTTTTTTTTTTCTTGCTTGTTATAAAAATATCTAAAAAAAAAAAAAAAGATAAGAATAAAAATTCTTGGTACGTGACATCTTTCTTTTCTTTACTATAATTTTTCTTTCTTTAATTTTCACTTACCGTCTTTAAGCGGCAATCATTTCTCTGTCGTCTCTTTCTTTCCCTTTTTCTTTTTACCGCTGTGGTATATGATGTTCTGTTGTTTTTCTCTTCATCTAGTTTTCTTTATTCATCCTTCTGCATTTTTCTTCGCCGTCATTCATTCTTTTCCCCATCATTTTTCTTCGTTGTAACAATTCATTTACGCCTTCATTTTTTAAGAATTAAAAAAAAAATTTTTTTTTTACTTTTGTATTTTTTTCAATTCCATTTCTTATTCATTCCTTTGTCTTATTCATTATCTTTTATTTCATAAATTCAGTTCTTCAGGTAACCAATTCTCTCTTTTAACGTTGCTTGTTTTTCTTTCTCTTTTTTTTTCTTTACTCATTTTCAAACATTCTTTCCTTTTATTTTATTTTCAATTTATTATATTTATTCTAATTAAATTAATTCTGTTATTTTTCTTTTTCCAATTTCAGTAATTCATTAACTCATTCATTCATTCATTCTTTTCTCCTGTTTATTTTTTTTTTGTCTTTTTAGTAGAATTGCCGTTCATTTTTCATTCGTTGTCATTCACTTCTCTTATTGTCTTCATCATTTCCCCCTCCTTTCGCCGTCATTCATTTCCACCCCTCTTTTTTCGCCGTCATTCATTTCCACCCCTCTTTTTTCGCCGTCATTCACTTCCTCCCCTCTTTTTTCGCCGTCATTCATTTCCTCCCCTCTTTTTTCGCCGACATTCATTTCCTCCCCTCTTTTTTCGCCGACATTCATTTCCTCCCCTCTTTTTTCGCCGACATTCATTTCCTCCCCTCCTTTTTCGCCGACATTCATTTCCCCCCTCTTTTTTCGCCGTCGTTCATTTCCTCCCCTCTTTTTTCGCCGTCATTCATTCATTTATTTTCCCCCCTCTTTTTTCGCCGTCATTCATTCATTTATTTCCCCCCTCTTTTTTCGCCGTCATTCATTCATTTATTTCCCCCCTCTTTTTTTCGCCGTCATTCATTCATTTATTTTCCCCCCTCTTTTTTTCGCCGTCATTCATTTATTCCCCCCTCTTTTTTCGCCGTCATTCATTTATTTTCCCCCTCTTTTTTTCGCCGTCATTCATTCCCCCCCTCTTTTTTCGCCGTCATTCATTTATTTTCCCCCTCTTTTTTTCGCCGTCATTCATTTATTTTCTCCCCTTCTTTTGCCGTCATCCATTCTTTCTTTCTCTGCTTTTTTACTCATTTACTTTTTTATTTTTCATTTTCTTTTTTTACCTTCATTTTTCCTGTCGCTTTTTCAATGTTTTATTCTTTCTCTCTTCCTTTTTTTTTCTAATTCACCACAAAAAAACAGACCTTCTTCACATCCTCCCTCTCCAATACAAGATTTCTACTAATTCTTAACAACAGTTTATGTTGGGTTATCGACTAAGGTAAATAATCACAGGTAAGTTGAAAAATCCAACATAAAACAAAACTATTTTTTTGGTCTACAATCTTCATTTAGTCAATCAACTTTAAATTAATTTGATTTATTTTCAATTTAATTTTGTTCATGTTTGAACGGTAGATAAAATGAGCGGTTTTAAAATGCATTTAAAAATTAAAAAACGTGGACAAAATAACGTTTATTTTTTGTTTCTTTCTTGTATCACTTTAAGTTTTCAACCGTCTTTTCGTCTATTCTTCGCTTTTTATCTTTTTCACCCCAATTTTTTTCTTTTCGTTGTCCGCATCCCATCATTTGTATGTTTTTTCTTTCTTCTAGCTTTTACACCTGATTTTTTCTTTCATTTTCATTCTTTTTTTGTAAACTTTTCTCTTATTTCCCCCACTGACTCCTTCCACAGTCTCTTGACGTGCTCTTTTTTTTCCCTTTCTTTTATCCTCTCTCCTCACATCCGAATTCTGACCATTTTCATTTTTTTTTCTTTCTCTTTAACTTTTCAATGACTTTCATCGGTATTCGTTTTTTTTTTCTTTTTTACCTCTTCACTATTCATTCACTGTTAATCTGATATTTTTTCTCTTTTGGGTGGTGGTGGTTGGAGGTGGTGGGGAAGAGTTACGTGATGAAATCTTCTCAATCCAGTGAAAATAAAAAATAAAAAGCTCGTAAATTTTCAAACTTTCATTTTAAAAGTAAACAATTACTGAAACATCAGCATTAATCGCTTCAACAATTTGAATTGACCTGGAAATCCAGATTTTCAAACTTAATAAAATACACACACACACACACACACAGAGGTAACTGTAAGACATATTTACACTTCTTACAGTGTAAAGTTTACACTGTAGTGTAAACTTTACAGCAAACTGACCGCTCATTTTGGTGAGACATGCATTTACAGTTTACACACATACACGCAGGGTCTAAGCCAAAAGTTTGATACACTACATTTACAATTATGTGAACCTTTTTTTTTTTTCTTTTTTTTTTTTTTGTTTGTAATTTTGTTTGTTTTTCCTTCCTTAGTTTTACTAAAAGCAAACGTTCATAATTTTAAGGTACGGAATCCTTTAAAAAATCATGAGTTTAAGGAAGCAGAATTTTTCGGCGAGAAACTTATAGTGTTATTTGGAGGTCATATTTCAACAACTTTTTTATTCAAAACATTTTAAAACCTTTCTCCTGAACGGTCAGTCGTCTTATGTGTTCCAGATTAATTTTGTTTTTGTTAGATTTTTGCAGCTTTTTTAATGATGCCAAAACTTTTTGAAATAAGGGGGAGGAGGAAATTGTCCAGGATATTTTAGTGGCGGGGGTTGGTTAGTCCTCATCATCAATCAAACAATAATTGTTAGAATAATCAGTGAGAATTGATACATGCTTTATGTTGTTACGGCTAATCTCTCACCCCCTCACACACACTTCAGCTGGTACTTGAAACATCTTTTATAAATCAATCTGGAAGTATGGTGACCAAAAATTGACACAAACCAATTTAACCTTTCATAAGGAAGACAACCCTTGAGACATGTGACCTTTTAATGATAAGTCTCTTATAAGTTTCCATAGTAAAAGGAAATGTGCAGTTTGACATAAGTTAAAAAAAAAAAAAGTTTAGAAATTATTTTAAAAATCTTAATTCTAAATGATTTGTATGAAGCTTTTTTTTAATTTTCAATTTGTAAATAGTTTTTTTTAAACCAAAGACATTGAGTGACTGAAAGAAATTTGAAAGATGTTTAAAACTTTAATTTAGCAAAGAAAAAAAATTAAAACAATTCTTATAAAAATTCATTATTGATTGAAATTTTTTTCTTCTTCCGAATATGATAGCCTAAAATCAATTAAAAGTTTATCTACATTAAAAATAGCGTAGTTTTAATGCATTTTTGATTTTACTATTCGGAGATTTTCGGAAAAAAAATGGTCTCGTAATTAAAAAAAAATAAAATACATGATTTACATTCCCCAATGAGTCCTGCATTTAAATAATAAAAAAAACTGGTATAGGTATTAGGTACCTCCTCTAATTCGCTGAAAGATCAGCATAGCATGAAAGCAAAAAGAAAAAAATGGCCCTAAACTTAGTAAAAAAACAAAGTTTCATCATCAAAATGTTTATTATTAAGAGGAAAGATCAATTAATCTTTTCCTAATACATTTGAAATTTCAGTTAGAATTTTTTTTGTTTTGTTTTCCGTCAGCAATTCACCCCATGTTTAATGTAACTATCAAGGAAAACGTCACGCAAACCGTTATTTGGCGTTGAAAGACATTAATTTGAAAATTCTTGTAAGAATCAACTCATTGTATGAAATGAAACTTTCAGGACTTATTCACAAACAAATAAAACTAAGCAATTATTATTTTTTAAAAAAATCTAGATAAAAATATTTTTTGCATCTGTCAACCCCCACTCCAATTAATTGTGTAAAACTTTTAGAAATACAATCAAAACTTTTGGATAGCGCTCGTATATCAGAGAAAGGTGCGTGATTAAAACTCTTTTTAAAACTCTTAAAACTATTTTAAAAAGCAGGCTTAGAAATCATCTGTATTTGAAAGGAGAAAGAGTAAGGATAAATTAAAAAGAAAAATTTACTCATTGTGAATTGGTAAATCGAAAAAAATATTATTATTCACGACTTACAGAGAATTAATATAAAATTTTTATCAATTAGTTGATCAATGTTACTTTCAGCATCCAGAGTTTTGTAGTTGGAGTCGAGCCATCCACAACTAACTGCTTAAATTTTTCTTTTTTATATTCACTTATCATTGGCGTGAGTTTTTTTTTTATCATCATGTATGTATGCTTGTGTATGTGCTCATGTGTGGGATGTTATGATTGTTTGTCTCCCCCCCCCCCCACTTTACATGCACTCCTAGGACCTTTTTTTTTATTGTTGCCATTTGACTTCTGGTTTTTTTTAAACAGGCTGTCGTTAAAGTAAAAACAAAAACCGGATTTTTGCTCCTCACTCTTCAGATGTCAATCAAAGACAAAACATATGCACACAACAACTAAAAAACGGGGTTAGAATTAGTCAGGTTGTAATTTTTTTTTTTTTTTTTTTTTGTCCACGTCTCTTTTGTCCTTGATTGAGCTTTGAAAAATGAATGATAACCAATTTAACTTTTTTCTCAATATTTTGCATTTCACCACTGAATAATAGTTTTTTCTTTTTTTTTCTCACCCAATTTCTCCCTTTGTTTTAACATATTTGTTTATATTTTGATATATATAAATATATATTTATTTATTTACAATTTCCATTTTAAAATGTGGTAAACTCAGTGTTATACTAAGACACATATTTTTTAAAATTTTAATCCAAACCAAGTCAAATTGTTATCAATATTTCTTAAAAGCTTTCATAAAATCCAAGCAAATTTTTTAGATGAACTAAGTCTCAGAAAATTTGTTCTTCATTTTTAATTTCTCCTGAAACTTCATCAATCATTCACATTGAATGCCATAGAGAATGCTGTCCTTTTTCAGGCAAGTCCAAGAGGACATTTTTCTGCACACTTGGTGAGATTCTCCAAAGAATAGAGATGAGGTTAATTTTCTGGTTACCTGTCAATTCCACCTCCACAAAAAAAAAAAAAAAATGGCCATTTTATTCAGATTGTGCATGGCCTTAAATGTGACACATACACTTGTTTCTTCAGCAATGAGTCAAGTCGCAACTTCTACAAAGAGAGGCAAAGATCTGTATGCAGTTTTTATTGTGCATCAAATTTATATGGAAATTGTCAGGAAAATTGCAAAAGAACCACATGTGCGATTGTCAATACTTTTTTAAGTCTCAACAAAAGTAAAATGCACACTCTTTTATATTCACCTATAAAAATGTTGATTTTGGTATTAGATACCGTTTTTTGTTTTTTTTACTCACCTCATAATGAACAACCAAATCAGAAACATTAAATATCTCAAAAATTTCAACTTCTGCAATTTAGTTTATTACAACATTTGTTTTAAAATGCTATGCCCCTTCATAGGTGATCATGGTTCTCCACAGGTTCCGTTTTTTTATGAATTGCTACAATGTCTTTGAATTTTTCAGTTGTCTTTTATTTTTTTTATATCTATCTATCTATCTCAGTCAGTTCTTATCTATTTTTCAAATATATTTTGCAAAATACTTTTAATAAGTTTTACTAATAATACCAACACTGATAAATGGAACATCAGCTGACAATTCCACATATGTTGAGGTCATACTCCAGGTGGTTAACTGAATTTTTTGGTTTGTAATTTTAATTTATTCATGAAAATAACCATATAAGTCGTGCTGTGTTTTGGAAAATTTTAACAGCACATGCTCACTGAATGTAGTACGGACTCATTTTTGGCCAATGTTTTTTTGTGAGACACCTTACTAATATCAATAGAATGCCTTGAAAAACTGCAAACTCGGTGTGAAGGAAAAGTCATATTTTTTATTGTGAAATTCTTTGAAATGTTTGGTAACCTTTAAGATTTACTTCAAATTTATGCATTTTGTTATAATTATTTTTGGTCTCTTTATATAATATAATTTATTAAACTTTTAAGCCAATCTTCATACAAGTAGATGCTGAAAAGTTCTTGGCCTTGCCAAGAAGCTCTTCTACTGTTTGAGAATTTGGCAAATGGGTCTGGTCAATAAAATTTAAGCATCCCCTCATATGTAACAGTAAACCTTTTTACTGACTGATCTTTTTTTCTCTTAGTGTTACAGGACTCTTTATTTTCTGGAAAAAAAAATAAATACAAGAAACTTTAATTATTATTATATTGTGTGTGTGTGTGTGTATATATATATATATATATATATATATATATATATATATATATAGGGTTAAATTATAATGATGCTCAGTGCTAAAATTGTTGTTTTTTTTCAGTAGTTTACTGGGAGAAACGTATTTTAGGTGAGCAGATTTTTTGTCATAAAGTGCTTGATATCAAGATTGTTCCATACTTCAAAGTGAAGGCATTATTAGCCCTGAAGATTGTAATAATACCTTCATAAAACTTTGAAGTCTGCATTACTGAAATAACACTGTTCATCTAAGTGACACACTTTTCCACATTATATTGTATATGTGTGTATGTTTTTGTAAAATCATTTCACCCCAAGTAAGGGAATAAAACCACTAAGAAGCAAGGGGGCTTTCTGAGTGTTAGAGAATATGAGCAAAAAATAACATTTAAAGAGCGAGAACAATAAAGGAAAAGGAATTAGGAAGACAAAAGATTATGATTGACGTTGCATTTAATCTTTTATAGCTCAAAGTTGATTAGAAAGCAAAAAGGTAGAAGAGTCCCACAAGCAAAATGTGAGAGAAGAAACTGTTAGCATAGAAATAGTTATATCTAGCCATTTCAACTGCAAGATAAGACCAATCTAGTAGTATGCTTGAATTCATAAAGTCAAGGTATCAAAGCGAAAGACTCATCAGAACAATTATCCTGAAAACGTTTATAGGAAAAGCACGGGTAAGCTATGTTCTGGCAGTGTATTTATATATTTGCCATATGAAAAAAAAAATGCTGTAGCAGAAATAAAAGAAGTTTCATTTGGTGTGTATATGTATACAGTCAGTCAGTTAAGTGCCATACGTCATACACGCTTTGGGCGATCATGTCTCAAAAGAGACATTACTGACTGGGCAGAATATTATCCTGCAGTAGGTTGCCATTACTTTCTGCGGTAGACTGGTTGCCAGCCAAGGCTATAGAACCCAATCTGTTCTATTATTTAACCCATAACTGGAAAGAAGAGACGGATTAATACCTTTCTGAAGGGTATTTGTGCATAAGTGAATGCGAGGAATTAACTGGAATTTGAACTCCAATTGAATTCCTTGCATTCACTTACGCACAAATATATGTATACAGTTGGTTCAAAATATCAGTAAAGTCAATAATAACTTTTTGGCCATATTTGATCTTTGTACCCACAATGAAAACTGTGTCAAAATGATGGTTATTCCCTTGACATTGCTATTATTACACACACTGACTTTCTTCGCAATGTTTATGTCCAAGCTTATAATAATATGTGAACCAAATACAATGCAATGTTAATTTTTTACAAAAGCTAAAAAATAAATATTGTACTTGATTCATATAAATTTGAAAGGAAATTTTTTTTTTTAATTTCTAGAAAAATTACAAAATTACCAAAATTTATTATTTACCATTTTGTAAATAACTAGGAAACCAAGTTTTTTATTCCATCTTTATTAGATAACGTTTAATGTCTTTATCAGTTCTCATGAAAAAAAGAAAATGTATAAATCCATTTTCATATGTTTGGATTTTATTAAAATTATAATCATGACTTTTTAAACATTACTAAGGAAGTCAAAAGTGTACGCAGTAATAGTGGTGTCAACGGAATAATCATCTTTTTGACACATAATTTTTTTACAGATACAAAGATTAAACATTGTTATTTTTTTTCTTCTAAAATCTTGCAATGTCCTTTTAAAACATTGGCCATCATGACTCTGCAAAGATTCCATTTCTTCAATTTCTTTGTGAATTGTCATGACTTATTGGGAAAGTTAGTGGCATGGTTTTCCATTGCTGCCTTTACAGTTCTGAATTCACACTTGTCCTTCTAGACTGGCTGTCACCTAAGGCAAGAGAGTTCAATCTATTTAACCCATAGCTAGGGTTAGTGACCAGCCCGCACAGTACAAAACATTCCTGTGTTTCATTTTCTTTTTAACCCATCATATTTATGAAAGTAAGTGTGCTGCTCTTATTATTTTTATCTGTGCATTTATTATAAATGTCTAAATATAATTTTTGGATAAACATCTAAAATAGGATTTTTAGATTAAGTAGAAATAGACAAAGTACTAAAAAATCTTTTAAGATTTTTGTAAAGTACCAAAAAAAAAGCAAAAATAAAAAGTAGTAATAACAAGAATAAAATGTAGCAAAAGAAAACAAAAATAAAAAGTCGTAAAAACAAAAATGAATAACTAGTAAAAAGTACTGTAAAAAAAATAAAATGTGCTAACAAAAATAAAAAGTACTGAAGGAAAAACAAAAATAGAAAAGTACCCAAAAAATTAAATGTACAAAAAAAAAAAAAAAAAAGGCCTAGACATGGACAATGGAATAAGAACAATCTATCCTTATAATTTAAATAAAGAGTTCAGTTTAAAATGAAAAAAATCAACATTCTCACTATAACCAAACATTAAAAACAAAAAAAAGATACCTTAAGACCCCACCTTTTTGGCATTAAATAACCCACAGAGGTTGATATGCCATTAAACAAAACTCAAACTCAAAGTAGTATTTATGCCTATTGAGTTTCACTCACAAGGCTTTGGTCAACATCTGGTATGGTCTTCAGGCACTTTGCTAATGGTGCTCTATGCAAGGATCATCTCCACTGGCTTCAAGTTACTTCCCTGACAAATCGAACCTGGTGAGATTTAAATCTAGTTTTTGTAGCTGGTATGCTAATGTTCTTGCCAATGTTATATATAAAGCTTTAAGTTTGGCACAAGATTATTAGCATGGCACGTTTTGTAAGAATCAAATGACGTGCAGCCATAATAAATTAATAGGTAGGTACAAACATATACACACACATGTATGTAAAGTCTTTCAAGGATAAGCTAAAATTTTTCCGTTTTCTATTCTTGATGGGTATTTTTGGATAGTGTCCAAGAAGAGAGGTGCTTCCTATAATCCGTCCCAAGCCTCGTAAATAAATCCTTATTATCACATGATAGAAACTGTTAAGTCTTGCTATATGTAATGACAATGACTACCACTGCTGTTTCTGCCCCAACTTTTTCACCATTTTAACATGGACAAATGCATTTCTCTGTTGTTTAAGACTGACACTTCTGTCCAAATTCTCTGCAATTGTTTCTTTTCTGGTTTCTCTCAATGAGACTGGCTTGGCCTGTACTGACCTGCTGACCAGTAAAGACCACAACGCAATACATCATACAACTCTTTGGTCCTCAGGGAGGGGATGCTTACTGTCCATCCAACTGTACATGGAGGCATTACATTGACCCATGCAGTGGCGCGGCAGATCTTGCCCCGAACAAAACATTTGGCTCACCATCATCTTTACCCGATTGCGAGATCAGGCAGGATGAGTTTCATAATTGTCTGTATTCCCATGCAAGCGTTTTACAAGCTTCTTTGAACTATGTCCAAAATGCTGCCTGATGCAAGATGATTTTGATGTCAGATGCCCCAAGGGAATGTAATGCAAGACTTTTGTTCCTTTTTCTTTTTTTTCTTCATTTTGTCGATGCAATGATAGATCTAAATGAGTGCTCACTTAGCATTTCCATCATGGTCTGGTTACACACCTTACTAACAATTTCAGCCCACTCAGCATTATTTTGGTTATAAGGTTGACTTCGCTTACACTTACAGCTTTTGTTCAGTTTTTATATATCCGTATATAGTTTATGTAATCTGTGATAACATAAGACTTTGTGGATGACTTGAATGCTAGCTGTTTATAGAACCCTTGACATAAAAAGTAGGATTTATTAAACAAATACATCAAAAGTTTCATTCCTTCTAATGATTCCATATATAGTGATCGAGCAAATGTAGCAATGTTTTACTATAGAAATATATTGGAAATGATTTTTGTATAAAAATGCATTGCAGATGATTTGAATACTAGCTATTTATAGAACTCTTGGTGTTAAGGGTAGGATTTATTAAACAAATACATCAATAGTTTTATTCCTTCTCATGATTCTATATATAGTGATCGATCAAATGTAGCAGTGTTTGCTCTAGCAATGTATTGGAAATGATTTTCGTATAAAAATGCATTGCAGATGATTTGAATACTAGCCGTCTATAGAACACTTGCTATAAAGGGTAGGATTTATTAAATGAATGCATCAAAACTTGAATTTCCTCATTCTATATATAGTGACAAAGAAAATGCAGATTTGTTTTCCTATAAAAATGTATTTGAAATGCTATGACAGACAGGATTTATTAAACAGATGCATCAAAACTTATTTCTTTTAATGATTGCATATATAGTGACATAGCAAATGTAGATGTTTTTTTACTATAGAAATGTATTGTAAATAATTTCACTAGAGAAATACATTACAGATTATTTGAATACTTGCTGTCTATAGAACTCTTGAAATAAATGCTAGGATTTATTAAACAAATACATCAAGATTTTCATTTCGTCTAACAATTCCATACATAGTAGCAGAGCAAACGTAGCAGTGTTTTATTACTATAGCAAGGTACTAAAAATTATTATTTTACTATAGAAATGCATTGCAGATGATTAGAATACTAGCTTTTTATAGAAACCTTGGTGTGTGTGTGTATATATATATATATATATATATATAGAGAGAGAGAGAGAGAGAGACACACACAGCAAATGTAGCTGTGTTTTATTAGCAATGTACTAAAAATTATTTTACTATAGGAATGCATTGCAGATGATTAGAATACTAGCTGCCTATAGAAACCTTGTGTGTGTGTGTGTATATATATATATATAGCAAATGTAGGTATGTTTTATTATAGCAATGTACTAGAAATTATTTTACTGTAGGAATGCATTGCAGATGATTAGAATACTAGCTGTCTATAGAAACCTTGTGTGTATATATATATATATATATATATATATAGCAAATGTAGGTATGTTTTATTATAGCAGTGTACTAGAAATTATTTTACTATAGGAATGCATTGGCAGATTATTTGAATACTAGCTGTTTATAGAAACCTTGGTATAAAGGGCAGGAATAATGAAACAAATATATCAAAACTTGAATTTTTCTCATTCCATATATAATGATAGCAAATGTAGATTTGTTTTCCTATAAAAATGTATTGAAAATGGTTTTATTATAAAAGTACATTACAGGTTATTGGAATACAATCTATTTATGAAACCCTGATATAAATGGTTGGATTTATTAAGCAAATACATCAAAACTTGAATTTCTTCATTCTATATATCGTGACAGAGCAAATGTAGATTTGTTTTCCTATAAAAATGTATTGGAAATGCTATGACAGGATTTATTAAACAAATGCATCAAAAGTTTCAATCTCTCTAATGATTCCATATATAGTGATGTAGCAAATATAGCAGAGTTTTACTATTGCAGTCTATTGGAAATTATTTTACATGTGGAATACATTGCAGGTTATGGTAATACTATTCAAGGAACCCTGATATACATTGAAGGATTCTTTAAATGTAACAGTATTTTAATATATATATATATATATATATATATATATATATACATACACACACACAAAAAGAAAACTATTGATATGCAATCAACTTATCTTAATGTATTGAACTCTTTTCAAGAATAGTTCTTGATAAAAAGGTTAGGATTTCTTATATTTTCAATATGGTTTGATTTTTTTCAAACTATTATTTTCATCTTGGATTATAGATGTTATAGACACAATGTTTCAGCCAGGTACCCATAGCCATCATCAGGTGTACATTATTTGACTGACTTGAGTGGTCTTGTGATTGTTGTTTTGTCTCTTAATATCAGTTCTTGTTTGTTTATGCTAAACCAACCTTGTGTCTATAATAATCAAAACTAGAACAATATTTCATATAATTCAAAGTGTATTGATAATTCCTCATCTGAAAAATAAAATATAAAACTATTAAAAGTAATACAAACCTGTTAGGATAACAAATGTCATATTTATAAAGGGTTAAAAAATACAGTACTGATATCTTCTGGGATAGTTGGTTAAACATGTTTTACTCTCATCTAGTGGTCATGAATTCCATCTTTGGTTCAGGTAGTAAAAACAGTGTACACTAATTTAGTAGGAATAGGCAAAAACTTGAAGATCTCGATGCCAAAATGATGCCAGTTGGTTTTGTCATTTGATCATAATTGTGTTATTGGCACACAAACAGCCTCCAAATATTTATATAGATTCCATTATTTTGAATAAATTCCTAGGTTTTGCTGCTAAGAAAGCTGGTTCACTGTGTCTTCGCAGACAATTTTTCTTGTCAGAATCCATCTTGTATATTTATAAATCTACCATTCCTCTGTTCATTAAAGACTGCTGCCATCTCTGGCCTGGTACTTTGACTATATATATATATATATATATATAGGGTGTCCATAAAGTTTGTGTGCACTTTAAAAGATTTATAACTTTATTTGTATTTGCGATAAAATTTTTTAAAAAAGGATTAGGAAGAAGCAAATCTATATTTTTAAGGTTTTATTGAAATTTTATTTAAGTTTCTACTTGTCCTCCATCATTAGCAATACAAAGGGTAATACGATTTTGCAGTTCACTGGCCAACTTATTTACAGTAATGCCTGAAATGACATTAGTTCAATAACTACACTTAAAACTAGGTACATTAAACTTTAAAACATTTTTACAGATCATTTCTATCACAAATACAAATGAAGTTATGAATTTTTTTAAAGTGCACACGGACTTTATGGACACACTATATATATCTAACCGTACTGATGAGCTGTGATACAGTAAAACAGATCTGTCTGCGAATGACAACACTCTCACACCCTGATTGAGCACTCTGGAAGAATGGTAGACTTTGAAAAAACAGTAGCTACTCTAGCACCTTCACATCGCTCGTTCAGTAATGAATTAGAGCACTCTGGCTATTGGTGTATGATACAAGCTAAAAAACTCTGCCTTCTGATGAGCGCCCATAGCTCAGTGGTAAAATCGCCAACTGATGCCAATTCAGTCAGGTTTCAATCCTGGGTTAAAAAGCAATCGGATGTCTAACCGTACTGATGAGCTGTGATATAGTGAAACAGATCTGTCTGCGGATGACTATATATATATATATATATATATATATTGTGAGAAAGTTATAGAACACGTAGATTTTAAACCCACTGTTCATGCATTTACTTTTATAAAGAGTGCTTGATACAACATAGAGCTTTATATTGTAATAGTTGTTACAATGGTTTATAAAAGCATAGTATCACTACACAAATGTTTTGGAGCAATATGTGCCCCTCATCTGGTGATAAGTAGAAATATATATAATCTTGATAAAATCCAAAGAATGATATAATGATTTACTAATCAAAGCTTAGATGTTGCACAAGGACAAAAGCATAAAGCACCCAGTGAGGATCAAACTCACTACTCAGTTGTTATTGATTTAATGAGTCAGACTTCTTAACCATGACACCATGTTGCACTGCCCAATAGAAAAGATATGTAAAGTTATTGTTCCTGAACAAACATCTCGACTTCTTACTTTGACTTGGCTTCTTTTATTTTTTTTATAAATATTTTCATGGCAGTTATTTTAATGAGCTCTTCTTGTTTGAGGATAAACCTTTACTTCCATTCTAAAAACTGGGGAAGGAATGGCAGCAGATCTTATCTGCTCTTATTGTGTGTGTGTGTGTGTGTGTGTGTGTGTTTTTAATCATTTCACCCCAAGCAAGGCATTCCACTGCCACTATTGTGCAGGGGTTTACATAGGGGAGAGTGGTTAGTTATAGGAAATGTCAGAAGGAGGGTGATAGACGGATGAGGATACCAAAGATGGGAGTTGGGTAGATGGGAAGAGTTTGAGAGAATGGACACAAGTTAGTGTGATAAGAGGTGTCTATTGACCTTACATTTAAATTCCTGTAGATTGTAGCTGTTGGGGAAGCAAGTATATGGAAGGGAATTTCACAGGCGGGAAGTGCGAGAAAAGAAGCTGTTAGAGTAAAAATTGTGGTTACATTTTATCTGTTTCACTGTAAAAGAGTGGGGCCTAGTTGCTAATCTAGTATCTCGTGCAAATTCATACCTAGGGTGCACCAGTGATTTAAGTTCATGAGAGAATCAAAGAAATGATAATTAGTAAATAAAATTTCAGAGCCCAGTTAGTGATGTTCAAAGTTTAAAGCTGAATTAGACTTTCGAAGGAACTGGAAACCCAATCCAAAACAGGAAACCAGGGATAAACCTCTACTCCTGTTCACAAGGCTGGAAGATGAGTATGAACTAGAGGATGGGTGACCCTATCTAATTTTATTGGAAGAGAAGGAGTGAAAAAAATAATAAAGGAATAAAATTTCAGAGTTCTAGTGAAGACTTTACAAGTGTATATTTGAACCAGGAAGAAGAGTTAATACTGTTAACTCTGGTTAAACAATGTCAAGCCTGGTCAGTGTCTACATGAGTGACTGGAAATACCAGGTGTTATAAGCTTGAATGTGCAGATGGTATAATGGATAATGGTTCAGAATTGTTAATTGGTGAGCCAAGTTCCAATTTTTGTTGTGTTTATTATATTCACTTATGTGCGGATTAGTAAGAATTGTATCATTAAACAATTCTCAAAAAAAAAAAAATTTTATAATCTACAAATATTTTCTGGCTTTAAATAACTTGCAAAAAGTTGATAAACTGTAGAAAATCAATCTATTCTTTAGTTTTCTTTAAGTGTGCAATCTGCAAGATTGCACATTTAAAAGCAAGAGGTTTTCAGTTCTTTTTTTTTTTTTTTTTTTTTTTAAATGAGCAAGTGAAAAAGAAAAAAAAAACCCGTTTGGCTCCACGGATGTGTGTTGTGGTACAGTGGATATCAGCTCGGAACGAGAAATCGGGGAGCTAAGTTCGAATTCCAGTTGAATTCATTGCATTCACTTACGTGCAAATACCATTGGGAAAGATATCAATCTGTCTCTTCCTTCCAGTTATGGGTTAAATAACAAGACAGATTGGGTTCTATAGCCTTGGCTGGCAACCAGTCTACTGCAGAAAGCAATGGCAACCTACTGTGGGATAATCTTCTGCCCAGCCAGTCATGTCTCTTTCGAGACATGATCGCCCAAGCGTGTTTCACGTATGGCACTTAACTGACATGAAAAAACTGATGCTCACCTGACAAACTGAAGGCAAAACGGACAAGAAAACAGCACGTGACATAATTAGTGGCCTTGAGTAAATGACTCACGGAACAGGTTAGAAGAAATAGCAGCTAATATTTGAAAACTACAAGGGAAAAGAAATTGTGGAGAGCCATAATCACCAACGTCTTGAGGGTGCATAAAAAAGAAATTACAATAACTATGTTTAAAATTAGGCAACGCTTCTCACTTGTACGGCATTATCAGGGTGCATTAATTTTTGTTATTATTCTAAATGAGAAAGTGAAATATACAAAGCTCAATCTTTTGGCTGGGTTGTTCTTTTGCAGTGCCAGAGTAACTATTAAAAATTGAACGATTAAAATAGATTCTGAAGGTTAAAATACTCTAAATGTTGCTGTCACTAGATTATCACTATATCTGTGGCAAAGAAATCTTTTGAACAGGAGTAGAGGTTTATTTTTTCTTTCCTATATTTACATTATTTGGACTATTGTCCTCCTCTTTGTTGTCATTTGTATGATGTTTTGGCCGTTGTACGCTCTGGCCTTCTTCAGGTGCTAGGAATTTCCAACCGATCCCTTTATTTACAATCACTGGGGCATATCATCCTTATTTGTTGTGTAAAGCCTTGATTGGAAATCATGAGTTATCTCCCTCTAGTCCAAATAATGAAAATACTGTAAATACTACCTCATCTCAGAAATATAGACAGACCCTTCTTTCCTGTTTAGGATGAGGTTTTTTTCTTTTAAAGTCTTTACATTCTTCCTTTACAGCCTTGTATCTTAGTGGTTTCACATCTTGCTTGAGGCGATTCAATTGAAAAAAATGAAAAAAAAAAGTTTTGATGAGCTCTATTCATTAGACCAGACTTTTATAGTTAAGATGCGACTCCTATGTGGTCAGATCACCTTCATTTCCTCACTATTTCAACTATAAAAAGAAATTTATACTCAAATAGTTCTTTTTTCCAAGAACTGCTACTTTGTAGAACAAACTCCCACACAGATGCTTCCTTGAACTCTACAATCTTAACCTCTTGAAGTTGTCAGTCACCATGTATCTTCTTTATCCTCATGATCTTTGTTTACCACCAACTCGCCTTTCACTCGTATTAGACAGCATTCATCATAACCTTTTTGACTAATCTCCTCCCTTGAGTGGCTCTTGAGCTTTGTCTTGGACAAGCTATAGTATAAAAAAAATAGTTTAACTTACAGTTCATAGCTTTCAAGTACAGCACTCTTTCCATTGCTCTTTGGCTGTAACTTGATGTTACTCAGTCAGGTTCACTTTACATTTTATCTGTTGTTGCTCGCCTGACTAATTTATTCTGATATAAACATTGAACTTTTTGCAAATAAGAAATGATCCATCTTTTTCAACCTCTTTACTCAGTAAATTTGGGCAGTGCATAGGTCATACACAAAGAATAGCTGAAATCAGTTTGGTTATCTGAAATATACATACACACGCATATTCTGAATTATTATATATGCAATATCTTCCATCACCTTTAATGCCAGTGAATAGAAACCGTACTAATGTCATTGCCAGATGCTTACCAAACATCTGTTGGCTTCACCTCAAGCTGCTACCTTCTAGAGGAGGGTTGGGTTGTGGTGAACAAGGTCCATTCTCTTACTGGACTGTAGCCTATTGGTCAATTGTTGGTCAGGCTTTTGGTTGGCTCACTCTGAAAGGATGGCTATTCGTGGTCTGCCTTGGCTATCAAATAGACCATGCAAGGTGCTGTATGTGCACACCTTACAGAAGTACCTTGACTTCTGTCTGGAAAAAGAGGAAGAACTGGGGTGGAAATGGTGGCTGATTTATCAAAGCTTCTCAATTTTTCAACTTTAACCTTTTTCTCTGCTGTGTACTCTTTATGACGGCAAAGAGAAGAGATTTAATGTACAGTCATTGTTTGGTGTTGATTGGAAGTGTTCCTTGCAAAACTTTGAATGTCTTATGCCAAAAGATTGTTCCTCAAAGAATGAGAAAAGACATTTTGGCATTGCTTGTCTTTCTTTTCAGAAAATGGTAATTTGAGAAAAATTTTTTTTTGTTGTTTTTTATAGAAGTATACATTATTTAGAATTCTTTACCTATATAATAATTAAAAAATAATGTAGCTAATGAAGAGTGAAATATATATATATATATATATATATATATTATTAGTATAACGTTATTTTATTACATAATATTTTCAGGGATTTAAATAGATGTCAAGTTGGTGCAAATGTTTCCGGAATTCTTCTTTTGAAAACTAAAAGTTGAAAAATGTATTGTGGCTGGGAACTTTTATATGCACTTTGTCTTAAATATATAAATAGTTTATTTACTGGCAGGGTTATAAAGATTGAAATAAAAATTAATTTTAAATTCAAAAATATTTTTTTAATCTATCTACATAAAAGTTTAAACATTTATATATTTTAAACTAGCAGTATAGCCTGGCATTGCTCGGGTGTAATGAAAGCTTTAAAACTAATCCCATGGTCCTGGAGCTCAGACTCTTTGGATGTTAGCACGAAAGACTAAAAAGTAATAGTTGTTTCCAGTTAAAGTGAAACCGTAGACTGAAAGAAAAATGAATGGATGTAAGTCAAATTTTGATTTCCTGATATCGATATCAAATAAGTTTCTTTCGTCGTAAACTGAATTTTGAAAGCTAAATAAGTCCTCTGAGTAAATGGTATCATGGCTGAGACTAAGAACTACAATTATACCTACTTAGAGCCAAACCTGAAGCAAAAACTAAAATAAAAGGGCTGAAAAAAATACAGACATACAGGCAGATAAACAGACACACACAAACATCTTGCCTTTTATATATATATATATATATATATCAATTTTCTGCACTATTGTAAGAACTGCAACCTTGAAACTTCTGAATATCATTTCTTATATCTTTGTTTATGAGTGTCTCAAATTTGATTAAAATCGGACCACTGCTTCTATAACCCAATTTTTTTCGATTATCGATTTTCGATATTTATCAGTGGTACCTTGACACAAAATCTAGCTAAGAACACTCGCAGACGCTTATAGTATAACTGTGTAAATTTTCAAGAAAATTGGTTCAGCCGTTTAAGAGTCTATAGGTAATGGGCACACACAGACACACACAAAGTTCCATTTATAAATAAGTTTATATATATCCAAGGATTCGGTAAAGTTAAATAAATGTGAAGATGAAAAAGTATCAGCATAAGGAGTTGTAAGTAGCAAGTATTACAGAAAGCTGTGGAGAACCATGACCACCCATTTCCAGAAGTGACTTAACATATTGAAAGTTAATGAACTTGATAAATTGAGACATAGACGAGTGGTAAAAGATCAAGAATTGCTGAGAGAAATGAAGGATGCTGTGGAGAATCAATATCCAGAAAGGGCATGGCATAAAGTGAGAGACACTTCCCACATAGCATGTAGATATACAATAATTATTTTGCTTGTTATACTTATAACATTTCAGCTGTTATGCTCTCTAGCCTTCTTCATTCTATACTCAGAAACTTTCTTATAATGTTCAACCAAACCCATTATTTAGTTTACAATCATAATTTTTCTTGCAGAGGGGAGATAACTCATGTCAGTTAATATTTACAAGTTTTATTCACCATGAATTATTCTCCACTCTGTAACCCTTATCCCACAAACAAATATTGCTAGCCTCTCACTAGTTTATCACTGTTACTGTGCCAGATATTCAGATGAGTTACATTCTTTAGTTCCACCAGCTCAAATCTTCACAGCTAAGACCCACCATACCATGTTCATGATAGCAAACTATCCCCATTCACTTTGTCTTTCTTTGATAAGGAGCCATTTCCACTCAAACAACTTCTGACAAGAACTATTATTTTGTGGATCAAACTTCGAAGGAGATGCTCCCCTGATGACTACAATCTTAGTCTCTTTAAGTCTAGGGTCAACCAATATTTATCTCACATATCTTCATAATAGACATTTTTTACCTCATCTTTTTCATTCCTTTCAACAACCTCAGTTTTGTTTTGAGTGGCTCTTGGGGCATGGATTAGGTGAACTAAAATAAAAAAGTTGTTTTTTCCATTGAATTAGAGTATAGACCTTTTTAGCATTGCCAAACCCAGAGATTGTACCAATGACTCTCAGAGAACTAGATATGTTTTAACCAATGATTTAATCCACCATGTTTCTGTTGGACAATCTAGTGTTGAAATTCTGGAGCTTTAGATCTTGTCAAAAGTCATATTAACAATATAAAAGAGAATTAGGTCACTCAATAAGAGATTTAGAGTTGGTTGTGTGTGGTACTGTAAACCCCAGGAGTTATCCACAACTGGCTGTTGAGAGAAGAAATTCTACATACAGTAGGTGGCGCTGACAGTCTGTATATGAACAATACTGGACAAGTATTAGCCAATAGTCAGCATGGGTCTGAGACTGGAAGAGCTATATAACATCATTTTTTTTTTCTCAGTCAAGAGGGAGTGCTTTCAAAGTGAGGACATGCAGAAAACACAAAGATGATCACAAGCTATTTCGGCTGTGGGAGCTTTTGTTTGCCTTAGCCATTGTACAGCGAGTCTGTAAAGCCTAGCCATTACTAGAATTGCTTTTTCCACATATTAACACTTTAATCTAGAAAAAAATGCTGTCAGGTTGTGCATAATCTTCAAAAGCAAGTCAGGGTCTTTTTTACAAGCTTCTTCAATGAAACTGATCATAAACTTTCATTCTTGTATAGGGAGGTCACTTTGAAATGCAGCCATTTCCTCCCAGAATTATCTAACAAAATTAGGTGCCTTGAATAAAATAATTTCTTGAACCTGTCAGAAATATGTAGCTTTTATGTTGCAATAAAGATACTTGACTTAATTACTCCACAACCCAGCTACAGGTAGGTACATGCTCAGCACTAAATCCTTGTTCATAAAAAAACTGAGCAACTAATCTTCTGTTGTCTCCAGCCTTTGTAACATTTTGGGTGTGGAGGTAAAATATTTTCAAAACTCAAACAATTTAAAATGTAGACTGAAAAACAAGTGGAATGTTACATCTGAACATTGAAGAGCTGCAATTACACTGGTCTGTGTATGGTGGCGCCACCTACCACTCTGCATGAACAGTGTTCTCCCTTGAACGTAGTTTCATTGAAGAAGCTCACCAGTAACACATCTCTCTGTTTTCAATCGGCACCTGATAATTATGTTGTACTCTTAGTTGTGATACAGGTGAGGGAAATAAATATATCTATATATATATATATATATATATATATATATATATATATATATATATATAGACGCTCGTGGCCTAGGGGTAGAGTCAGCGACTGACACCAATTCAGTCGGGTTTCAATCCTGGGTTAGGAAGCGACCGGAGTCTAAGCTGTACTGATGAGCTGTAATACAGTGAAATAGATCTGTCTGCGGATGACTATAGTATATATATATATATATATATATGAGAAAGAGATGAAAATTTCCTGACCCCCCCCTTCATACAAAGAACGATCTACACACCCTTTTTAATTCAAAAGTTGTGTTTATTTTAGTTTGTGGTTGTTACTCATCTTCCATCATGTTTTTATTTTTATCAATATTTCTCTTCTTTTTTTGTATGCAATTTCGGCAATGTTTCTTTTTTTTCTTAGTAAAATTACAAATGATAACGTAAGGTGTTCTGCACATCTTTTCCTGTTTATTTTATTCTGCGCATCTTTTCCTTTTTTTATTATTATTAAGGAAGATAACTCACAAAGTAGAAATTAGGTTCATGTAAAAACATGACACTAAACATAAGGGCCAAAGGCGAAACCAAAATCTTTGGGCATTATCCAATTTATTACTCTTTGTTTATCTATGTTTTGGTAACCAGCCAAATGCTAAAACTGTTTACTTTTTTTATGAAATTTGACACAAAGACTTGCAGAAACATTTAATTAGAAATATGCTAATTTTTCTTGGGTATTATGTTAATTATGATGGGGAAATTAGCAGTTTTCACACAGTAAACATTTAGCATTCATTGAGTGAACAATTAGTTTGGACTTTCGGTTGAAATTTATAAAACCTTTCTCTTAAAGCAATTATTCAATAAAATTGACTTCTGAAGTCCATTAAATGTCATTGCTGTTTTTAATACTGATGAGTTTCTTTACAAGCCATTTGCTTTTGGTAGTGTGGAAAGTTCACTGCTTGATTATATTATTTTTTTTTTCTAGTTACAAGTGTTTATTTGTTTTTGATGTCGCGGCAATTGGAAGTTATTTGTTATTTAGTCAAGCTCTATGTACGTTGTGGTGCAGTGGATATCGACTCGGAACAAGAAATCGGGAAGCCGAGTTCAAATTCCAGTCAAATTCCTTGCATTCACTTACACGCAAATACCCTTGGGAAAGGTATTAATCCGTCTCTTCCCTCCAGTTTTGGGTTAAATAATAGGACAGACTGGGTTCTGTAGCTTTGGTCGGTAACCAGTCTACCGCAGAAAGCAATGGCAACCTACTGCGGGATAATCTTCTGCCCAGTCAGTCATGTCTCTTTCGAGACATGATCGCCCAAGCATGTTTCATGCATGGCACTTAACTGGCTGGCTTTGTTCATAATTTTGTAGCACCAGTTTTTGAAATTTGATGAGTGACAATTTTCTTTAAAAGAAAATTTCAAAGATTCATTTCCTTGAAGCCATTTTTAATCAGTGTTCTTTGAAAAATGGTTGTATATAGATGATAGTCAAATACCAGTGTTTCTCAATTGGTGTTCCCCTGAACCCTAGTATTCAGCAAGAAGTCACTTGTGGTTCTGCAAGAAACAGTGATAAATAAACCAATTAATTTTGGAGTAATTTTTGTTTAATTTCATACATGTAATTTTACGACACACATAGAGCATATTGAAAAATGTTTGGCTATGATAAATGCTTCAACCTTATATATTATTTAAAATTATAATAATTCTAAGATGTATTTAGCAATGTCAATATGATGTCATTGTGAAACTGCCTTCACTAGTTAGGACCTGTATGTGGCAGATTTGTGGACCATTTAGGAACTCGCTTAAGTTTAGGATGCATATTACATTGACCATGTTAACTATAATAAAAATATAAAAAAGATAGATATTAATCATGGTATATAATAAATTTTATGCAAGGGTTCCTGCTTGTATTTCAAGTTGCATATACACTCAGGGCTGCTAGATTGGGAAGGCATTTGAAAGTTCAACATGACTAAATTCTGAATTTCACTATTTTGTGACATTTGTGGCTCTTTTTTAAAAAAAATAAACTGAACTAACTTCAGCAGCTCCCAAGAAAAAAGTAAATTCCAAAGTTAGGGGTTAATAGATTTTTCAAACATAACCCAATTTACTTGGGTGCCTCAATGCAGTTTAATAGTTTGTAAGCTTGTTTCACTAAGACAATTACGACTGAGTAATAAGTTCAATCCTCACTGGGTACGTCAAATTTTTGGCCTTGTGCCACATCTAAGCTATGCTCAGAAAATCACCATATTTAGGCACTTTAGTGTGGTGTACGGATGTGCGTTGTGGTACAGTGGATATCGGCTCGGAACGAGAAACCAGGGAAGCCGTGTTCGAATTCCAGTTGAATCCATTGTATTCACTTACGCGCAAATACCCTTGGGAAAGGTATTAATCCGTCTCTTCCTTCCAGTTATGGGTTAAATAGCAGGATGGATTGGGTTCTATAGCCTTGGTCAGCAACCAGTCTACCGCAGAAAGCAATGGCAACCTAATGCGGGATAATCTTCTGCCCAGTCATGTCTCTTTCGAGACATGATCGCCCAAGCGTGTATCACGTATGGCACTTAACTGACTGAGTGTGGTGTAATGGTTACCAGGATTGCCTTGCTACATCAGTTACAAGTGAATAGTGAATTTGATCCACACAGAGTACCCCATACATTCGGCCTTTTGCCACTGCTGAGTTACACTTAGAAACTCATTTGGGTTCAACATGATGTAATGGTTAGCAATCTTGTTTTGCTAGAACAATTACAACTGAGTAGTGAGTTCAATCCTTACTGGGTGTTCCACACTTTTGGCTTTACAAAATCATAACTCAATTCGCTTCTATGTACACTTTTTGAGAAACAAATTACTTGCTTATTTTCATAAATTTATTCCTTGCTTAATTTAATTTTCTTTACTGTTTCTACAAAATACATATTTGGGTGATCATGGTTCTTCACAATTTCTTTTTTTTCTGTTCATAAGTAGACAAATCAGTAAATCCATTGGCTAATAATGAAAAAAAGCATTTTGTTTGCACACAAATTGTTTATTTTTCAATATAATCTTCTTAATTGTCAATGTGTTTAAATTCATTAATGACTATTAATCAAATTAGATTGAATATTACACAATGAAAATTTCATATCAAAACTCAGCTCAAAAATATGTATCAGCTTAATGAATATTATAAGTTAAAAATGCATATATATATATATATATATATATATATATATATATGAACATGAATTAATAACTTCATAGTCTGACATTGGTATTAACTGAATTTCAATCTTAAATTTTTGCGATATAATGTTTACTTTATGTGATTAAGAAGTAAGCAGAAGCTGATGAACATTTGCAAAGAAGATTATATTGAAAAATAAATAAAAATTCAAATCTAGACATTGTCAGTTTATAATATACACCTAAAGATAGATTAGTGCATCGAACTCCAAGTTGTGCTATAGACATAGAATTATTTTTTTTTTTTTTTTAATTTTTTTTTTTTTTTAATCATATCACCCCGAGCTAGGCAGTAACGCCACTGATGCACAGGGGGCTACATAAGAGTGAAAAGATTGGGAAAGAGAAAGCTGGAAACTACATCCAAAACAGGGAACAAGGGATGAGCCTCTTCACCTGTTCAGTAGTCGTGGGTGGAGTGTGAACCGGGCGATAGTTTAGTCTATTTACTCCAATTGAAAAAAAAAAAAAGTAAAAAGATTGGAAAAGAGAAAGCTGAAAACCACATCCTAAACAGGGAACAAGGGATGAGCCTCTTCACCTGTTCAATCGTTGTGGGTGGAGTGTGAACCGGTTCACATAATTTATGGTGAAAATAATTTATTTTGAAAATATAAGATGAATTATTTATTTAGACAATTATAGTGTGGCAGTTGGAGAAAATGCTTTAGGTGTGTCGATTGTTCAATCAAAAATGATAATTAGGTAACTATGGAGTTTTAAGATCTAGATTGCGAAAGGCAGCAGGATGGCCTGGTGTCAATACACATCACTTTTTAATTTTGTCTGGATAAGATACATAGTGGGACCATAAATTTTTCAAAATGGGTAGACAATAATTTTTAACAGCAGGTTGGATTTTATGGTTTTTTTTTTTTTTTTTTAACTAAAAATCAGATTTTTTTTTTCTACTTGAATGTTTAGGTTAGAATTAGTATGAAATAATTATGGTATACTTAGGTACATTGTAGTAAGAAAAACAATTAAGTATTTTTTGGGTCATTTATTTTAGCAAAATAATTTTTATTTTTTAAGTTATATTGGAGTATAAGTTATAAATGAAACATTGTAATTAATTAAATTCTAAAGAAAATTATTTTGTCTGAGTAAGGTACATAGTGTGTTGTGGTGCAGTTGATATCAGCTTGGAATGACAAATCAGGGAGCCGAGTTCGAATTCCAGTTGAATTCCTTGCAGTCACTTACACACAAATACTCTTGGGAAAGGTATTAATCCGTCTCTTCCCTCCAGTTATGAGTTAAAAAATAGGACAGATTGAGTTCTATAGCCTTGGTTGGCAACCAGTCTATCACAGAAAGAAATGGCAACCTACTGCGGGATAATCTTCTGCCCAGTCAGTCATGTCTCTTTTGAGACATGATCGCCCAAAGCGTGTATCACGCATGGAACTTAACTGACTGAAGGTACATAGTGGTAACATGCATTACTTAAACTAGCAGTATAGCTCGGCGTTGCTCAGGTGTAATGAAAGCTTTAAAACTAATCCATGGTCCTGGAGCCCAGACTCTTTGGATGTTGGCATGAAAGACTAAAAAGCAATAGTTGTTTCCAGTTAAAGCAAAACCATAAACTGAAAGAAAAATGAATGGATGTAAGTTAAATTTTGATTTCCTGGTATCGATATCAAATTTTCTGCACTATTGTAAGAACTGTAACCTTGAAACTTCTGAATATCGTTTCTTATGTCTTTGTCTATGAGTGTATCAATTTTGATTAAAATCGGACCACTCCTTCTATAACCCAATTTTTTTATTATCGATTTTCGATATTTATCGGGGGTACCTCAACTCAAAACCTAGCTAAGAACACTCGCAGACGCTTATAGTACATCTGTGTAAATTTTCAAGAAAATCGGTTCAGCTGTTTCGGAGTCTATAGGTAATGGACACATACACACACACACACAAAAAAAGTTCCATTTATAAATAAGTTTAGATTAGATTTAGATAGGTAAACAATTTTTAACAGTGGGTTGGATTCTTTTTTTTGATTTTTTTATTAGTACTACTTCATGAGTAGAGAGGCTGGAATGTTTAGGTTAGAATTATGACTAAATAATTATGGTATATTAAAGTATATTCTAATCAAGAAAACTAAGTATTGTGTGGGTCATTTATTTTAGTAAAAGAATTTTTAAGTTATATTAGAGTATAAGTTATAAATGAAACATTGTAATTTCTTAAATTTTAAGAGAATTATTTTGTCTGGGTAAGATACATTGTGGGACCATACGTTATTTAAATGGGCAGACCACAATCTTCAGGTTTTATTTGATTTTGTACTATCTCATGAGTAATGGGAGTGGAATGTAGAGTTTAGAATCAGGATTTAATAATTATGGTATACTAAGGTATATTACAGTTTAGACAACCAATTAAGTATTGTGTAGGTAATTTATTTTGGCAAAATCATTTTAAAGTTATATTAGAGTATAAGTTATAAATGAATCATTGCAATTATTTAAATTTTAAAAACTTTTTTTTAAATTTTGTACTACTTTATGAGTAAAGGGACTGGAATGTTTAGGTTAGAATGAGAACTAAATAATTACAGTATACTAAGGTTTATTGTAGTTATAAAAACAAACCAGTATTTTGTAGGTCATTTATTTTAGTAAAAATTTTAATTTTTAAGTTATATTGGAGCACAAGCTATAAATAAGACATTATACTTAATTAAATTTTAACAAAAATATTTTCAATGTTTACAAAAAACGGTCAGTTCATTTCTATGATTCAGTAGTTCCCCATTTTTAGGGAACCTTAAAATCTGCAGCTTTTCCCTCAGGCACAAAGGGCAGATGTTGTAGAACAACCTACAGGTTCTTGTTTTTTCTAGAATTTTCCATTTTACTTTGGGGGTTTGTTTGTATCCTTTAATTTCCAAAAATATGCAAAATAGGGATGTTTGGTTTCAGTACATGTTTTTGAAGGAAGTTAAGTGCAAATACCAATGCTGTTTAAAAGTTCTTAGTAGATCCAATGTAAACCTTTTCATTTGATGTTATATTGCATTGGTACATAATAGAATTTGTTAGACACCTATTTTCCAGTGGGTGATTGTTAGGATTTCGACAATTACGTAAGTATTATTGTCTTTATTATTTGGGTAGTTATATAAGGGAATTGTTTCTTAATTAAATTGAGGAATTTCAGCCCTAACTTGGTGCTGACCATTTGGTTAAAGGGGAGTGTATACCAAATGATTTTTCTATTTCTATTTTTCCTGTTATAGTTATATTTTTTAGGTATTTGATATACTGGTTATTGAAGCCACTGTTCTTTAGGGTATTATTATAAAAACCTTTATGTTTATAAAATATTTCTTCACTAGAAAATTTTTTACTAATTCTGTATTCTATGAAGAAGGGTATGTTTGAATATACCTGTGGTGTCATTAGACTTTGGGTGGATGTATAATAGATATTTGTTAGGTTTTATATAGGATTTGTATCATTTACTAAGTCTTGTGTTACATCTAGGAAGTTTCTTACTTTTAAATTTATGTTGATTATTACTGTTAGGTTTAGACTTTTGAATTCTCTATGGATTAGTTTTCTAATTTTATCAGTTTTAAAATAGATGGAATTTCGTACTATCATAAGTCCATCATTTCTATATAACACTATATCATGTGTGTTAATGTCATAGTGGGCAGTAAGAATATATATAGCAAATAAACCAATGAAATTGGAAGATTCTGCAGAGTCTACCACACCCATTGTAATGTCAAATTGGTCAACAGATTTTTTTTATCCATTGTTCTTAATTGTGGATAAGAACGGATGTCTTAGTGGCTATAATAACATTATATTCATCCTTAATTAAGTCTGAATTATGATAATGAAATAGCAGCCGAATGACACTGAAATTTGCCACAAATCTTCAGCTTCATAGTTCAACCTAATTCTCATTTTTGATTGAACAATATTGACACAGCTACAGGCATAATTTTCTAAATAACCATAAATTCATCATATACTTTCTCAATATATCATTTTCACCATTTATCTCAAAATATCACCTGAAGAAGAAAAGTATTGTTCTGAAACATGAAAATTTTTGTGTAGTTATATAATACTTTCATAAAGTATTTTAATAAAAAAATTACAATATTAAGCTCTACTTTGTATTGATCTCTGTTTATAAAAATAAATGCATGAACAGTGAGTTTTAATCTGTAATGATTTGTATCATTTACTAAGTCTTGTGTTACATCTAGGAAGTTTCCTACTTTCAAATTTATGTTGATGATTACTTTTAGAGTTAGACTTTTGAATTCTCTATGGATTAGTTTCCTCATTTTATCAGCTTTAAAATGTGAAGAATTCTGTACTATCATAAGTCCATCATCCCTGTATAACCCTATGTCATGATTGTTTATGCCATGGTGTGTGGTGAGATTGTATAGAGCAAATGAACCATGAGATCGAAATAATGCACCCATTGTAATGTCAAATTGGTTATCAGAATTATTCTTTAACCATTGTTTTTGATTGTAGATAAGAACGGAAGTCTTAATGGCCATCATAATATTATATTCATCTTTAGTTAAGTTTGAATAATACGTGGGGAATTCCAGTGCCAAGGTGAAAAAGTCTTTGGAAATTTAAGCTCTACTTTGTATTGAGCACTCTTATAAAAGTAAATTTGAACAATGGGTTTTAATCTGTGTTCTTTCACGTTCTTATATAAATAAGAATAAATAAATAAAGAACATATATAATTAAAAAAAATACAAATAACTAAAATAAATACATAAATAAAAATATAATAATTGAAATAAAAAATGAAAAAAATATGTATAAAATATATAAATAAAACAAAATACATACAAATCAGTCAGTTAAGTGTCATACATGATACATGCTTGGGTAATCGTGTCTCTTTAGAGACATGACGAACTGGGCAGAAGATTATATTGCACTAGGTTGCCATTACTTTCTGCAGTAGACTGGTTGCCAGCCATGGCTATAGAATCCAATCTGTTCTGTTATTTAACCCATAACTGGAGGGAAGAGATGGATTAATACCTTTCCCAAGGTATTTGCGCATAAGTGAATGCAATGAATTCAACTGAAATTCGAACTCTGCACTTGAGAGCTGATATCCACTGCACCACAATGCACATAAATAAAAATAATAAAAAATACATTATAAATTTTAGCTGTTATTTCCATTGAACAGTTTTATGATTACCACAAACTCAGTTTATGAATTATGCACACACACACACACACACACACACACACACACACACACACACAGGGTCCTGGGCATGACAGTAAACTGCATCCGGCAGCAAGGCCTTTGATTGGAAGGTTGTGAAGAGCATAGAACCACCTCTTAATTGCTGTTCCCAGGTCCACCCTGACCCAGAGTAGTAGCACCTGTTAGGGTCCCAGCTATGGGCAAATACTTAACCCCTAAACTGGGGTCAAAACACTATGAAAGTATAAAAATAGACTTTTATAGAAAAATATACATTTTTGAAGAAAAAATATTACCAACAATACATTTTTGAAGAAAAAAATTACCATAACACATTTTTGAAAGAAAAAAATTATTCTCAGCAAAACATTTTTGAACACAAAACTAGAAGGCATTTTCAGTTTTTCAAAATAAAGAAGAATAAAAACAAAATTTTCCTTAAAATCTGACTAAATCAACTTTCTTACTATAACCGAACATTAAAAAAAAAATACCTTAAAACCATAACTTTTTGACATTAAATAACCCACAGAGGTTGATATGCCATTAAGCAAAACTCAAACACACATGCCCATATGTATTTATTACCTTTCTGTTTTATTTTAATTATTTGAAAAGGTTGTTATTTGGCACTTAGTGCTTTCCATTCCTAATTCTTTTACAAGACATGGTTGTTGCTTCTTCATTTTCTCAAACTTTGTTTTCCACTGCCTGCTTACCCCACTTCAAAGCTACTTCACATTCCTCATCTCTCTTGCTCATTTGTTACTGTCTATATTTGTTTGTGGTCAAATGTCAAGCAATATCAACATTTTATTTTTCTTCTCTCCTCAATTTCTCCCCCCTCCTTTATGAGTAACAAACTAGAATAAATCCCATTGATTCAAGTAGCCCCATGTGACATCCTCTGGAAATAACCAAAGCCTCTGATTGGTCAGTTTCAATTCTCTAAGCTTACCATCTTTCACTACCTGCATGTCCCATGGTTACAGTTTCCTTCCTTAGTTCAGCTGGGAGTGTATGAAGGCTTAAATAAACATGAACACATGTCGTCTGCATTACCAAACATATTAAATCCCCTAGAAATGAAACTGGTAAAAGTGAAGATCTGGAGAAAAGATCAGGGGGACCAGCCAAGTAAAAGAAAGAAGCAAGAAAATATATTGTCTTTGTGATACCTAAATAAGACAGCGCCTTAATTCTGACACCCTATCAACACAACTTCTCCTGTTTAAAGTGTCAGGTTGAGTAAAAATAGATATTTCAGGAAGAATATTGACAGAATTAGAGATAAAGAAAATTATCTTACCCACAGGCATTTTTCTCTATCTTGCCAGTATTTTAATTCTGTTCCCAAGAACTCTTAAGTGTGCTGTTGGCTTCTTTTTTCTCTAGAGAAGTAACTTTGGGTAAGTTTTTTTTTTTTTTCAGTAGTATCCCCTGGATGCAAAAAAAAAAATAAATAAATAACACACACATGCACACACACATGATAGAATAAAGTAAAGAACAAAATAGGAAACGTATCTCAATCTAACATGTTTCACTTTTATTAAAGCTTCTTCAGAGATCAAGGTGAAAACGAAAAATTTTGTAAAGTGACAGTATACTGGAATGTTGTTTTAGGGTTGATTCTTATTGGTCAGCTATGTGTCACATGTATTAAATCAATACATAAATAAATCGAACACACACACACACACACACACACACACACACACACACAAGGTTACCCATGTTTTCAAAAATGATTGAATATTGAAATAATTTTGCACATACTTTGTACTTATAAAATGACAAAAATTTGGTTCAGCATTTTCTTGTTCCTATTCAATATTCTCTGAATTTTGAACTAAAAGTAAAATTAAGATAACAATTAACTCTTATCTTTTTACACATGCTATAAGTGAAAGTTATAAATATAACTTATACACACACACACACACACACACACACACACACACACACACATGACTAACCAATAAGAATTGATCCAAACAAAATTGAAAATACCGAAATTTTGCCTTTTTGTCTGTTTTATCTCAATCTCTAATAAAGCTTTAATAAAAGTGAAGCATGTTAGTGTTTTCTGTTTTTTTATCTTTTCATATATAATAATAGTCTTTGATGTCTGAGGGTCCAGCAACTCAGTCATTTGAACTGAACAGCCAGAAAATCTCACATACATGATCTGATTATAATGGTGAAGACTTGCGCAAAATCAATTACATTTTTTAGAACTGGATACATAGAGTTGGTACACATGGTGTGTTTCTAGGTCTCCAAATAGACTTACACAAGTTTTCTATCCAGAGTTGTCATTCTTTTAAACTGGTTGGTAACCAAGGCTTTACATATCTATTTAATTATATATATATATATATATATATATATTCTTTAATGCAAAGAATTTGTCACTTTGACTGAGTATGTTCTTGTCAAATTTTGAAGTTTTGTGATGATACCTTTATGTCTTCACTGTTTTTTTTTTTTTCAAAGCACAGGTGTTTGATTTCTTTTTAATGCTTTTTACTCTGTGTGTGAGTGGATGTCTGCTTAGTTTTTTCATTGGTTCTTGTCATTTAAGTTGACACTTTTTTACTTTTTTTTAATGGTTTGTCTGTTTCTTACTGTGTTGGTATGTTTGACTTTTTAAGAGCTTCTATTTTAGGTCATGGTTGGGTATTTATGTTTTTGCCTGTATTTATGGTTGTGGACTTTCTGTGTGTGTGTATGTTTGTTTTTTTTTTTTCAGTTTGACGGTTATTATATAACTAGCAGTATAGCCCGGCGTTGCTCGGGTGTAATGAAAGCTTTAAAACTAATCCATGGTCCTGGAGAGCAGACTCAGCCTATAAAGAATATTTGGTGTGAAGTTTGGTGAGAATCGGATAAAAATTGTGGATTTGTATAAATGACATACAGACAGATAAACACACAGGCACACAAACATATTGCCTTATATATATATATATATTATCGATTTTCTGCACTATTGTAAGAACTGCATCTTTGAAACTTCTGAATATCATTTCTTATGTCTTTATCTATGAGTGTATCAAATTTGATTAAAATCAGACCACTCCTTCTATAACCTATAAATATCGATTTTCAATATTTATCGGGGGTACCTCGACACAAAACCTAGCTAAGAACACTCACAGACGCTTATAGTACAACTGTGTAAATTTCCAAGAAAATCGGTTCAGCCGTTTCAGAGTCTATATGTAACGGATACACACAGACAAAGTTCCATTTTAAATAAGTTTAGATTTTCTGTTCTTTTTATTTGATTTTGTTATTGTTATTTGTGTAGCAAAGTAGATATTTGTTCGCATGTCAACATTTTCTTATTATCTCATTTCTTTTGTTTTAGTATTTCACTTTGGTTTTTCAAGCTGGTTATTGCTAGCTTTTCTTTTAGGTATAATTTACAGGTTTGGCTATTGCTGCTGTGTGGTTGTGCTCTTTTTTACTTGTTTCCATTTGATTTTGGTGGTAATGTTATTTTCTTTTTGGTTCTATATGGACTTTACTAGCTTTGTGTTCTTTTTATATTTTTCTGTGTTGAGTGTTCTTTGAAGGATATTTCTGTTGCTTCTATGTAAATCTCTTTATTTGTGTTATTTGTCATAGTACCTTTGTACATTATGTTGATTAGATATTTATTATTAAGTAGACAGTTGTCTTTCTTTTGGCACTTACATTTGTTGATATTGTGATGTTGGTTTGTGTTATTATTGGTTTTATTGAGTGTCTTCTTGTGCTTGGTCATTATTTTCTCTGTGTTTTCCATGCAGCCATAGCTGATTTTTATCATGTTTTTGTTGATGATTTTTTTTAGGTTGTGTTTGGGGAAAATGTTCTGTTATGTTGAAAAATATTTTTCCTATTTTTGTTTTTTATATTGTTGTTGTAGAATTGATTGAACCAGATGTTTGTTTTTTTTGTTTTTGGTTTATCTTCATTTGTGTATTTAAGTTTATTTGAGTCTCCTCTGTATATTAATTTAATGCTAACTTGTATGTTTATTTTTGTTGAATATTTTTATGTTAGTAGATAGTCTTTTGTTTATAGATAGGAGTATATGTCTGAATGCATTAGGAGGTTGATTGGAATTTTTGTTGAGATAGATATATATATATATATATATATATATGGTGTTGTTGTTTTCTTATCTGTATGGTTTCTATGTGTTGTTTTTTTAAGTTGAGTGTTATATCCAAGAAGTTTATTACTTTTAGATTTTTTTTGATGTAAATATCTACTTAGCTACACAAATAACAATAAATAACAAAATCAAATAAAAACTGCTCAGATAAAGTGGCAAATGCTTTGCATTAAACCCATCAATGTTCTGTTTCTACCTAGATATTGCTCTCTATCAAATCACATCAAGCTTCATATAAATAAGAAAAAAAAAAGTGTGACCCTGTTGGAGTTTGGGGTATCTGACACAAAAACACAGCCCCGTTTAGTGGAGACATCATAACGGTGTACTCACAAAACTTCAAAGTCTGCATGAACCTGCTCAGTTAAAGCGACAAATCCTTTGCATTAAACTTATCAATCTCCACCCTGATATCAAGTACTTTATAATAAAAAACAGCTTTCCAAAATAACTTTTATTAAAACTACTGAAAAAATACAACAATCTGGGTGGTAAACATTAACACAATAAAATCACATTTCAATCTAGTTACAACACATTACATTGCATTTAGATACATGGTTCTGTTGTTAACATTTTGGGCTCGCCTAGAACCACATTACAAATTTACGACCTGCGTCTGCTATTCAGTGACTGTTATTGTCACATAGCGATGTTTTATGTCAACACAAGATAATATCTTTGATGGTGGATGTCTTTGTTAATGTCCTTGTAACCACTCTGAAGATGTCTTATGTGAGCTGAAAGCTTAGAACCAGCATAATAAAAAAAATATCCAAATGTTAAACAATTTTTGTCTTTATTTTCACCTGAAATTAAAACCAAAATATGATGTTTAGAACGGCTCATGATTAAGCATAACAGACATTCATTGTCTGTTATATTTAACAATATATGTTTAAAAAATTATCTGCTGCCTTGATGTACGATATATAATCTCTGTTTTACTAAATCTGACTAAATAAACAAACAGTTTTTGCTGAGGAATCTGTTTTTGGTTTGGTCAAGATCTTTAAACATCTCCATGTATTGAAAGAAAGATTTGTAAGGTTGTTTAATTTAACAACCCTTTTAGGTTATCTAATTTGAAGTCAGATTTGCATCATTCACTTACGCGCAAATACCCTTGGGAAAGGTATGAGTCCATCTCTTCTCCCTTCAATTATGGGCTGGATTGAAGGACAGCTTGGATTCTATAGTCTTGGTTGGCAACCAGTTTACTGCAGAAAGAAATTTTGACCTACTGTGGAAAATCTTCTGCCTAGACAGTCATGGTTCAAGAGAGACATGATCACCCAAGTGTGTATCATGTATGGCAATTAACTGACTGACTGAATGTAAAATATAAGCTTTATAGGACAAAAATCACAATAGGTTATGGTTATGTCAGATGAAGTTGTATTGTAAGTTCAACTGTCAGATAAACAAATAAGATATATAATAATAAATCAAACACAATATAAAAATACTGAAGAAACCAGGTGCAAACAAGTGTGAACTACACAGAACTATCAGCTTAATGAGCCACATTACCAAACTGATGGTCAGAATCCTGATGAATAGAGCGAGAAGCAAAATCAGGCCAGAGATAAGGCAGGAACAGTGCAGGTTCGTCAAAGACACAGGAACAAGGAACGCCATATTCATGATTAGGATGCTCTCTGAAAGGGCAATACAAATGAAGAAAGATTTGTACCTATGTTTCATTGACTATGTGAAGGCATTCAACAAGATACAACACGAAGAACTGATGGAGATGCTCGGCAGCCTCGACATTTTCAGCAAAGACATAAGAGTAATCAAGAATCTCTACTGGCAGCAAACGGCCTGCATACGGACAGGCAACGATCTCAGTAGATTTACAAAGATAGAAAGAGACGTAAGACAAGGATGTGTCTTTTCACCAGATTTGTTCAACCTGTACAGCAAGAATATCTTGAGGACCCTAGATGACACGCCAGGATTTGTTGTTGGAGGACACAACTTGAACAACATAAGGTACGCAGACGATACAGTGCTGATCGCGGACACGGAAAGTAAACTATAAGACCTCATACAGGAGGTAGCGGCAGAGAGCGACAAAAAAGGACTACAAATAATTTTTTAAGAAAACTGAGTGCATGGTCATCAGCAAAAGGTACAACCCAAAATGCCAAATAAATGTGGGAGATACCAGAATCAAGCAAGTACAAAAATTTAAATACCTAGGAAGTGTCCTAACTGAAGATGGAAAGTGCAACACGGAGATCCGAAGGCGAATTGGCATGGCAAAGGACGCGTTCCAGAAGCTGAGCAAAATACTAACACACAGGAAAATCTCACTGGAAACAAAGACAAGAGTGCTGAACTGCTACGTGATGTCAGTTCTTCAATACGGCAGCGAATGCTGGACAATATCATCGAAAATGAGGACAAAACTGGAAGCAGTGGAAATGTGGTTCTACAGAAGGATGCTGCGGATATCGTGGACTGAGCATGCAAGCAACGATGAGGTGTTGGAAAGAATGGCAGCAAAAAGGAAATTGATACTGAGCATCAGGAAGAGACAACTGAAGTTCCTGGGACATGCAATGAGGAAGGAGAGCCTGGAGAACCTGGTACTTACTGGCCAGATAGAAGGAAAGAGAGACAGAGGAAGGCAGCGGATAACATATTTGCAGGGCCTGATCAGGTGTTTGACGGAACGGGGGTTGACAGGAGTAACGGGAACAAACATACTAGGAGCCACAAGGGATAGGGAGACGTGGAGAACCATGATCGCCTACGTCCTGAAAGGACAGGGCACATAGAAGAAGAAGAATTGTTGAAATCTCCTAATGAGCAGACTGAATAATTAAAAAATGGATCTGTCTATAAAACTCTAGTCTTGAAGAAGAGCAAGAATAAAGAAGAACTATTACTCACTATGAAACAGTGAACTGAAATATATAACTACAAAAAAAAAAAACCAGTTATTGCTCCTCATGCATTGGAGCTCAATCAAGGACAAAACATATAAATATTTGCACATCAACTTAAAACATTTCAGAATCAGCAATTATAGGCAGATTACATTTAAACCCAGTAATCACTCTTTCTGCTCAAGAAGAAAGGCTGCTTAGTCTTAGCATAAATTTTCTCAAAGACTAGGCACCAATAGTTATTTATTAGGCATTTTGCATTTGGAGATCTGGAAGTATTTACAAGGGTCTGTAAATTTTCATACTGCTTTTCACTAATCTTAGTCTGTATGTGTTAATCACTCCTTACCAACAACCACTGATTGGTTCTGCCAATATATTCAGTATCACACTGACATTTAAAATAACTCACATGACATGACACAGAACATACACATATGTTTAATATTATACTCTGGCTATTGGGCGTGTATAATGATAATATACATGCTAAAAAGTCCACCTTCTTCTACCAAGTGCCCATAGCCAAGAGGTAGAATCGCCGACTGACGCCATTTCGGTCGGGTTTCAATCCTGGGTTAAAAGCAATTGGAGTCTAATGGTACTGATGAGCTGTGATACAGTGAAACAGATCTGTTTGCAGATGACTATATATATATATATATATATATATATATATATATTACATTTTCATAGATTCTTAAAAATGTCTTCGAGGTTTACTCAGCTCTTTATTGCTTATTTATAAATAATAATAATAATAATAAAAAGAATCAATAGGATCAGAGGTCAACCACAGATTTAGATCATAGAATCTTTGTAAATTCGATGATCTTGTTGATGGTTACATAGTATGCCAGGGTTCTATACTATTCATACTCTTTAAGAATGATTTAAACATTTTTATTCAACATTATTTTGGCTGCAAACAAGTACATCAGAAGGTGTTTATTTTATATGAAATACTATTATAATGAATTATTATAAACACAATAATAATCTTCTTGATAAAAGAAAATGAGAAAGTTTAAATGGCTAGATTTGATCATCTGCAACTACATATTTCCTTGTAGTTGAATTGATAGAGCAGCTGATGCAGTGAGCCAGCCTTTCCAAGGGATGGAATTTGATTTCAGATCTAGCCAGGAACTTTTTCTTTATTTCTGATCTGTACTTGTTCACTTGCGGCCGTAGACTGTGATACTCTAAGACATTATGAAGAATATCTAAAACTAAAATCAACATTTAATATCTGAAGATGTGAAATAGCCTCACAGTTCAAAATGAAACTAGCAAAAGTTCACCTCTGACCCTATTGATGTATTATTATTATTATTATTATTTCTTCATGAATAAGCAAGTTAACTTTCACATTCAATATGGACTATTTACACTGGAGCATCACCTTTCATATTGGCCTCCCCTATTCTGTGTCATGTTATGAAGAAACAAAAAGAAAACAAACAGATAAAAATAGATTATACACTATTCCCAGGGAGGCTTGAGGTTTTGTTTAAAGAACATAAATTACTAATTCTTTGACAGCATGAGAAGTGAATTTGACTGAAGAAAGGCAGAAAAAAAAAACTTGTGTTGATTATACAGAAATTAATTTTTTGCATCCTTATGCCCTAGATTTTGCTGGCTCATTCTGATTTGACGCAAAACATCTCTTTTTCAAATATTTTAGGACTAATTTTGATTGGCTAATTCTGATCACTCTGTGTAGGCTATTAATTTAATGTGATGTCACTTCAGTTTGGTTGGGGTTGGAGATGTGGGTGGGCTGATAGAAATTTTTGTGGGGGCAGTTGAATCATGCATGAATCATTTG
Organism: Ascarosepion bandense; assembly: GCA_037127315.1. Taxonomy (NCBI): domain Eukaryota; kingdom Metazoa; phylum Mollusca; class Cephalopoda; order Sepiida; family Sepiidae; genus Ascarosepion; species Ascarosepion bandense. The sequence continues at coordinate 460,251 of JBBBDQ010001642.1, read as the reverse complement.
GTATTGTAGACAATCTGGCACCAAACATGAAAAACACATGACTCCTCCGTGGACGTATGGCACTACCATTTTTGAGGTAGTTGTAGTCGATCTGTGTTACCTCAATGTCACAGTGTTTGTATAATTCAGATGCTAGATTATATTTACCTTGCATACCAGTATTGCATGACAAAAACAGGAGATTTTATACTAATTGGGTGTGTAAAAGAGGGGCAGATGGAGTGTTTATGTGCCTATCTCCAAATGAGTACTCAAGAACAGTTTGGCATGTAAAAGATGAGATTTAAAATAAACTTATAAAAACATTATGGTGGAAAAATTTATCCAATATTTTTTTTTTCCTGAGTTCTTAAACCAAGAAAACTATTCACCATTTTATCTTTTTAAATAGTAAGTTGTCTCATGGTTTTATTCTATATTAATTCCAGAATGGTCCTGAATGCTAAAAACCTATCTAAGTTCATTCTCTGGTCTCCTAACCCTCATTCTACCTTTTTACAGTTTTCTTGAAGTATGTCTATTTTAATATCTACCATGATGTGGATTGTGTGAAATAAAAAGTTGGTTCTTGATTTTCTCATTAATAAAATTACTTTTACAATATAAACAGGCAGTTATTTTAACTATAGGAATAGTGTGTTACTAAACTAAAACTGGTAACATTAGATTTATTTTTTATTAGAGGTCACCTCAAAGTGGGGCTCTATTGTTAGGCGGAGTTTACAGCATCAGTTGGCCTTAATCCAATGCCACACTTATTATTTCTTGACAAAGTTCAGGATTTTAAATATGTACAGTTTAAAAGGTTGCTATTTTTATTTCTGCCAAAATAAAACTGGTTGTTATATATATATATATAAAGATTGCCTCTCAGTAATTAATTTTTCTGGGAAATAATACCTTATTTATTTCACATTTAGGAGATAATGATGATGTTCAAACACTGACAAAAGAAACAATGTTGCTCTCTCTCTGTCTTTCTTTCATCTCTGTTTCTCTCTCTGTCTTTCGTTCCACTCTCTGTTTCTCTCTCTGTCTTTCGTTCCACTCTCTGTTTCTCTCTCTGTCGTTCGTTCCACTCTCTGTTTCTCTCTCTGTCGTTCGTTCCACTCTCTGTTTCTCTCTCTGTCGTTCGTTCCACTTTCTGTTTCTCTCTCTGTCGTTCGTTCCACTCTCTCTTTCTCTCTCTGTCGTTCGTTCCACTCTCTCTTTCTTTCTCGCTGTCGTTCGTTCCACTCTCTCTTTCTCTCTCTGTCGTTCGTTCCACTCTCTCTTTCTCTCTCTGTCATTCGTTCCAGCAAGCAATCTCTATTTTTGCAGAGAGAATGCTTGCGGGATTTGATGTATATGGACTCCAGAACCTTCAAATGATATAGAGAGTGTGACCTTGATAGTACAGTAAAACAACCAGCACTCAATCCAACAACACAATTCCTGAGTTATATACTATTACGTTAGAACATGTGAAAAACTACTACAAAATTGTACATTTTGTTTCGACATTGAAAGAACAATGTCTCATCAGGTAGTTAACAATGATGGTAATAGTCATTGCTTTATTTTATATTGGGCACTGTTTTAAATTAATGTTCAGAATGTTCCAATTACTTTCTCCGTTTTTTTCATTTAGGTATATATATATATATAGTCCACTTCTCCTTTCTCTGTCACTAACTAATCTAGAGGCCATGAGTATAAATAGCCTAAAGCCCTCATATGTTCGAACCTAATGATTTTCTATCTAAGCTACTCATGACTTTATTTTTCATATTTGTATTTTTTAATTTATTAATGAGATGAGATTGCAGGGTTGTTTAAGCTGTGAAGAACTAATTCTCTTTAATGGATGGGTTAAACCTTTTTTTTTTTTATTGAGGATATAGATAATTTGTGAATGGTACTGCTTATACCAAAGATAATAGGTTCCATTGGATTGTTGATTTTGTATAAATTTGAGTGTGAAGATATCAACAAAAAAAAAACATAATTATAAAAATAAAATTGTGGCTAGGTTAATTATTAGCTACTTATATATTAATATAGAAGTTGACAAATATTTTATACACACACACACACACACACAAAATAATATTAACTATGAACATGACCATAATGTGCTGACCGTGTTTAGAAAATGAAACATTCGTATAACTCTAGATACATACATAAAACAATCTACACATTCAGTAAAAGTAAAATTTATCCTTAATAATGGCTAAAAGTATAACTGAAAGTGCTTGGACATACAAAACATTTTACAGTTTGTATATAATTTACATCCAGAGGAGAAGAAAATTAAAATAACACATGGAAAATTAAATTTTAAATAATTAACTGCATTACCTTGTCTGTTATTTTTAATGAAACTTGTATAAATGAGCGATCGATGCCCAAGCACATTGTGAATTGACGAGATCTTGATGCCAATCTAGTACTCTACTTAAATTCAAAGTCTATTTGCAATATCAAAGAGCTGATCCGAACATTTACCATGAAAGTATTTATAGAAAAAAGGCACAGAGAAGCAACCTTACACCAGTGTGAAAGTGACTGAAGGCGAGCCTCCAAATCAGGACCAATAATATTTGCTGACTAGTAGTTTCGCCCAGTTTCACTCGGGTAGTTTAAGGAATAAGAATAAAAAATATATGATGAATTTATGTAGCAAATACTTACACGTCCACCCGTGTCACTTTTATAGATATAAATAACAATGTAGAATGTCTCTATTGGATTAGGGTGGGATGGGGATGAGCAACATATATAGATTATATAAAGTGGGGTGATCGATTCTATATTATAATCAATACATAAACTGATCCCTGACTTGTGGGGTTGACTATATTTATTTTTCTGCCCCTAATTTTGGCTTTCTGAAAACAAATACTTACACAACATCCATCCTCATCACTTATATAGATAGAGATTCCTTAGATTTTATCAAGGAGCTCAAGGTAAATATCAACAGCACTGAACCGTATGTAGCAGCAATATTCTAAGCATGGGTGAATGGTAGACTTATGAAAGATAGATTCTAGAGAGAAAAATTGTATTTCTCTCTGTCACACACACACTCTATTTGTCAGTCCGTAGACAGTGATGATAATCCAACAAGATTTCCTTAATATAAATTATTAATAGGTAAATCCATATAGAGAGCTCGATGGGTGTTAACCAGAGCGATATGAAGTTAATAAAGGAAAACTCAACACGTCATATTAGTTATAAACTATAGTTCATTTCAATGAGCTGAATTAGCTCATATCATCAGACTCTTTTATAATATTTCCTCCATCTGGCATGAAATTTCTGCCGGAATGAACGTTTTCTTAAAATGAAGACGAAACATAGCAGAAATAATAATAATAACCATTAGATTACGAACAAATAAATAAATGACAATAAATGTAAGGGGAAGGAGGTAGGAAAGAAGAGAGATAGAGTCCAGTTCCAAATACGGATACTACCCATATTTGGAACTGGACTCGATCTCTCTTCTTTCTTTAGTTTTCTTTAGTTTTTGCTTCGGGTTTGACTCTAAGTAGGTGTAATTGTAGTTCTTAGTCTCAGCCACGATACTATTTACTCAGAGGACTTATTTAGCTTTCAAAATTCAGTTTACGATAAAAAAAAAACTAATTTGATACCGATACCAGGAAATCAAAATTTGACTTACATCCATTAATTTTTCTTTCAGTCTACAGTTTTGCTTTAACTGGAAACAACTATTGCTTTTTTAGTCTTTCGTGCCAACATCCAAAGAGTCTGAGCTCCAGGACCATGGATTAGTTTTAAAGCTTTTATTACACCCGAGCAACGCCGGGCTATACTGCTAGTATATATATATATATATATATATATATATATATATATATGAATCCCTCAATTAATATGCATTTGATTAATGGATTTTTGATTGATGAGCTGATTTTTTTAAATACCAAAGTTCAATTAGTACATGCATAATAATCTGTAGTAGTAGAAAATTTATTTTTTTTATAGCTAGCAATTAAATAAAAATTTTCTGAAATGGAAAATGGGTAACCATTTTGTGAGTTAAGTTTATCTTTTAATATACACATTAGCTGCACTAATTAAGGGATTCCTGTGTATCAGCTTCTACCAATTTTCGGGAAGGTGTTCAAGGCCATTATTAATGCTGAAATAGTTCAGCATCTTACTGCCCATAAACTCTTCTCCGACAGGCAGTATGGCTTCCGCTTTGCTAGGTCCACGGCCGACATGCTAACGACCATTACGGAGTACATGTTCCAGGCCCTTGAAGAGTCAGGCGAGGCTCGTGCTGTTGCTCTGGGCATCTCCAAGGCTTTTGACAGGGTTTGGCATGCTGACCTTCTGTGCAAGCTACAAGGTTACGGTATTACTGGACGATTGCATGATCTGATCCAATTTTTTCTAAATAATCGCATAATGAAGGTCATCTTAAATGGGCATGCCTCCACTACTGTACAAAGGCTGGTGTCCCTCAGGACTCTGTCCTAGGCCTGATGCTCTTCCTTATTTTCATAAATGACCTCCCAGATGAGATCAAGAGCCAAGTAGGCATTTACGCAGATGACACCACAATTTACTCCCACATCAGTAAGAAACCCGGCGTGGCAGACAAACATGATCTCGCTGCTGATCTTGAGAGGGATCTACATTCTGTGGTGAATTGGGGTAAGAAGTGGCTTGTAAATTTCAATGTGTCTAAGAACAAGCTGTTGTCTGTCAATCATCACAGGCAACCTCTCCTGCCTCCCATAAGCATGGATCAAGCGATCCTCCCCAGGAGCAATACACTGTGCATCCTCAACCTTACCCTCTCTTATGATCTCAAGTGGAACCACTATATTGAGTCAATAGCTAAATCCACTGCTAGGAAGGTTGGGTCACTGTGTCGGGCCAGGATGTTTTTCCTGCCTGAAACCATCCTGCATATATACAAATTAACCATCCATCCGTGCATGGAGTACTGCTGCCATATACGGTCAGGTGCCCCCACTGTTCATCTTGGTATTCTTGACAGGCTCCAAAGGAGAATCAGTAATGTGACAGGTAACGGCTTGGCAGCTCGACTACAGCTACTTTCCCATCGACAAGATGTGGCTTCCCTTTGTCTGTTCTATAAATACTTCCATGGCTTCTGCTCGGATGAACTTAAGTCACTGGTGCCTCTGCAGCAGGTGTTTACTCATGCAACCAGACTGGCAGTTGGGTCTCACCCATTCACAGATCAACCAGATGCAGACGACAATTCTACTCCTTCAGCTTCTTTTCTTGCACTTCCTGCCTGTGGAACTCGCTTCCTTATTCTTGCTTTCCTGACGGCTGCAACCTCCAGGAATTTAAATACAATGTTAATACTCATCTTTTAACCACTTGACCCTAGTTCTTTCTTCACCACCCTGTACATCCTTTTTCTCCACCTCTGCAACTGTCATCACACCTGTATTCCCTTCCTTCTCTTGCTCCTTTCTAACTGGTTCGTCCTTCTTTTTACTTTCTTCTATCTAATCTTTTCACTCTTATGTAGCCCCCTGCACATCAGTGGTGCTACTACCTTACTCGGGGTGATATGATTAAAAAAAAAATGTTTATTGAACAGGTACAGATGAATTCATATTACAGAAAAGAAGTAGACACCTTTCTTTTGAGACACAACTTGTTTCTTTTATTATATAAGAACTTTAATCCACAGGTTGAATAAGTCGGTAAGCCAAATTTGGTGGCTCTGAACAAATGGGTTTATTATTATAAAATGAACAAACTCTTCCCAGTTCAATATTCAATGTAAATTTGTGGTTTCTCCTCATTCCTGTAAACAGCAATAATCTTTTTTTTTTTATTACACGACAAGCAATCAAGGAATATAGTAACTTATAGTATAATTAAACTAGTTTTGTTTTTCTCATCAATCACAAATATTTTTACTCATTCTTTCCTATTTCTTGCTCAAATGCTGCATATAAAAAACATTTTATTTCCATTTTTGTACTTGTGATCACTTTCTTCTAATTGGTTTTTATTTCATTTGGTCATTTGATGGTCGACAAACTAACTCTTCCTGACACAACACATTGAGGATAGTTTGTTTCAGCAAAATAAAACTGAGATAACTTATATGAAGTGTCCTGTAAATTGTGGAGTCTGCTAAAAGTAGTAGGCATCTGAAAAACTTCAACAAAATACTTTATGAACTGGTTTGCAACTTCTGTTAGCTTGTTCCAAGGAACCTGAATCTAAGATCTTACCACTCAAAAGTGATCATATATTCAGTGGTATATTCTCCGTAGAAAGCACTAAAAAGGGCCCAGAAAAAGATATATACACACACACATTCAGACAAAATAGGGAAACAGCTATGCAAGATATCTAGAGATATCCACTCTCTCTCTCTCTCTCTCATATATATATATATATATATATATATATATATATATATATATATAATGCAATTAAAATCTTTCCAACTAACCTAAGTTGAATCAAACATTGAAAATTCTACCTTACAATGTCAGGCCCAAGGGCAGAAGAAATGACTCAAGAAGTGATTTTCATTCTGTAATGCCCAGATGGTGGCATATTTGGGTGTCTTTAGAGCAATTCAAATCAACTTTTGCCTGAAGAACAAACTTCCACGTTCCTCAGAACAAAAGGTAATAAAAGTGTTTTATTTGTGTATTTGGAGAGAACCCCTTTCTCAAACAAAAGAGATTAGTATGGTTGGTGCCAACCAAAATAGCCTTTCAGAAAAATTTCAGAAGTAGCAGGGTTGCATAGAAGAACCCATTTCAGTATGAAAAATCACCAAAGGCCGTACTGTACTGTTGAGCTTGTATTTAGAAAACATCTGTGTGTAAGTTCCATCATCCGGCCTGGAAAAGACAGGGAAAAAGAACAAATACATAAACAGGTATTCACAAAACCGTTGCAGGAACTGAATACTTCCAATTAGTGGACATTCGGTGGGGCAGAAAGAATTTCTTTTAGGGTTGTAGGTGTTTTTGTTTTTTTTTAAATTTTTTTAGGTGCTTTTACTTTCACTATTAGTTCGTCATTTCTGCTTCTTTTTTTGTCTGAGTAACAGGCAAGTTGTCAGATCTAAGAAAGATTGTTGTAGCTCAGTGTCTGTTTTACCTGCCAACATGTCTCGCAGGACATTGTTTCATTTTTTTCTCATCATCATCATTTTTTTCCTCTGTTTTTTAAGGGGAGAGATTTTTTGGATATCATCATCATCATTTTTTCCCCTCTATTTTATCAGAGAGATTTTTTGGATATCATCATCATCATTTTCCTCTGTTTTTTAAGGAGAGAGATTTTTGGATATCATCATCATTTTCCTGTTTTCTAAGGCGAGAGATTTTTTGGATATCATCATCATCATCATTTTCCTCTGTTTTTTAAGGAGAGAGATTTTTTGGATATCATCATCATTTTTTTTCCTCTGTTTTTTAAGGAGAGAGATTTTTTGGATATCATCATCATTTTTTTTTCCTCTATTTTATAAGGGGAGAGATTTTTTTGATATCAACATCATCATTTTTTTTTCCTCTATTTTATAAGGGGAGAGATTTTTTGGATATCATCATCATTTTTTTCCTCTTTCTTTTAAGAGGAGAGATTATTTTGCTTATGAATAAGTTTGACTATAATCTATTTCTCTTTCCCTCCTTTCTTTTATTGAAGTTTTTTATAGTATATCTAAACTTGTATCATTAAAGATCTCATATTGTACATGTTTATCAGTTTCTATGTATATAAATTACCCCCCCCCCCCCAAAAAAAAAAAAATTGAGCTGACAAATGTTTGGGTCAAGTTACTGGATCTAACCAACACTTTTATCCACTGGGCCATGTGTACTTGACCCATAGAGTTGTGAGTTCACCACAGCAGTTGACTTAAAGGGAGATAACTAAGACATTGGGAAGTAGCATGGTTCTTGGATCGAGAAAAATATACCTCAGTGATTGAAATAAAGGGTTTGGTTCGAAATTCTAATCACCTAAAGAAGGCCAAAGCATACAATGGTGAAACATCATGAACATGTGTATGGCAGTAAAGTTAAGGACAACAGTCCAAACAAGCTAAATATATCATCTCAAAAGTATAGACCAATAAAATTTATGAAGAAAACCTAAATAGAAAACAATACAATTTCAGTTATGTTTTGTTTTTTAATAAAGAAAATCGACATACTAAAATACCTTCGCTAAATAATAATTCTATAAAACACAGATGAAAAAAAATGCCAAACAGAATAGCTCAGTTAAAACAGTTGGTTTATATGTCAAATTTAAAAAAGAATAATTTGACAATACAAAATTTGTTTAAATTTTTGTTTGATAATAGTTGTCAGCCAAATATTTTCAGTAATTAACAATATTAAATTTTATATTTTTTATAAAAGTATTTTAAAGTTTTGATTTACTTGATTAAATTACATTACGATTTACTTTATTAAAAATAATTCAAAACAAAAATCTGCTTTATTTTTTTTTTTGCATTTTCTAATGTGCTTTATTGAATTATTTTTTTTATGTCAATTTATGTATTAATAATAATTCAAAACCCCCAAAAACTGGTCCATATTTTGCATAATGCCTTTTGAAATGTTTCATTTGAAGAAAAATATTTACTAATTAAGGTTTTCCTTGTTAATATGTTACTATTATTCGGTTATGGAAAAAAAAGTCATGTTTTTCTGGTGCTGAATTAGTGGTGTTGAGTTGTCCTGCACCCTAAAAGTGTATGACAAAATCTTTTAGTAATTAAAACACAAGGAACTACTGGAGGAGAAGGAGAATGGGAAGACTTTTGAAGAAACTGGAAACCCAATCCTAAACAAGAAACAATGAATGAAACTCTTATTCAAATGATTAGATGCAAAAGATGATCCTCTTGTCCTGTTTGGTCCTGGGTATGATGTTAAACTGCATCTGGCAGCAAGGCCTATGATTGGCTTGGTAGATTGTGAGGAGCATGGAACAATCTCTTAATTGCTGTTGTTTCCAGATCCACCCTGACACATAGTGGTAGCACTTGTTAGGGTCTTAGCTATGGGTAAATAGTTAACAACCTAATTGGGGTCAAAGCACTATGAAAGTATAAAAATACACTTTTATAGGAATATATACAAAAAAAACTTTTATAGAAAAATATACATTTCTGAAGGAAAAATATTACCAACAAGACATTTTTAAAGGATAAAAAATTATCATGCAACATTTTTGAAGAAAAAAAAATTACCAGCAATACATTTTTGAATACAGAACTAGAAGACATCTTCAGTTTTCTAAAATAATAAGAATAAAAAGATCTTATCAAAATTTGACTAAATCAACCTTCTCACTATAACCGAACATTAAAAAAATACCTTAAAACCTTACTTTTTTGGCATTAAATAATCCACAGAGGCTGATATGCTGTTAAATAAAACTCAAACTCTTGTCCCATTCACACACTTTTTCTTTTTAAATCGTATCACCCCAAGCAAGGCATTTCACTGCCACTATAGCGCAGGGGCTTACATAGAGCGATTGGATATAAGAAATGTCAGAAGGAGGGTGATAGACAGGTAAGGAGGTACATAGGAAGAGTGTTTGAGAGAATGGGTGCGAGTTAGTGTGTTAGGAGGTGTCTATTGACCTTACATTTAAACTCCTGGAGGTTGTAGCCGTCGGGGAAGCAAGTATGTAGAAGGGAATTCCACAGGTGGGAAGTGTGAGAAAAGAAGCTGTTGAAATAGAAATCGCGATTACATTTCATCGGTTTCACTGTGAAAGGGTGGGACCTAGTTGCTAATCTAGTATCTTGTGCAAATTCATACCTAGGGGGCACCAGTGATCTAAGTCCATCAGAGCAGAAGCCGTGAAAGTATTTATAGAAGAGACACAGGGAAGTTACATCACGCCAGTGAGAGAGTGACTGCAGGCAGTCAGCCAAGTCGGCATCGATCACATTACAAATTCTCCATTGTATTTTGTCAAGAACCCTGAGGAGAATAGCAGGGGCACCTCACCATATGTGGCAGCAGTATTCAATGCATGGGCGGATGGTAGATTTATATATGTGCAGCATAGATTCAGATAAAAAGAACTCCCAGGCCCTGCACAGAGAGCCGACTTTCATGGCAGCGAATTTAGCAATGGATTTGATGTAGTCATTCCACTTGAGGTCCGCTGAGAGTGTCAGGCCAAGCAGGCATAGTGTTTTACTCTCTGGGAGGCAAGCCTGTTCCATGCTAATGGGAGGGAGGTGCGGTTGTCTATGGTGGTTAATTGATAGCAGCTTCATTTTGAAAGAATTGAAATTTATGAGCCATTTCTTACTCCAATCCACCACGGATTGGAGGTCCTTTTCAAGCTCGGCAGCGAGGTTTGCCTTGTCGCCCACACCAGTGAACGGGACAAGAGGCTCCTCTTTTGTAAAAGAAATCTGCAAAGAATGATTTCTGCTGTTTGAATTCTTTGATATCTCGAATTTGAAATTCTAATTCAAATGGATTAAAATATTGGTCCATGAATTTGTTAATATAGTAATTATGACTTTAGTCCTTGGGCTGGGTATTACAGACAGACTCAGTTAAAACAGGATAGGTAGTGGCTGAGCAGTACTAAATAGGAGTAAGGCAGGATGTCCTTTGATGTGGATGTTGAAGCAAAGACCATCTATCCCTTGGATTGGATGAGGGTTTATATCCAAGTCCCCTGAAGATTTGCTGGGTTTGAGACATTTCAGGAGGGCATCGTGGCTGAAACATTGTGTTAATAACAACAAAGATGAGGATATTAGTCTGAATATAAATAAGGATAAATCCTCATCCCAGAAATTCAGGCAAGAATCAATTTATTATTGTCAGTGATTTGGGAAGTGTTCTGACAGAGGATGGGATGTGCGATACTGAGATCTGAAGGCACATCGGCATGTCCAAAGACTCATTTAAAAAACTAAGAGTTTTGAGAGACGGGAAGAATTTGTTGGAAACAAAGAAAAGAGTACTGGACTGTTATGTGATAGTTGTCCTCTTGTGTAGCAGAGAATACTGGATGATCTCCTCAAAGATGAAGGAGAAACTCAAAGAGACAGAAATGTGGTTCTACAGAAGGATGCTGATGATACCATGGACCGAACATGTGAGCAATGACAAGGTTTTGGAGAGGATGCAAAATAAAAAGAAAACTTACATTTAGTATCAGGAAAAGACAACTGAGGTTTCTGGGACATGTGGTGAGGAAGGAGGGCTTGGAGAATGCAATACTCACAAGACAGGGAAAGAGAGATGGTGGAAAGCAGTGCAAGACATACTTGATGGGCTTGAGAAAGTGGATAGTGAAGCAGGGTTTGGGAGAAATACTAAGAGGAAAAGTGTTAAGAACAACAAGGGATAGGGGCAAGTGAATGTCAATGCTTGCCTACGTCTTGATAGGACACAGCACAGAAGAAGATTATCTCCTCCAAAACAGATTTTTTTTTGTTGTTGTTTTTCCTAACAAGAAAATGAAGGCAAGTGTCTTAAGTCTGACTGAATTTCATATCTCGAAGGTGATGCTGAAATGATGACTGAATTGACTTATTTTTTCTATAAGTTTGTATGCTATTTATATAGCACTAGTGTTTTAAAACTTTCTCCATTTTGACAAAATCTGAAGGTGGATCTGCATTGTAATCAATCCCAATATAGCAGTCACTTTCTCACGGATGAGATGTGGCTTCCCTCTGTCTTTTTTACAAATATTTTCGCAGCTTCTGCTCTGATGAGCTTTTTTCCTTGGTGCTCGAATCACATGAATTTTATACGTGTTACTAGATTAGTATCAAGGTCTCACTCTTTTACCAATAAAATAGTCAAATGTAACCACGACTTCTACTCCATCAGTTTCTCTTCTTGCACTTCCTGTCTGTGGAACTCCCTTCCGTACACTTGCTTCCCTGATAGCTACAATCTTCAAAAGTTTAAATGCAACTTTAATTGCCATCTTCTACTTTCATGAATCCCATTTACTTCCTATCCTTTCTTCAGCACCCCCTGTTTCGGTTTTGCTATTAACCTAATTTAATTATACATTTAATAAATAAAAATATTTGAAAATTCGTAAATAATAAGTCAGATGTGCAAATATTTCTATTTCTTAAATGTATAATTAAGTTAGGTTAATACCGAAACCTAAAAACGGAATAGGATACGGAAATTGTGGTAGAGAAAAAATAAATAAATAAGAAGAAATTTATAATTTGTGGGTCTGGCTTTATTAAACCTATGGTGTAAGGGACTCCACTAGTTTATTTACATTTAAATAAAAAAATTGAAATAATATGGCTTCCCTCTGTCCTTTTTACAAATATTTTCATGGCTTCTGCTCTGATGAGCTTCTTTCTCTGGTACCCCAACCACATCAATTTACTCATGCTACTAGATTGGCAACTAGGTCCCACCTATTTATCATTAAAATAGTCAAAGGTAGCCATCACTTTTACTCCATTAGTTTCTTTTTTCATACTTCCCCCGCCTGTGGAACTCCTTTACATATACTTGCTTCCTTGATAACTACTCTCTCCAAAAGTTTAAGTGCAGTGCCAATTGCCATCTTCTACCTTCCTGATTCTCATTTTTTTCTTATTCTCTTTTTGACATCCTGGTAACTTGTTCCCCCCCCCCTTTTTTTCTTTTCTCTCAGTGTAACTCTCTGAGCACCAATGGCAGTAGTACCTTCCTTGGGGTGAAACGATTATGAAAAAACAAAAAAA